>OX439475.1:19674881-20274881 GCA_949320105.2 Crepidodera aurea | reverse complement strand
CTGTTGAATATATTTTATTGTTTTTAATGTGTATTTTTTGCAATACCCTGTATATTGTTTAGTTGAAAAAAAAGAATGTAACGTCATAAATTTAGTAGAATTGTCAATTAATTTGTATTAGTAAAAAATAAAGTTTAGTGCAATTCAAGGCGTTATTCTGAACAGTGGTCCTTCGAGTTTAAATTTGAACACGCTGTGGAGTTATAGAAAAATGAGTATCGAAGAAAATATTGTCCGAAGAAGCTTGAGATCGAACAAGGGAGTTCCTCCAGTTAGATTTGTAGGCGGTGACACTGCTATGTCCAGTTTGAAAGCGGTGGAAGATAAAGATGTTGCTAATATCTTTTCTCTGACAAAAAGCCGTGGTGACATTGCGAAAAGAGTCTTTTCTGCAAATGAGTTCGCGTTGGAAGGAACTTCTAAAATGATTCATTCAAGAAATCTGTAAGAGGTTCAGTTTGTTCTAAGCAATCAAACATTTCTAATTTAGAACTAGAGCTAGACTTGATTCGTCAATACAAAATATTAGATGAAGAAGAAGCTAAGGAAAAACTAATAGCTATAGAAAAGGAAGCTAAGGAAAAATTAATAGCTATAGAAAAAAGAAGAGAAAATGTTATAAATGAATTCAGAATTAAGCAGAAAATTTTAGGAAGTGAAATTAAATACAACGCAGATAATGATTGTAGTGAAGAAATAAGTAGGTAGTTTATACAGTTACATAACTGAAAAAGGTGCTTGCCGAAAGTTGGATGCAATAAATCAATGGATTAACGATGCCAAAAGTAGTGATCATTCCATTAACGATGCAGACTGTAAGTCACATGCGAAGATAGTTTCAGCTACTGTTGGGGGTGGAAAGAAAGCAAGAGACGAAGTTTTGCTGAAAAATATCATTGAAACAAATAGACTTTTAGCTAGACAAAAAATTAAAGATCTGCCACAGTTTAGTGGTGAATTAACGGAATGGCCCATGTTTGTTAGCCAATATAAGAAAACTACAGAACTTTACGATTTGTCTAATGATGATAACTTATTGCGACTTGATAAGTGTTTGAAAGGAAAAGCGAGAGAAACTGTAAAGGCTTTAATGATTTCTTCCGACAATGTATCAAGAATAATCAAAATGTTAGAATTAAATTTTGGTAGACCAGAATGGATTGTTCTTTCCTTGATGGAAAAAGTTAAGAAATTTGGTACAGTCAGTGAAGAAAAGTTGGAGTCATGCATTTCCTTTTATAACGCAATAAATAATATGGTTATTAGCATGAAGAAAGTAAATTGTACTTTTTATCTTTTTAATCCAGAGTTACTAGCAACCATAGTTGAAAAACTCTCTCCTATCTTGACCTATTCTTGGGGAAAGTTTAAGTGTCAACGAGACTCACAAGGACTACCAATCTCGTTAGAAGATTTTTCCATTTGGTATGAAGAGGAGTTAAATTCCATTGCTTCCACCAAAAATCCATGGCAAAAAAATAAAAGCAAGAAAGAATCTGTGATGGTATCAAATGAAAGAAATGATTTCATATTAGCTGTTGAAACATGTTCACTCTGTAAAAGTAATCACAAAATTCGTGAATGTGGACAATTCATCGAAAAATCTGTAGCTGAGAGAAGACAGGCCATCATGCAGCAAAAACTATGTTTTCGTTGTTTGAAAGCTGGACACATGGCAAATAGATGTCGCTCAAAAGTTAGGTGTGGTGTAGATGATTGTAGAGGACGACATCACAAATTGCTCCATCTGACGAAAGAATCAGTACCGGTCGCTAATGTTAGCGAAAACTGTCAACCTAATTTTTGTGCCAACTTGACAGATGGTGTCAAAAATGCCATGTTAAGAATTGCAGCTGTTATAGTTCGGGGGCCAAAGAAAGAAATCAGAACATTCGCATTATTTGATGAAGGTTCGACCTGTTCCTTAATCGATGAAAGTCTTGCTAAGGATCTTGAACTAGTTGGACCAATCAATCCATTATGCTTTCAGTGGATAAATGGAATAAGTCACTATGACGAGGAATCAAGAGCTGTCTCCTTAGATATTTCTGGTCAAAGTAATAAATTACCTTTTTATAAAGTAGGAAATCTTAGAACAGTTAGTAACTTAGATTTACCTGAACAGAATATCGACGCGCAAAATTTAATCATGAAATTTCCATATCTCGATTCTCAAGTTTTAGAGTTGGGGGTATTCCATACTCCTAGACCCTCCGGTGATAGCCCAAGGTCAATTCCTGTGTACGTAACTGGCAAGTGCCCCCAAATGTCTTAGTGAATAGGGGCCCCTGAACTGTAAATCCGCCTCTGCGAAGACTCATATTCAATAAAATAACTGGTTTTAGTCTAAAACGAACTTTTCCGCTCAAAAAAAGTAATACATACATAATTTTTAGGAGGAGTAAATGCATTAAAAACAAATTATCAAACACATTTTTTGGTACTTAAAATTTAAAAAATTGCTATAAACTTTCTATACGATGAAAGTACAAGTCTTTCTAAGAAAATAAGCTTAAGATCGTTATTCTAAGATAACTCCTAGAGCAAGAGTAGCCGATTTTCGCAAGCGCCTTTTTAATAAATATTTTTAAAAATTTGACATACGTACCTATTCTACATGGCACGAGCTATATTTTGTCAAGTATCAAATAAATAGTAATATTTTTTTAACAAAATGCAGGTGCAAAAATCCTCGTATTCGACTCAGATTTTTGTTGCCACCAGCACTCATGCTTCTTGTTAAAACATTACTTAGCAACGTGTCTTTTCAATTTTTTTCGGAAAAATTAGATGCCCTTATGATATTACTTACGAATATCGCAACATCCATTAAATATTTACATAGTTTATCAGTTTGTTACTTGAGTAGAAGAATTTATAAAAAAAATTGCTGCAATTTCAAGGTTTGTTTAGATAAAGCGAACAGTAACACTACGTTCTTTCTCGTCATGCGTAAAATCTGTATATCTAAAGATAAGTAAATAAAAAAATAAATTTAAATAATAAAAACAACGAGCAACCATTAAAAAAACCATACTCAAGCTATTAAAAGTTTCTCATAGAATAAATAAAATCTTTATTTTAATTTCTTAGGAAGAATTTTAAACTAAAAGAAAATGCGTTTTGTATAAATATAACACTGTATGAATTATATCCGACCTTTTTAGTTACATTGTATTTTGAAAGACATTCGTTTGTTCGTTCAGCAAAAAAAAAACTACAACTTTTATCAATCCCTTTATTTGCATCAACCGAGTTCATATATCCACGATTGACTCGGTCATCATTTTTCTTTGTCCTTCATACATTTACTGCGTCATAATTCTGCAATTCCTATGGCAACCCGACCGGCAAAAATGTAAATGTCCGGCGTTTGTGCCATCAGAAAATATACATAAAAACGTTGGGTAAGGTTATGACCGGTCGTAGTTTGATAGACGGGAGCGGCGTTGGCTTGACAAACTGCAAATGAGCTGATAACACCGGGCTTAATGGCCATGTGAACATAACTCACCACTTCGTCTTTCTACTCCTCCTGTTTTGCCTTTGTTTGGTAACGACTATATACAAACCACGGTTTGTTGATAATAGTTTTCCTGACAAAAAATTAAAAGGATCCGTCAAGTTCCACTTTATCTGAGTATTTAAACAGGACCGGCCATTTTTCAACTATACAATTTTAGCCTAGATTATCTAGCCACATTACTGTTTTAGATGGAAAACATTTGAGCTTACTTCAATTTAATTTATACAAATAATAAAAGCCAATCCTGTACGCCAAATAAAAATTAAAATAAAATAATTAAATTTGCAAACAAACAATTAACAGTGACCGTTACACGAGCTCAAAGCTCGTATCGGTCCGTTATAATTCGGGATAGATAGCCCAAAAAGTTTGCAGGGGTCGCGACCCATACTTTGGGGAACACTCTTCTAAAGGATGGTAAAGAAGAATCGAACAGTTCAAGTTTGCTGTTGTGAGTGTTTGATGACTTCATTATTCTATAGAGGGACTCATTTTGGCCATAATTTATTCTACAAAAAGAAATCTGGAAAATGTTACTGGCTCTATTTCTTCTAACCTTTACAGAAAGTGAAGTAAGCTCAACAATTTCAGGACAATCAATACTGCCATTGAAAATTTTATGAGTAAATACCAGACCGATATCCAATCTTCTATGCGTTAAAGTATTCAAATTCAGAACATTTAATATTTGTGAATAATTATATTCTTCTCTAATTACTCCCAAGAGGAGTAGTGGATCAAATCTTTACACTCAAAGGGATTCAGGCAGAAAGCTACCAACACCAGAAAGATACACATTTGCTATTTATAGACTTTAAAAAGGCCTACGATACAATTAAAAGGGTAGCCCGTCTAAGCGTTAAGAGATTTAGACATTGATCAGAAACTTGTAAGACTAGTAAGGGTCAGCGCTGCAGAGAAAATAGAATAAAGCTAAAAGATAAAAAGTCCGAAAAATTCGAGGTACATGTGGGTTTGCGACAGGGAGATCCAATATCAACAGTTTTATTCAACTATGTATTGGAAAATATAATCAGAAGCAAAATTAAATAAAAACGGAATTCTCTACAACAGAAGACACCAATGCTTAGCGCTCGCGGATGATATAGCCATTGTTAGAAGAAGCATAAAAAAACTCCAACAAGCGTTCAAAATATTGGAAGAATCTGCAAAGAAAACAGAAAAAACTAAGTATATGACATGGACAGATGAAAATTTTATGAGAGGAAATAGTTTTAGAGCTACGACCAATAGAGGCAAAATATACAACTTTGAAGAAGTCGATCAGTTTGTCTACTTAGGAGCAACATTTACAAGAAAGCCTGGTACGCAGGAAGAAATTAAAATAAGACTGAGAAAGGGAAATAGATGTTTGTATAGTCTGAACCACCTACTAGACTTTAAAAAACTGTAATTAGACTTATAGATACATTTGTATCGAACAACTAGAAAACTAAACAATAAAGTTATAGAAATTGTCCAATAATGAAAATGAACTATCTTGTTGAGATCAGAGGAGTTGTGAAAGACAAAGGGAAAAAGAAGAAGATTGTAACAATCTAGCAATCTAGGCAGACCACTACACTAGTGGGAAACTATAACCAGAAGAGATCAGACGACTGCATCAGCAAAAGTAAAAACAAGCTCAGAATACTAACGGGTATTCTAAAAGGGCACTGCCGGTTGAGAGGCCACCTAAAGAAACTCGGATTAGTAGAGGAAGAAGAATGCAAAGTTTCGAGGAAGAGGAGGAAACCCCTATCCACATTCTCTCAGGATGCATAACCCTGCAAAATCCAATGGTGCGATACCTTGGAGAATATCAAATAGAAGAGGGAGATCTACCTAACCTGAAGCCTACCAACATCCTGAACTTTTTGAAAGCAATATGACTGGAGGAACTGCTTTAATCGTTGAGACATCCTTATCTTATAGGTCGCAGTGTATCAACAGATAGATAGACACATTTGCGTATGTCAATGAATTGTGTGAAAGAAGAACAAACTAAGAACTAAGAGACATGTATCGAGGGCCCAGAATTTTAGGATTAGTTAGAGCTCAGAGGATTAGGTCGATAGGTAAGTATGGCTCAGAGTAAGATTCCAAAAATGGTAATCTGCAGAAGTGTAGGAGGATAAAAGAGAAAACGAAGACCGAAGGAGCGATGGAAGAACGAAGTTGAGGTGGACCTACATTCCTTGGGGGTACAGAACTGGAAGGAAAAATAATTGGTTAGGAAGAAATGAAAGAAGATCACAATCCAAGCCATAGGCCAACTTTTATATATATAATTATTCCCAAGTTATAACCACAGTATCTTAAGAATTTATTTTGAGTTCCCTTGCTGAACGAAGAGAAAAGCCTAACATTTTTCGAGCAAGCTATTTTTTGACATTCACCCAAGTTCAGTTTTAATAAATTAATATTACACCACCTAGAAAGGTTATTTAAATCAAACTGAAAACTCTCAGCATCACACATGGATTGAACTGTTCTGAACATCTTTAAATCATCTGCTAGTGATAACATTAGGGAGATCATTGACAAATATATTGAAGAATATAGTAGTCCCATGTGAGATCCCTGAGGTACGCCTGAAGGAACTGCAATTTGATCTGATAATGATCCTCATTTCATATGAGTTCGCTTTTATACTTGTAAATTTTTCACTCTTGTAAATTATAAATTATTGTTTATATTTATTTATAAAACCTTTTTTTACTGACTGCAGTTTTTTTAGAGCTACTGATTTTATTACCAATAAAATGCTTGAGTATTTTAAAATCGCTCTCATAAATTTTGTGGAATTATTCAGCTATTATTAATTTTGTTTTTATACCTGATCTATGTTTACAATACTGAAAATCCTGTTAAAACATTTTCATGTTAAAAAATAGTAAAAGTAAAAACCAAAATATAATCCATGGATTTTATTATTCCTCTATGTTGGTAATCCAAACATAATTCGCGGCGCATATTTTCAGAGAATTTTATAACACGGTGTTAATAATAAAAGTATAAAAACAGACATTGCGTTTCAATATTCGTTTTTTGGCTTTACATATGTTTTCAAACGTTGCAAATAATAAACAGTCCAACACAATTTAAATCGTATATAATAACAAAAATTATTTTCGATTTAAATTACTTTTCAAACGATTTTTTTGGTTCAATATATTGTTCTTTACATATACCGAAAAAGAAAATAAGACTAGTCAAAAACCCGCATAAATTTTTATGGAAAGATTTATATAATGTGGAATAATTCCAAAATTTCACTTTTTCTTATCTAATTTTGAGATTGGATTCGTTATTTCGTCTTCCATCAGAGATGCATTAAGTCAAACAGTTTGATGATTTGAGCAACTACTTGACTTAACTTGAAAATCAAACTATTGCAAAATTAATTGTTTTACTTGACTTGATGTTTGATCGGTGACTACTTGATTTGATTTCAAACAGTTTGACAATATCAAACTGTTTGAATCCTGCATATCTCTTACCGCAACGTTACATTCATTGTGTAAGCAAAGCAGCTTTAAAAAATGACCAAGGAACGAACATCCCCATGCCCACACAACAAATTCAGGGGGTGCCTGCAAATTGTAGCTTGTTGTTTTAAGTGTGGTCTATCTATCTCTTGATGGGGGTGTTGATACACTGTAATCTATAAGATCTATTGTGTCTCCTTCTGCTGCCCATTCGTTAAGGATGTCTCATCGATTAGAGCAGTTCCTCCGGTTCTATGGCTTTCAAAAAGTTCAGGATGTCGGAAGGCTTCAGGTTAGGTAGATTTCCCTCTTCTATTCGATATTCTCCGAGGTATCGTACCCTTGGATTTTGCAGGGTTATGCATTCTGAGACAATGTGGACAGCGGTTACCTCCTCTTCCTTATTGGTACACAATCATGTATAAGTGGTTACAGAGATTTGATGTAATCTAGAGTGTATTCGCGCTGGACTAGAGTCTAGACTTCTACATAAAGAAAATCTACATCTACAATCATATTCAAAAAATACAGCGTTTGAATCTTAAAGATAGTATAAGCTGTATACCATTTTTCCAGCTGAATTTCTAAACATTTGCCAGCAATTAGACGCACATTATCTACAGATGAAGCAGCCAATACAGGTTTTCTATGAATGTACTGGTCGACAATTACCTATCTTGCTAGGAATATTAGATGAAATAAATATACTACGCAGATATTTTCAGCATCTCCACAATTGCGATATCTACCCAAAACATCTATGGCAAACTAAGTTTCCAGATTTTAACCTGATAGACCTCCATCTGCTGTAGAAGTACATTCATTCGTGACACTCATTTTATTGTTCTACCTCCCCACCTATTTGTTTTAAACATTTAAATTGAAATTGAAATATAGATCATTGAAATAATTGTTATGTGAGTTTCTAAAATCATCTGCATTTGTAGGTACGCCACTGAGCTTAAAACAGCATGGAGTATGCCAATTTCCGTAAAAGTAGTGAACTTAATCAAGAAGAAGCAGAAGAAGACTAGGGAAGGATCTGTCCGCAATTGTTTATAATCCAAAGGAAATATAAGTTTGTGAACAAACCAACAGATAATTCATCCGAACAGATTTATGCCGCAAAACTTGGAACAAACCGTAGTTATCATCGCTGTCTAATGTTTTTTAGAAATATGAAATAGTTCCAAGGATTTCTGTTTGATACAATTATGTGTTTAAGGCCGCAAACTTTGCGATAAATAGCGAGAAATTTTAGAAGAAGAGAAACATTTGCGAAAGTTTGGTGATTAATGCACCTGTATTCAGATTTCCTTGGAAAAGTTTTTCAAATATAAAATATATTTTGTAGATAGTAAAGCAGTTTCTGGATGGCTTGTTTTTATTGTCCTTAGAACACAAACTAAAATTATGGTTTTTTTCGTAAGTAATATCATAATGGCATCTAATTTTTTCGAAAAAAACATATGACCTATTATACATGGTGTATCATAAGGAATGGTCAATATTTCAAGCATAGGTGCAGGACCTCGAAATAATAATATTTTACTAAATAACTCTGGGTCAAATGTTATCTACTACTACTAAAATACAGGGTGTTGGAGATAAAATTTATTTTTCGTTTTTTTTTGTAATAATTTCTTTATTATTTAATATACTGACTTGAAATTTGGTATGGTTATATTTTTAAGTTAGTAAATCATAAGCCTGTTATCAATTTTGAAATTAGATAAAGAGGGCGCCACCTACACTCTACTGGATGAAGTATCAATTTTTTTTTTATTCCTGGTCCTTTTTGAATTTTTTTCAAGTCTTTATGATACACGCTGTAAATTTGAACAAAAAAGTATACTTGTTTTAATAGCATAATTTCAGCTCATTTCGAGATATTTGCATTTAAAATATTCTAGCCACAGTATCTATTTAATTTACTTTAACATATTTCAACGTAGTAGGCTTTGAAACTAAAATGAAAATGTACCACTTCCTCTTTAAAATAATGAACTCTGCAATTGACTGCTTCTCCACCTCTCTAGGCAAGTTCTACTGAAGCGATATGGTCAAATTTTCGCTGGAGTCCCGCCGGTGTGTCTTCGTCCCATAATAAAACCATTGCGTAGTATTCTTACAATTTTAATGAAGCAGAGCTCGATTTTCTATTGGCGCACATCTGCAAATTCCTTTGTTTCGCATTACGAGCTTCCCTACTAGACTTGAAGATAATATCTTTAAATGGATCAAAAATTATTTTCCACTTCATAAAATACATCTCTTGCAATTTTTTTTGCAACGGTGTTCCGCATTGTCTTCACAACTAATTCTTTGTAATTTTCACCGTTTCTTTCGTCATATTCCACGCCCAATCTTTCAGTATTAAGTGTAGTTGGTCTAAACTTTGTATTTTCCAAAAGCTCGTATTTCTTTGCCTTGCAGAATTCTGTAAACTGTTTCCATATTGACGTATGGGTTTTAACGGTATTGTACGGTACACTTTTCTCAATCGCCAGATCAATATTAGTCATAGAATCACTTCCAAAGCGACTCATTTTCACTACATAAGCTGACTAGCACTGTTTAAAAACAATATTACAAAATTTATTGACAATAAAATTAGAAAAATTGTTTAGAGTCGTTTTCTGGTGTCCTAGGAGACCATAATTACTTGTTATCAAAGGTATTGTAATTTTTGGTGACAACAGCTGTCAAGTTTTGCCACGGGTAGACTCTAAAAAACTGCTGACAGGAGCTGTCATACAGTTTTTTCATCAAGAAACTATTTGTAATTCAAAATTGCGCGTTTGTGATTGGTGGAAATTAAGACAAGGGAAATAGTCGAAGGTAATATCCCAAGACTGTGACAAATAGCCGACTATTATTTTCTGCCTAATTCTATCGAGAGTACCTTGTATTTAGAGACAATTTGATGAGACCATATGAACATTAATATTAATATTAATAATATTAAAGTTCATATGGTCGAATTGAATTGTCTCGAAATGCAAGTTGCTCGAGATGAATTAAAGAAAATAATAGTCTCTATTTGTCATAGTCGAGTGATATTCAGGAAGATTATTTAATGAACCCCACCAAATCATTCGCTAAGATTGTCTCCAAACAGACTCCTTTCTCTTTTTGATATTTTCTGGGATAGATTTGCTTATATTTTCCCTAGTGGAACATGAACCAAAACGAAACATTTTCAATTGTAAGTGAATGTTACGTCAAGTTTTAACACTTAATAGCACACTTATACAAGCGACTAAAATAGCCGCTCATATTTCTTTATTTACCTAAATAGTCGATCATATTGCACATCATGTGACTAAATTCATGACTTTCATTGACGCAGCCACGTGTGAATGAAATAATCGATTTAACTTTTATATTCTATATTCACCGCCATTTATATGAAGTGTGTTTCAGTTTTGTTGATGACAAATAGGACATTTTAAAAATATACGTGAACGATGTTTTGTGGAAGCTCTTAGATATAATATAATAAAGAAACAAAAAGGTTAGGTAGACTGTCAAAGCCATTTAGATGTCTGATCGAACTCTCTATCACTTTTTAAACCTTTCTGTCTTGTCGAAGTGCAATTTTTTTGGTATAAAACCATTCCTAGCTTCCTCTCGCGAATAACAAAAACAGATCTCATGAATTTTTATTTCAGAAAACATCCGCACAATATTTGGTCCTAAGTCATTCGAAGAACGCTTTTATTGATTTATATCAGAAGTAAATGCATCATAAATTTTCTTAATTAAGAATATGGCCATATCTGGAGTCGTATATGTACACAGTAAGACCAATTTTTCACGGTTATTTGAACACGGAACGATAGAGAGTATATGTCCCATTGTTATGCAGATCGCAAGCATTTTGTAATGTCACTTTTGCAGAAAAAAGCACATTAAGTGGAGCAATGCACTCCGAGCCGTCTTGATGTAAATCACTTTTGATATTATGCATGTGTGAAGGAGGTAATTAGAAGCTCTTATGGCTTCGTTTGCCTCACAACTATGAATTCATAATTACTTTTTTGCCTGGCGACATTGTCGCTAGTAGACACTGAACTCTGTTAGTACAAGCGGAAGGTCAAAAAATGTGTTTTTGAAATAGTTTAGAACTGTAAATTGTGCAAATTGAGATACATAAGTTTTTTTGCGAGGATAAAAGCAATCAAAAGAGAACACTGGATTAAGTTCACAAACGACATGGAGAACGACATATATGGAGCGCAGAAGAAGATCTGGAAAATGTTAAAGAACAGGAAAAAACCAGTAAATGAATATGTGCAAACAAAAGGAGTTCCAGTCGACACATGGGAGACGTATTTTAAGACGCTCTATAACTCTGAGGATAGTTACGACATAGACGATTACGAAACAGAAGTCAAAGTATCTCTTGAAGAAACGGAAGTAGGATCAAGATTGAAAAGATTAAAGAACAGAAAAGCTCCTGGAACGGACGGTATACCAAACGAACTTCTGAAATACGGAGGCAAAGAACTCAGCAAGAGCCTCACAACATTGTTCAATAAAATATTAGAAAGATCAGAAATACCAAGCAATTGGCACACAAGCATAACGATACCAATCTTCAAAAAAGGACAAAAAACAAGCCCAGAAAACTATAGAGGAGTAACTCTTCTAAACACAACTATAACCTTTTTTTACTGGAGGTTAAGGACAATCAGGAGTATAATTTCAAGTCTTCAAAGACTACAAGAACTAGCAGGAAGCAGCAAATACAAGGTAACCTAATTATACAGTCCACTTTTGTCTTGGCTGGTTATTAGCCGACTGCTAAGGTGATTAGGGCTGGAACAGCTCCATCCACGATAGTCCTTTGCCCTTCATTTCAGCACATATCGCGTCCAGAACATCTGCTGGTTGCTGGTCTCTACGAGCAATACCAAGAATTATTTGAAAACGGTTTATCTGGTTCTCCAATTTTCAGTTTAAAATTCCTATAGTTCGTAAATCTTCTACTTTTTCACTAATCGTACCCGTCTTCTTCTTTCTCCTACATATCCCACTTGGGCTGCCATCATCAAGATGCGCCGATGACTCTCTGGGTAATTCCCATAGAGTGCTGTAATTTCTACATTTGTTCTTCTTCTCACTTATTGTCAGTCCTTCAAATTGTTATTTATTTTCTTTCCTATTATTCTTTGCTCTGTTCCCATACAGCACCTCAACTCAGCGCTGTAACTAAGCAGGGGCAACAGGGGCATTTCCCCAGGACCCAGAAAGAACTCTCGGAAAACAATTTTAAATCAACTGCATTATTGTTCCCATCCAAATTACTAGATCTAAAAGAGTTCCATGTTGAAATAAATTATTGACTAAAAAATGAAGCAGTATCACAAGCAAAAGTTAATTATTTAAAATGAATTACAAATTTATTTGCACTCTTTTTGTATGAGATAAGATATTACAATGCATTGACCGAACAAAAAAAATACATCAATAAACCATGCAACAAAATTAATTGATGCTCTGCGTTACAACATCTAGGGATACAGGGTTTGAACAAATTTTTGTAGGCGAGTTAAAAAAGAAAATAATACAAATCTATGTCTTGCAAAGCAAATGTATAACGTGTTTGCAGTTTTACTTGCTGAAAGAGACTGGCGTTTTAAGCAAATCAAAAGGATATTTGAAGATTTTTCTTTTCTTTTTGGCGTGTCCTTAAAATCAACGAGCGTTTTGCAAAAGGCGGCAGCCGATTTGTCAAGCAAATATGATAAAGATTTGAATGCTTACGACTTTGAAAGCTTCAAGTTTCAAATATGTGGACCGAGGCAAAATCTGAAAGATGCAAATCCTTTAAATTTATTAGACAGAACAGCGTCAATTATATCTGTTAAACATGATATAGTGCAGCAAAAAAATCAAGAAAAATATAATTTAAATAAGTTTATGATGTTTTAATTTGAAAGAATAATTATTTTGTGATTAAGACTGTTATACCAAACTTTAAAAAAAGAAAGAGCAGGAGCTTCAGAACTATCGTATATGCATAGTTTTTCTTGTTTTATATTATTTTTTTTATTAAAGGGCCCAATTTGAAAGTCTTGCCCAGAGGCCACAAAAGGCTAGTTACGGCCCTGCCTGAACTGAACGTATGAATTTACTCAAATACATTCTAAGAAAAAAACAACATAGATTAACAAATTATGTCAACCGCTACTACTATATTCGCTTTTTCTGCTAACAATGGTGAGTTTTAGTGGAATGAGGGTTCTGTTATTCAAATCATTAATTAAATTCAAATTCTTGAATTCTTTCATGATTCATAGATATTAGAAATTAAGTTGTTTATGAGGGCTTTCGTATTTACTAATTAATGCGGAACACATCTCGCGTAATATTGCAAACATGTTTAAACCTGTTCTACTGAATGATGCAATCTGGTAACATTATTTTGTATTCTAAATTCTTTTATATCGCTTAAAACAATTAACCGTTAATTCGTGTAGATTAGTAAATAAGAAATTTGAATTTTATATGAGAAAATTGTATACAGTGTGCTCCTAAAGTAAGCAATAAATTCAAATAAATTCATTTTTGCCACTAACACGCATATACAGGGTGGTACAGCTTTATAGGGCATGTATAACATGCAAAAATAAAGCGAACAGTTCCTATAAATATGTGCCTTTGCAGCTTGGTTTCGAAATATGAAACTTGGCAGGGTTAGTAAACTTTACATAACATTTTTCCTTGTGTTAATTAGATTTTTCTAACACTACCATAAGCGTCTCATTTGGGGAGGGGCAACAGATATTTTTAGTCCTATGTTTTTTATCACTTTTTTAAATTTTTGGCAATGAATTAAAAACCTTCAGAGTTTTTGCTAAAAAAGATACTCATGTTTAGAGACAACAAGATGCACCGTTTTAGAGAAAAATCGATTTTAATTATTTCTGTTGCCTCACTTTAGCTGCCGCATTTATTATTAGAAATGAAGTTCCAGAGCCTACTTACATTTAATTAAATTGAATTTTTATGATACCACAGTTTTCATTTATGACAATAATTTTTATAAACAAATTCTGGGCACTCCTGTTTCACCTATCATCGCCCAATACATCAAGTATGCTTTAATTGATAATTGTTTAAATAAATTACTATTCATCATTTGAAAAACTTAAATAATTTGCCTAGTTTACTATTGGATCACCCTGTATACATGAAAATATAGAAAATAATTTTAAAATGTTTGCTTTTAACCACCATTGTTTGAAGTTTGAAGAATTTTTCATGAAATTTTCAGCCAGTTTTACCGGATCCTTTTCTATTTTTTCTAAAAAATTAACAAACATAAATAATGAATTTAACTTGTTTTTTCACACAGGTATCATTTCTAAATGTTATCTCCAATACTAAAATGATTATAATGGATAATTTTAGATCCTCTTCCAAGGTCCTAGGTAACTGCATCAAAATCAGACGACCTTTGTCTCATATCATAAAAACTCAAGTACGTATAAAAATGATTCACTTTCCCTAACCGAACCCCACCTATATTTTTAATGACAGCCTCTGAGAGCCCCATTTGTATATCTTTTATCTCTACCAAACAATATAAAAATAAAACGATGATAGTACAGTATAAGTAGTCAAAAAAAACAGAACGAGATTAATCAGAAATATTTTAAAGAGCAAATCAATAAAATTGGTGGAATTTCTTTCACGTTTTTCTACTGACAGGAAAAAAACTCGTCCCAATAATGAAAACTGAAGTATGTAATATTTAAATTCCTTGCAGGAACTAACAATAAAAAACGTTTACCAAATAGTCATTTCATCTGTATCTCTCTGTATCTGTAAAGATAGAAGGGTGGGTCACACCACAGCACGTAGGCCACATTTGGCACATTGTGCATCATTATAAGTGTAGGGCATTCGCAAAGAATGTGTCGTCTTTCTGTTCACATCCTCTACACAGTGGAGATTCAAATAACCCTATCCTGTGGAAGTTACCTGTGGCTGTGTGCAGGTTCTGTCTGTTCATAGTCATGTATTTTTTGACTGTTTCGCTGTTCGGATACTGTAATAGTTCCTTGGCTAGCTTGCAGCCTGCTTCGTCGTCCCATCTACCCTTAAACTTGTCCCGTAGGTAACCCTCGTAGTGGTCTGTCGAGTTGAGAATGTCGGATAGTTCGTTTTGGACTTTATGTGATAACCTCTCGAGATCGTATAGTGGACACTCGATTAGGTCATGTTTTACACTAAGGGCACTACCGCAGCACCAGCACAATGTGGGATCTTCCCTGGTCATGGTGTTTGTGCGTATAATTAGTATGTCATATTCCTAGTCGTCTTATTATAATTTTGTCTTTCCTGGCAAGTAAGAATTGCCACTGGTCCAGCGCCATGAGTTGTGGATGGAGCGCTTGAAATAAGTCTTTAGATCTTTGGCTAACTGAATTCTCTCGAAAGCTAAGTCAGGTTATGATGCTTCCTTTGCCAAACGATCAGCGAACTCGTTCCCCTAAATGCCAATATGTGAAGGGATCCAAATCACCGTTACCGAAAGTCCTAGTGATGCAAGATGATTGTGGATCTCTTGGATTTTTTGCGCCAGGGAATACTGAGTATATATTGCTCGAATGGAATAAATAGATGAGAGCGAATCAGAACATTTTTATTTCGTGGAGATTTAAAAGCTTAGAAGATGGCAAAAAGCTCCCCTGTGTGCATACTGGAGTGGGGTGGAAGAAGGTGCATAAAGATGGTAAATATATTTTTATAAATTTTCAAACGAAAGCCAAATAGTTTTGTTTGAATTTTACTTCTAAAAAACATCCCAAATGGACCCGTTTTGACAGGGCTATAATAAAGAACGTGTGAAAATCAATAATCGGTTTTATTTTTGAATTCGTGTAATCGAAATGACTGGTTACAAACATGATAACGTTACATTCAACGTCCTTTTATCGCATATTTTGAAATGAATATATCAGGTCGTATTTACTCATTACGTCCTAATGAGATCCATCAATCGTACAGATAGTATCAAAATCAAACTCTCTGATGTTATGTGGTATATGAATAAATATATGTAAATCCATTTGTAAAGGCTCAAAAAGAATATTTTTCGAACTTACTAGTTCAAAAGCGGCCCTACCAAACACGTTGTTGGGCTTTAGCAGAATTTCAATATTTACTAGATTTAGGATTTGATTATAGCAAGATGTCTCTGGCCTGACGGATGAGCTTTTTCACATTTTTAACAAATCACTGCATTTAGGGGAGTTTCCTGACTTTTGGAGACTGTCCAATGTTACTCCAATACACAACAATAAAGCGGACATAAAGAATTATCGCCCTATCTCTATTCTCGGCACGATTCCGAAGGTACGACCGCTCTTCTATTTTGAATCCTCAACAGTTTGGATTTTCTTCTGGTAAATCGACAGAACTCAGTTTTGCTCTATGTTGATATGGATTTTCTTCTGGTAAATCGACAGAACTCAGTTTTGCTTTATGTTGATACCTTGTCTGAAGCTTTGGAGAAAGGATTTCAGATTGATTCGGTTTATATAGATTTTTTTCAAAGCTTTCGACACGGTGAACCATGATCTATTGCTCCAAAAGCTTAAATTATACGGCACAGGAGGTAAGGTGTTCAAATGGTTAGGCAGTTACCTAACGAATAGAACTCAGCAGATTAGAGTTAATCATCATTACTCTAACACCATCTCAGTGACTTCTGTTGTCCCCCAAGGGTCGCACTTGGCTCCACTAATGTTTAACCTGTTTATCAATGATTTTCTTCTGTTTTTCTAATACCTATATGGACATTGGACGCTCCATTCTAGACACCCTGTATAAAATATTGCATTTGACGTTCCACTGTTTGCTAGAAGGATATTTTTGCAATCTCTATATAAAATTTGAAATTAATAGTTTAACAACTAAGCCAGATACAGAAATTAACGTAAATGCATGTTTTTCAAAAATTTCTATAATAATCTCAAATATCTCGGAAACTGTTGAACTTAGACCTGTGCTACGTTGATAATTTTTTGCTCAAAATTTGATGCTGAATCTAAAAAGAAAAAGAAAAATGATACAGGTCATTTGAAATAACAAAGTTGATGTCTACTTCCGGTATAACCGGAAGTTGAAAATATTTTCACTGAATAGAGCGTACTGACAAAGTAACTCAATATTCAAATACCTATACTTCTCTATATATGGCTACGTGACACACCCTTATGTACTATATATACAATAAAGCACCAAAAAACTTCTAAAAAAGATTAAAAATAAAAAAAATCCTCTTTTTTGGCTCTTAAAGTGAAGATCTACCTATTCAAAATGTCTCTTATGGGTTTTTACCACAAAGTTTTTATACATTATACATTATTTACTCATGAATCTAATTCTGACTATCTGTGTACACAAAAGTAATTAAAATAATTTTAACGTCGCCCTGTCTCGTTTGTCGAATTATTAATTTCATAATATAATGTGTATTTTTAACGTTATTTCTACGCATCTATATTATTTTTCTAGATAAGTTATCTGTTTATTCCACATGTGCACTCGGCTTCTCGAATAGTCTGTACAGTATTTTTAAAGAACCAAGTGGATTCGTGGTTGAAATAAACAATATCTACTGATATTAAGCTAGATAAGAATTATTAGTGATGTCATTTTGCATGATCTTGAAAATATAAAATTATAAATGTACTTTAAACTAATACTCGTCATCGTATAGCGAAATAGAACTGGTGAAAAACAAGTAGGGACAACTAATAAAATCTGTGGACAAATAGACCAAGATTATCAGGATAATCCCGTAATACCTCGGATAACCCAGGATTACCTGGGATTATCCCGGATTTCCCTAAATTTATATATAGTTGTTTTATGAGATGACGTAATAATTTTCAAAAAAAAAATTGTTCGAGTACGCTTTTTAATATTTATTGCATATTTTTATATCGTCCATCATACATGTATTAAAAAAAAATAATACTAATTATAAATAAATACCATTATTTCTGTCTTGTTTCAAGAAATAAGGTTATATTGATAATTTAACGAAGTCATACCAAAAGTAAAGTGTCTGAGAATCAGAAAATCATTTCCTGCCATAGAGTTCCAAGTTTTCTGTCAGACAGTATCCCGTTCCAGTTAAAAAAGAAACTAATTCCTATATTTTTAAGACTATTCATTAAGAATATCCACTGTCAAAGATCCTTCAATATCAACTGACTTCTCGTTGCATAAAATCTGGGAATAGGAAATTTATATGGAACCAATTTTTTGTGATCACATTAAAATGAAGTAATAATATTATCAAAAAATAGATAATAGCAGCAAACCCAGCAACTTTGGACTTATTACCAAAAAAATCCCGCATTCAATCAGTTTGTGAAGTAGTGGGAAGAAAGGGCGTTCCTGGAAAGTATACTGAAAATGTATTCTTTGCCTATTTTGAGGATAAATCGAAAGTTTGGAAGTCTTCATCTCTATGGTCAAATTATTCTATGATTAAAGCTATGTTACGAGTAAATAGCGACGTAGATATCAGCAAGCATTTTAAGCTCATTGCGTTTCTAAAGCGTCAAGGAGAAGGTTACTAACCCAAAAAATCAAATATCTTGACCAGACACCGAATTGAACAGTTTTTGAAGTGCGTACAGGATGACGAGTATCTTATGATATTATTATTTTGGGAATATTTGGTGCCTGTTGTAGAGAGGAGCTTTGCCAGTTGACTCTCAACAACTTGGAAATTATGGACACTTCCAATTCAATATTGGTTAAGACATTAGATACCAAGACCATGGTTCCACGAAATTTCACTATCGTTGAAGAATTTTATTTGGATTTTTACCGGAGATACATGGCCCTTCGTCCAGCAAATATGGAACATCGGAGGCTTTTCCTAAAGTATGTGGAAGGCAAGTGTACGAAAAACCCTGTCGGAATAAATACGTTTGGAAAAATTGCTGATGCTATTGCTAAATTTCTGCAACTTCCAAATTCGAACCCCTATACTGGGATCAGAAGAGAAATTGTATTACCAGATAGACACTATGAGCTATGAATTGTTTCATGTAATTTGCAGAGGCAGTGCCCCAACCAATGATCCCATAGGTTAATCGCGATTCCACCAGCGCGTGATACATTATTTTTAAGTGCATTTCATCCATGAAATATTTGGAATCGAACAAAACCGATCTCAGTCACTGTACCGTGCGTTGAATGTGAATATTCCACCTCATGTGTTTATCGATATTCAAACCAAGGTATTTTACTTCATCTGCTCTTTTTATTTCTATTTCTCTCCTTTCATTCCGGATAACAAGAGATTCAAACTCTGGGAGTTTATTTGCGTAACAAGTAAAGGGTAGAAACCGTCTTTTGGAAAAATTGATGGTAAGTATTTTTTGACTAAACGCGCCTATGATCATTTTCGACTTTTTCTTTCCATTTTTCCCATGTTTCACCTTCGTTTAAGACGACAGTATCGTCCGCAAAGCTTAATATGGTACCAGAACTGTCAAGGGTGAGTATTTCATTTATATATATTATGAAGAGAACGGGTCCCAGAACTGTTCCCTGTGGAACACCATATTCAATAGTTTCTGCCTTACTCAGTTTGTCATTTATTTCGACGTGTTGTTTTCTATCCTTCAGGTAGCTCTTCATCAAATCATGTGCTGTGCCTCTGAATCCCGCGTCATAAAGTGTGTCTAACAATTTCGAATGTTGAACTGTGTCACCCTCTAGGCTTCTGTAAATTCCTGTTGTGAGTAGACGAATTGCATCTTAGCATCGAATAATGGGCCCACAATGCAGAGTAAACTAAAAGAAAACTGATTCCGAGAACGATTTGATGTGTTTTTCTTTTCTCCAGTACAAAAACGATTCATATGCAGTTATATATAACTTTTTTTATTTTTATTCTTGCAATAAATTTAACGATACAACTTTCGCAGGTTCTTTCACTTCCGGCGGAGTTATAATAACATTTAATTTTCTGAATCCATTTTTTCAAATTAATCAATTCTTAGCAATTAAAACTTTTAAGTGACAGCGCGTAGCCTACTGTTAAAATAATAAAAATCACATGTTGCCAATTGAAATATGACAGAAGTGAGATAAAAAGTAGTGTATAATTATTATTCACTGCCAATAGTACTTTTAGTTTGTAATACATAATATTATACTTGAGATATCTAATAAAAAATGGATTCATTTTAAAACAGTCGTGAAAAATATATTTTCAGGGTTAGATATTTACACGGGCTTATCCCCTCAGTCTCGTAACCTCGAAATGTATGCCTAGTTTTGTTTTTAGCTCATGATACATTCTGTTTCCTCCAGAATTTAAAACCGTGACTACAACTACAGCTTTAACGTTCAACACCGGTGGCCTCAGCTTAATATAAATTATGATCCTATATATGTTTTGTCTTATTTCTTTGACATTCCTTTAAGCACCTTGTGATTCTTGTAGTTATTCTAAAAAGCAGATGTTTCTATGCATTCTGCAAGGTCAGTCATCCGCATTTAGATATGGATTCAAATTTTTTTTTGGCAACGTTTCCAAGGATTCGCGTGAACTCTAGCGAAAACGGATTTAGATTAATAATGTGGAAGTTTTTGTAGGAAATTGTATTTATGAATGAAAACAAACCAGGTAAACGGCAGATTAATCTTGGAACATGTGTATGTAGTTGTGTTCAGTTTTTCTATTGTTTGTATATTAACTATAAATTGTGGTTCCATTATTTTAAATTACTTTTTGAATTGACAATCTCTAAAATGCATTAGTTCAGGTGATAAAATGTCTAGAGCTTGTCAGTCAATGTGATTTTAAATCAAACTCAAATCAGTCCTGGCAGTGCTGTGAATCAAAAATCTCTAGCCATTTTAGATAGTATTGGAAATGCAGTCTCATGTCTCTTCCACCATTTTATTACATTTTCTGAACGATCAGCCCTTCCTTCAGATAAGTACTTTGTAATTTCATATTTCCAGGACTTTTCTTTGACTGGGACTGGGTTTTTACTATAAGATGTTTGAAAGAAAGCTGGTACATCTACCGGGTGACAATGAGACTAGGGCATTGCCTAAATCTCCTTCACTTTTCAACCGATTTGGTAAATTTGGTAAATAGATATGAGACACCATTTTGGATTGATAGAATCAAAATGACCGACTTCGGGTTTCGCCAGAAATGTCACCAACTTCGATTTTTTAAATGGAACACCCTATATGGTTGATATTTTTTGGAGTGAATGGCTCAAATTACATACGACAGTGTTGCCAAATTTTTTATTTTCCCATAAGAAAATTCAAATTCTCAGATTTTTTTCAAGAAATGATTATGTTTAGGTTTTAACAAAAAGAAAATGATACATAATGTATATCATTGAATTGGTAATTAAGTTCTTTATCGAATGTCAAGAGGGCCCTCGATAGGTACCATTTGAAACAAACGATTTATTCGTTAAAAATGAATTCAGAAAATTTAAATTCCTGCTGTAGGATTTGTTATTGATCTTATCGATGAAATGACGATTACTATTAATTACTGATATCAATTAGACTAGATTTTAACCTGATCAAGGCCTCCTGTGCTAAAAAAAATCTGAGAATTGGCAATACTGTCGTATGTAATTTGAGCCATATGATCCAAAAAATATCAAATACATAGGGTGTTCCATTTAAAAATCAAAGTTGGTGACATTTCTGGCGAAACCGGAAGTCGGCCATTTGGTTTTTATACGTGTGTCAATCCAAAATAGTGTATTCAAATCGGTTGAAAAGTGTTGTCTTCTATATTGCTTCATGATAATTGTTCACTCAATAAAAACCATAAATGATTTCATTAAAATATATTTTATTTGAAACTTGCAAAATACTTTTCTTTAAAATGAAAATACTATCAATTGTGTTTCTGTTCAGGATGTCTCTTACACACTTGACATTCTGGTGAGCTAGTTTCTCGTGCCAGGTCTTATTGGAAGTAGACAGTAAACACACATTCGGGTTTTCCATGCGAAACCTCATTTTAAATAATCGTACAACACGTTCAGCAACTGCTATAGTTTCCTTTCCATCTGAGGTTTTGAACTCGGACGAGTTCGCGTTTGCGACCTGAACATAACCCTTGCCTAAGAGTTGTGTAACCGAGAATAGATTGAAGTTCATTTTCGGGACAAGCAAGACATCTTTCAATACTACCTGGTTCCACTTCTTTCCATCAAATACCTCCAGTTCAACATCCCCCTTTCCAACTGCTTGTAATTTAGTAGCATCACCAATAATAATAGTGTCTGGATCCTCAAATTCGACAAAGTTGATCATACAATCTTTGCGAAAAGTTATATGCTGACTTGCTCCGTAGTCTTGATACCACATATTACTGTCATTTTCCATGCAAATTCCATCAAGTCTATGCTTGACAGACCGACAGTTATCAAGACTCGACGATTTTCCATGTTTCCATTAGTTCTTTCATTTTTATTTCCGCTCGGACATTCCTTGGCGAAGTGCCCTTTCTGCTTACAAGTATTACAAGAATACTTTTCCTTGCAATATTGTATGTACTTACATGTACTACATGTACTACATGTACTTAGCACACGATTTGCCTCTGCAAATTTTTTTTGTATGCCCTTTCTTTCCACATTTAAAACATTCCATGTTTGACCTACCTGACTGGTTTGACTTGGATTCTTGAATGGTCACCATTGCATTTGAGATACCTTTCGATAATTTGTTATCACTCAGCCAATCTTCCTCCAGACGCAATCTTTCAATCAGAATCTCGACCTTCTTATCTGTTTCACTGGCTTGACTAACGCAAATTTCTCTCTCCAACAAATATCTGACCTGCAATCCTGGTTACTAAACGTTGATGACTAGGATTGTCTTGACTAGGCTTCTCGTGACTGGACCCATAACCTGTGGTCTTCTATATTACTTCATGATATTTGTTCACTCAATAAAAACCATAAATGTTTTCATTAATATAAAATATACTTTATTTAAAACTTGCAAAATACTTTTCTTTAAAATGAAAATACTATCAATTTTGTTTCTGTTCAGGATGTCTCTTACAAAAAGTGAAGGAGATATATGCATGGCCCTAGTCTCATTGTCACCCGGTATATCAAAATTTATCGGAATCTTTACATTGAATAGTGAAAAAGAGGCCGCATAAAACCTGGCTTTTCGAAAAAGTGCTAAGAGGCAAAAAAATTTCAAAAATGAAGTATTAAACCAATGGTGTCCCAAAACTAATTTACTTGTAACGCATAGAAAAATTTGGAGGGTTTTAGGGGTTCAATACCCCCCTCAAATTATTATGGGCTGTACAGATTTCATGGTTTTATATGAAAAAGATGCTCTTACGATAATATCCATTTTCATTATAAAATGTTAAACAGTTCATGAAATATTAGAAAAAATCGATTTTCATTTTGTACTTTCCAAGGGCTGTAACTTTGGTTGTGTGCACATTTGATTAAGCTAAGTTATGTTCAATCGAGTTATTTGTAACCCCAGAATATGTGGTTCAATTTATGACCTCCCTTTTTGTTACACCTCTTTTGGATGCCGGCTAACTTCAGTGAAGAAGGGTCGTGAGTGAAGCAAAGAAGAGATTATTACCCACATCCAAAAACAACCAACTTAAACGCCCAACCTCCATAGTGAATTAGTTTGATTTGATGCATCTCTAGAAAGGATCTCGTTTTGTTTTTCTACATGCTGGAAATAAAGAGTGTTTTGTAAATGGAGTCGAATTAAGTTTCTTGGCCATACTTCATTCAAACTATTGCCCGCACTAAAGTACTAGAAACAATTTTATTTTCTCTTCACGAGAGCAATTCCCTCGAATATTTTAGGCTTTAGGCTTCAGGCTAATTTTAATTATCTACTCTTGATTGTACCAGATTTTTCTCTTCTATACTTACTATTGAAAGGACTACTATGAGAGAAACCGGATAATATTTTGACTTTTAGAAAATTTTTAGATTTAAAAATGATTTGCACAAATATTTTTATTGTGTTTATATAATTGATCGTTTTACAATGACGCTTTTGTAAATTCAATTCAATTCGTTTTATTTGGTAACATGATAGGGCACTGTATATCACAAATAAAAAACATCCTTAACTTTGGTACTTAGGTTTATGAATATTAAGAAAAATAAATCTATGTTAAAAACTTTTAACTTTAAAAAAAATATTAACGGATTATTGCACCGAATCGTAAACAAGGACATATCTAAGAATTTTAAATAAAATGTAAAGTTTTCTAGAAATACCGTCATAATCTTAAATTCCTGGAATCGTTAGTATGCATTTGTGTTTAAACTTTTTGCAACTATTCAAGTATTAAAAATTATAGCAGTTCTTACATCTATGTAAGTGAGTTCACAACCTAATTCAAACTTTCAGACATCGTAATCAACAAATAACTTAGCTTTTGCAACTTATTTGCATTTTCTTGGAAAGTTGTACACTAAGATTTTCTTTCGTAGTTCTGAATAAGAGACTTCTAGACGCGAAACAAAAAGTTTTTTAATACTATGGAAAAGCACACTAAGCACGGAGACGGGACTTAAATTTCTTTTAATCGATATAGTTTTTGGTCTATTTTTCGCCAACTTCAGCAATAACGTTCAAAGTTTTATGGACTTGATTAGTTCTCATCATGCTAATTTTGTATCATTTTTAATTAAAATTTCTCATGTATAAATAACATTTATTTCTGCCTACTACTCTGATTCAACCCAACCCGTCTCAACCTATAAATTATAGGGTACGTTACAAACTATTAGCATCGAACCTCTGATTTAACGTTACATTAAAACCCATATTATGTACCTGGTTAGTCAATAAGTTCGTAGGATGACACATAGATAGTGCCACTATTAACAAATCCATATGATTTTTACGCCGGCTCCACACATGGGAGCCAACGTTGGCGCCAACAGTATTCGTCCAATGTTTTTATGGCGTTGGAGCCAATGTTGGCGCCAATGTTTTTATGATTCGCGCCAACGTTGGAAGTTGGCCGTCTCTTGTCGGTTTTTCGACAATACATCAAAGTAACTGGCCCCAATATTTGTGTTGCCGACCACACATTGCTGTCAATACTGTCATTTCAGCGTGAAATTATTTCTATTGTTGTTGTGTGATTGTGAAGCAATCGCACCCACAGCAATTTCTGGGTCAGACATGTTCCTATTTCCTATTATATTGTGAGGTTATGTTACAGTTGTCGCATGTTTGTTGGCTCCAATGTGTGGGATGCTCTCACAGAATTTGGGTTGGGTCCCATGTGTGGAGCCCGCGTTGGAAGTGCTAATCAACTAATACGTCTCAATCCACAGAGTACACCATCTAATAAGAGGCGAAAGAAAGCTGTTTTCCTGATAACAAATTTGTCTGGGCATGCGCGATTAAACTAGTTTAACTGAACTAAAATCCTTGAAAAAAAATTGTATATTCAATAGGTATACACCAAAATAATAAACTCTTCATTTTCTCAGAAATTGTAAAGAATACTGTACTAAAATTATGTATGCATGAATGCAATCAAGTTCAAGTTTCTCCAGTAATGTCATATTGTCAACACTGTCTTTTCATTCGAGAAAGTGTAAACCAAATAGTCGAGGAAAAATAGCCCAGAATAATAATAATTCCTACCATAAATGCCCTGACTCAGGATCTTAAACGAGTCTATTTCCAAGTCCAACATTGGTTGTATGGAGAAAAGAGCATCCCCTTGATATAACAGATTGGGGCTGGAGAATGGATAATAATAATTTAGTCCCCATAAGAATGACACAACCACCTGGACCTACGAATATAATGAAATTAATATTCTGTGGATGCTCTTATCTTCCCCATTGCGACGTACGCAGCGGAAACATGGACTTTAAACAAAGCAGATAAAAACCGAATAGAGGCTTTCGAAATGTGGGTTTATAGACGACTCTTACGAGTATTCGGGGACAGAACACCGAACCAACGTATTCGAATTACAAGAAGTTGGTCCACGTACAAGGCTGATAACTAGAATAAACCGCATGTATCTCCAGTACCTTAGGCATATAGCTAGAAGCTCAGGAACAATGGAACGACTAATCATAGAAGGGAAAGTAGAAAGCAAACGCCCAAGAGGCAGATCTCCAACTAGATGGGTAGACCAAACAAAACCCTTAATAAATATGAGACTGCATAATGCTGAAGGGATTGCACAGATAGGCAAGCATGGAATCAACTGCTGAATCAAATATAAATAGTGTCACTACATCCTTTGGAGGACAATGGAAAGAAGGAGGAGGAGGATGTAAAACCGATTGTTGTTCTTCTTGTGGTTGCAGGAAGAACGGACTCATCAGTAACATCGAGTGCAAAAATTGTGGTGGCACAAACTGGACCAACGTCGAGAAGAAATAATTGCAGCCGAGAAGGACACTCTCGAGGAAGAGAATACCGACTTATCAGTTGATGAGGCGGAAGATATTTAAAATAAAGTTTAGAGTTAAGATGAGATTTTTGGATACGTCAATGTATTTGTCCAGAGAAATATAAAATTGAGATATTTTTGAAATTGTGCATATATTTGTTTTTTCTTCTCGAATAATTGCAATTGATTCAACCCCCGCGTAAAGTGTTTCGATCGATTTGGTAAGAAATTTTAGTAAAACTCCAGGAGATGACCAAATCGCCTACACCAGGTGCTCCGGAGGACGATGTCAAAGAAAACGTAAAAAAAATAAAACTAGAACTGAGACTAAGAAACAAACATTTGGCAACCATTTCAACATTTAGAACTCTTGCAAAAAGTAAAATCCTCCCTTTAGTAGGTATTTCTTAAGACATTGCTTGAATGCTTTCAAAGATACACATGATTTAATGTTAGCCGGAAGTTTTCCCTGCCACAGCTGTTGATCTATATAAGAGATTACTTCTTGAAAATGACACATGCAAGTCATTTTACTGCCTTGTATTAATATAGTGAATTTATTTATTAGTCTTAAAAGAGTTTAAGTTACAAAATATAAAAAAACAGACTTCGAATATATACAGGCACGGTAATGTCAAAATTTCATAACATACTCAGAAACATATTCCGTATCTTAGTCGAGCAAATAAGATTTTATCCATTCCAGGGCAACACCAATTTAATTTATTTATTTATTAGAATGTTGTGGTTGACGCAGTCAAACGCGCTGCCGAGATCCCAATAGGGCACTCGCCCGCATCAACCAAACTAGTCAGGTTTTCATAAAAAGAGTGGACAGGACAATCCATATTGGTTATCGATTATTATATGATTATTATATGTACGATCTATTACGTCATATCCTACCTGGAGATACAAGTTTATTCAGTTGTGTTAAAGTACGCTAGATGAACTGTCTTCATGGATCAATCCAATTATTATTTGTGCTTATCATTTTGGAAAATATTTTTTTTATTTTGGCTACGATTATTGAACAGTATTTCTTTCTGTGAGAGACAAGAATGAATACTGGCCTTTTTTATACAGTAGAGTAATTCCAAATTTAATTTAGTTTACCAGTATCCTATTATCTGCTTTCTGAATAAATATTATGACGTTATTAGTATCAATTTAGTTATTATTATAGTGCATATCAGATATTATCTTATACACAATTTTTTGTTTAATATTTAGCCATTAAAACAGTTGCTTATGTTTAATCATCCCCCAAAAACATACCCACTGATTACGTTCCCGCTGAAATGCATTTTAAAATAAAATATTCTGCATATTTCGCTACTAAAAATTACTATATCATCTTAGTAACCTCCACTTTAAAAAAAATTAAAAGTTAGAAAGATTAAACCAACCATAAAGTGCCATTTCCTAGGAAACTAGAAAGTTGGTCCGAAACGTGATAATTTTGAATTCGCCCCAAAGGACGAGCATGTAGAAAATTGCAAAGTTCGTAAGAACCCGAATGTTCAAGCCATTGTCCTCTTATCAGCTATAATCCTGTAAGTGCTTTTTGCGACTTGAATAAGGTCAATTCTAGTGAGACCCGGAAGTAATAATGTAATTTTACGAATTTAATTTCTATTGCAAATTGAAAAATAAATTATATTTTAAAGTCGTTGTGATAGACCAGTTAAGAAGCTTATTTTTACTTTCGCGCTAATATAGAGAAGAGCATCGGTGTCTCATGGCAACCTCATGCTCAAATAGGTTCATTTTTTTTAATTAGGGCATTCTAGTACATAAAATTTATCTTCTCTCCTCTGGGCTATTCTGCGTAAGAGCTTCTCTTTCACTTTGGGGAGAGGCGCGGTAAGTGCTACCTCATTGTAATAGGTCTAACATTGTCCATAGTGCAATGACATTTAAATCAAAAATGGGTACCGAAACAATTGATAAGAAACTTTGTAACATTTTTAATCAAATTCAATTTAAAAAAATAGGTCAGTGTGGGGACAGGTCCTAACAATCAAGGAACAGAAACAAAGAAAAATGCTTGCGCATATAAAACCGTGTCGGCAAAGGCGTTGGCGTTAATAGCCGGTATACCACCTTTGGACGAGATGATAAGGGAGATGATATAGAAAGAAATTTTCGCAGACAATAGATCATTATCATGTCAGACAGCCAAGCAGCCATTAATGCCTTGAACTCCCACGTAATCAATTCCAAGATAGTTTGGGAGTGCCTTGGGAATCTAAACGAACTAGGCAAGAACAACACTGTTACCCTACTATGGGTTCCGGGACATACTGGAGTGGAGGGTAATGATATAGCAGACGTACTCGCAAAAAAAAGGGTCTGAAACACCATTTCTGGGACCTTGGAACTTGGAAAAGAAGTAAATAAGAAAAGATCCCAATACTGAATAGGACTACAAGGAATGAGGCAGGCCAAGACACTACTGGGGAACTATAACCAGAAGAGATCTGACGACTGCATCAGTGAAAGTAACAATAAGCTCAGAATACTAACGGGTATCCTAACAGGGCACTGCCGTCTGAGAGGCCACTTAAAGAAACTCGGATTAGTAGACAAATAAGGATGCAGACTCCCTGCGAGGAAGAGGAGGAAACCTCTATCCACATTCTCTCAGAATGCATTACCCTGCAACATCCAAGAGTACGATACCTTGGAGAATATCAAATAGAAGAGGAAGATCTACCCTACCTAACCTGAAGCCTACCGACATCCTGAACTTTTTGAAAGCAATTGGACTGGAGGAACTGCTCTAATCGTTGAGACATCCTTAACGACTTGGCAGCAGTAGGGGCACAATAGATCTTATAGGTCGCAGTGTATCGACACCCCCATCACAGATATATAGATAGAAGGGAGAGATGCAGAGTAGAAAGGCCGCAACCGAAAAAGCCTCCCAATGCGACCCAAAACGCAAATATCAGCTGGAAGATTTTGGTCTCCATATTTTGGGATGCTTACGATATTTTACTAATCGATTACCTTGAGAAAGGAAAAAAACATGTATAATGAATCCATCTAATACCTGTAGAAAGTTTATAACATATCAAAATTGGAAGAATTATATATCAAATAATATAATTAGTTTTGTAATTATTGTAAATTATTTAAGGATAATTGCAAATGCATTTTAAAATTAGCTCGTACTCGATAAGGGCCGTTGTAGCATTTTAGGCGAACATTGATGAATTTTTGTACGGAAAGTATCATATAAAAATAACAGGGAAGGCGGTAAAAGACAAGGTTCTACCTTTAGCAAACAAAGCCGATCACTTAAACAAATAAATGAATAATTTTATTAAAAATAATATTTATTTAGATTAAAACTTAGTATAAATTCGTAGAAATAATTATTCTGTCTGTTATTAATTTTATAAATATTTGAAAGGACTTATTTATTTAGAAAAATTGGTTTGTTATATAGTAGGTGTGAGTATAAATATAAAAAACATAATATTTAAAATGGCGGATGTACAAAATTACCTTAAGGAAGTCATTCAAAGCGTAACTGCAGAAAAATAGAAGAAATGCATCAAGCATGTTCTGGAAGAAGAACAAAAAATATGGGACATAGACCAACGGATTGACCAAAATATTGAACCAGTCATTATCAACTTTGCTGACGATAGCGGTAGGACAGTGCATCTGACGAATCCGAGATGGAAGATTAGACTAAAGGTACGTATAAAGGTACAAAAAAAAGTTTTTAGTTTATTGTAAAAATAATTAACTATTTATTTGGGTTAGTCCTTAAACCTTTCAAAAATTAATAAGCAGGCCACTGCCTTCAATATGCCAAGGGCCAATAAAACTCTCAATCATTTTTGGTTCCAGTATAGTAGTTTTGCGGGATATTTGATTATTCCATGTTCAAATGTACCCCGATTTCCCCCATTGGAAAAACCCTATAATAACATTTTTTGTATTTGTCGCTTTGCATAAAATGGCGGATGTACAAAATTACCTTAAGGAAGTCATTCAAAGCGTAACTGCAGAAAACTAGAAGAAATGCATCAAGCATGTTCTGGAAGAAGAACAAAAAATATGGGACATAGACCAACGGATTGACCAAAATATTGAACCAGTCATTATCAACTTTGCTGACGATAGCGGTAGCGACAGTGCATCTGACGAATCCGAGATGAAAGATTAGACTAAAGGTACGTATAAAGGTACAAAAAAAAGTTTTTAGTTTATTGTAAAAATAATTAACTATTTATTTGGGTTAGTCCTTAAACCTTTCAAAAATTAATAAGCAGGCCACTGCCTTCAATATGCCAAGGGCCAATAAAACACTCAATCATTTTTGGTTCCAGTATAGTAGTTTTGCGGGATATTTGATTATTCCATGTTCAAATGTACCCCGATTTCCCCCATTGGAAAAACCCTATAATAACATTTTTTGTATTTGTCGCTTTGCATGAATGACAGATTTATGTAGTGACTAGATTAAAAATTATCGCATTACTTATAATAAAAATTGTTATTCACACTTTTTATAACTTCTTAATCATTAGCAAACAAAAATTATCTTTGATGCATTTTTTTGTTAATAATTCGGAAAACGGTAAGAATAGTCATTGTATTTCCCAGTAAATATTTTTTTCCATTTTCTGAAAATTGTTATGTACATTTTAACCAGCTCACAATTTTGATTAATTTTAATTATTGGCATAATATTTTCAATATTTTTAAATTTAAGAAATTTTATTAAAAAATGCTGACTTAACATATTGTTTTATGACAAAATTTCAAACAGGCAAATTTCTAAAATCGTTTACAAAAAACTGTTGGAAAACCCAACATATTTTTGGCCTTATCTTCAAGCCATAGCTAGAAAGTTAAATGCGCAGTTACAACTCTCTTCCGCATTGAATTCCAATGTATTACGGGAAGTAAACAAGATGCGCTTAGAGACACGCGCCTAAACTTTAAAACAATGCGTTTCATCATCCCATCTACCCACACGCATAAAAACATTGAGTATCCGTAAAAATTTCTAATTCTCCAGTCAGTCAGATATTAGGGCTCATTTTAAAAAGTCATATTTGAACTTGCAACACACAGTCATGCCTTCAGTGCATTTTATTTCAGTTCAGTTATACGAAACATAAACATTTCATTACGCAGTACTATCTCTGAACTGAAAAACGGTAAAGCAGCCGGAATAGATAATATAAAAGCTGAAACCCTGAAACAAATCAGTTTACGCATCATACAACCTATGACCCATTTATTTAATAATTGTATAGAAAATGGAATTTACCCAACGGCGTTCAAAAGTTCTATCGTTACTCCTATATTCAAAAAAGGCAATGTAAATAACGTCAACAATTATCGACCCATATCGCTCATCACACATATATCAAAAAATTTCGAAAAACTTATAAAGCAACGCCTAGTTTGTTATTTAAATAGATACAAAATTTTATCTCAACAACAGTATGGGTTCAAAGAAAAAACATCAACACAGGATGCTGTAATTGCCTTAACTACCAAAATAAACCAAAGTCTAAATGACTGCGAGCCGTGTTTATTCATCGATTTATCGAAAGCCTTCGATACGATAAGTCACAAACTGCTCTTAAACTGCCTAGAAGATATTGGAATACGCAACAATGATCTGAGGTTTTTTGAAAGCTATCTCACCAACAGATATTAAGTTGTGAGGATCGAGGATACGCTAAGCAATGAGATGCTTGTTGAATATGGAGTTCCGCAAGGGACTGTCCTCGGCCCTGTTCTTATAAATTAATAGGTTATTCTCACTATAAAACAATGACAACATCATAGGCTTTTATAGGGCGGACACCTGGAATGACTTGAAAGTCACTGCGGAAGCTTGATTCTCACGAATCAAACAATGGCTGGATTCTAAATTACTAACCGTGAATATCGAAAAAACTATACTTCACCTGTAACTCCTCTAGTAGACCGACCTTCAATCAGCTTAAAATTAATTCTCATTTAAAGAATTTGACCATCAAGCCTGAAACAAAAATCAAGTACTTAGGCATAATTATCGATAATCATATGAAATGGGACCAACAAAAAATTGAGAGCCATAATGTATACATTCAGGAAACTCAAAGAACTCTTACCTGAAAACTACCTTAAAACCTTGTATTATTCCCTAGCTGAAAGCCACCTCCGGTATGGAATACTCGTCTGGGGCTCTGCTCAAAAAAAAACTTACCTTCATACTCTGGAAGTCATGCAGAGAAGATTCGTGAAACTAATTTACTCCAAGAGCTCCCGATATCCAACAACTATTCTATACGCCGAAACCAAAATATTCGATATCAGGCAAATATATTACCATTGTTCCTGTGTGCGTTTTCACTTAAAAAATATTTATTTGTTCTGAATTACTACTATTATCATTATTCTCATAATTATTATTTTATATACTGTGTATTTATTTATTTTTTCCATTGTTTATTATTTGTATATGAATGTTATTATAATTCGTATTTTTAGGCACTGTACATTTTTCTATAATCATAAATAATGTCAACAGAAAAAGACAAACTTGTTTAACTCAGGTTACCAGTGGAATCAATTTGATTGTCAACGATGCCCAGACATCGTAGAACCGGAGTTGACCCTCTTTTGCCCCTAAGAACGTGATACAAGGGGGGAAGTGTAATCCCAGAGTTTCCCGCGTAATTAATGAGGGGCTCTTTAGAGGAGCTTATTCCGCCATTAAAACAGAAGTTGAAATTGCGTTACAGAAGTAACCCAGACATAAACAACTTATATCTCAGAGTTGTTGTATTTTGAGGTTGCGATATAGAGATGCCAGATAAGCAAAGTTTCGTTATGATTATGAACAATTTTGCCATTTCTGTGTCAAATTTAATTTCCTCTGATGGCTGCCTTCGAAATTAAAATCGGCCCCTCGTAACGCCGAAATAATAACTTTGCTACACGTATATTATAAACTGTAATCTTAATAGGGCCTTTATATCTTGGTGCTACTTGTTTTAAGGCCAATATAAGCACAGAATTCTATCAGCAGCGGCGTAGTCGTACGTTTTTTAATTTAGTTTGGTCTTATTAATTTCGGGAAATAATCCAGAACAAGGTTTATTATCAATAGACATCTCGCTATTTTTGAATGGAGAAACCCACTCCTACACTTGATTTTTTCCCAAACTATCATCTTTGTAAGCAGTTTTCAAAATTACAACAGGTTTTATTATGGCGTTTTTACCGAGTAGGAGTAAAATTTCATAGCCGCGCGTTGTTCACTTAAATCCGACATCTTCAAAAAACGAGACTCTGTTATAACAGCAATTAATTTTTAGGTTCGGTTAGGTTAGGCCAGGTTAGGTTAGTGAAACTTAGTGAAACAGAGGCTAAGCATAGAACTGAAGGACAAGCGTCCCCTATCTAGAAATCAATTTGGCCTCACGGAGGGCAAGTCAACGATAGACGCGATAGCGCAGGTAATAACACAGGCCATAGACCACCGAAAGACCTGGGGGGCAATTATCCTTATAGATATAAAGAACGCTTTCAATACCGCAACGTGGAACAAGATCCTGGAAGTACTGGCGGAAAGTGGGGTCGATATAAGTATAAATATAGTACGGTGTCTGAAGATATCAAGATGACTCAGGGGGTACCACAAGACTCTGTCCTAGGTCCTCTACTGTGGAATCTCTTATATGATGGCATATTGAAACTCCATGAGAGCTGCACTAAGACAGCATACGCCGATGACCTGGCTTTGGTTACAATTGCAGACAGCAAGGAGGAGCTTATGCATAAGACAAATCAGGCCATCGTTGAAATAGTTGAGTGGATTGAACAACATGGTTTGAAGGTGGCGCCCAAAAAACTGAGGACAAATGGAAGGTAGGCCATGAGTTCATTCGGGAAGTCATGATGAAAAAGGATGAGGAGGTACAAAGAGGTATTTGCGTCCGAATGCACTTGACGCATGTCGCAAGACGATCCCAAGTGCATTTGGGAAGAGGTGAGGTTTGGTACGGTAGGCAGGATTTTGCACTACTCTAGCAAGAGCTAGATACCCTGAGTCCCACACTCCTAGTCGCGATGTCGTGATAGAGAGACTAAGCGCTGTTAGATCCAACACTCTGGCACATAATGTACGATGATGTCCTCCGGAGCGGACGAGGTAACGTCAAGAATGTGGGCTACGCGGACGATCTAGCGATGCCGGTAGAAGCGGACAATAAGGAAGATCTAGTGCACTCGGCAAAGATGGCTTTAAACGAATTATCCAATTGGATGGTAGACCACAGATTTCTCGAGGGCCCGAGGAACAGAGACGGTATCGTTCTTGAAATACAGGGTGTAGAGGTACGGCCGAATAGGAAAATTAAATATTTGGGCGTGGTGCTGGATGACAAACTCATTTTTGGAGAACACGTTAGGTACATAACCACAAAGGCGGAGCAAATGATCAATAGTAGGCAGAGGTATGATATAATTTACGAGTACATCATAGGGGTCACGAAGAAGAAGGAGGCAGAGGAGCTGGCAGGGCAAGGAAGATGATACATTGATACACGTTGGGATAGCAAAAACCTGGTCATTTCGATGTTATGCTGAAGAGGCGGTTCCCTTAATGGCGGGGACTGTTCAGTTCAGAGAGGGGTGGTTTTAGTGAGTATCCGTAAGAGTCTCATACTATCGGGGAAGGGAAGAACCTCTCCCCTATGGGCATAAAGCATTTCCACCTGATAAAAAAAAAGATAGCTTAGATTATGTTAGGTTACCTATAATAATAAATAAAAATAGCAGAATTGAAAGATGGAACAATAAAAAAATTTGAATTTGTACAATCGTTAAGCATCCGATTCTTACCGCACTAATTTTATTATTTTATTTTTAAGTATATATATTTTTTATTTAGTGTACATATTTTTCATTAATTATAAGAAATTATTTAGCATTTCATAAAATGTGTTATTCTTTTCTACCTATTACTCCTAAGTCGACCTTAATATAGTTATAATCCGCTCAAGAATATTTCTGGTACAACTAAAGGGTAGGATTTTCTATATCTGCCAATTTGTGGTACAACTCGAGAGTCTCCGTTTTAGGCTAACGTTAAACTCCAGTGTTATTGCTAATTGCACAAACATTAGCATATTTTTAAATACACCACTGGTTTTAGAAATAATTGAACTTATAATGAGCTAAGTTTTATTGTCCAGAATACAAAGCAAGATTTTGTATTTTGTCGACTAAAGTGACAAGTAAATTATAACTTATTAGGACCAACTGCACAAAATTATTCCTGTAATTGGACTTCGACTCCGACACTGTCCCAAACCACGCCAACAAAGTTTGTCGACTGTTTCTCGTCAAGTTTTCATGTTTTACGGCCGAGTCTTTATGGTTCTTTGCGAAAATTGAAATATTTAATGAGAACTCCATCTTTCTGCCAATAGTACTAAGAGTATAAGTCAAATTTCTTAACTTTTTACGCTAATAAGGACGAGTCAGGCATTTAGAAAGTTTTCGTTCTCGGAAAAAAAGCATTAGGTTCTTTATAAATTGGTAATATATTCAAATAATATTATCTATTAATTAAAATGGTCCAACATTACAACAAAACAAAAATTAACTCATCACTAAATTATTTTTAAGTCTTTTTACATAAATTGAAAAAAGTGGTCCCAAAACAGAACCTTGTGAAACACATTGGTGTAAATAAAATGGAATTCTGGCAATGCCAATTTACTGAGTAATTATACCATAGTCAAGCTTATCGAAGGTCTTGGAGAAGTCCGTATATATGACATCAACCTGGGCATTATTTTCGAATGTGTTGGTTATGGATTGGGTAGTACAGAAGAGATTGGTGGTAGTTGATCTACCTTTGAAGAAGCCATGTTGTAACTCAGTAATTTGATTTTTGACATGATTGAAAAGTGGGTTATTAGGAGGATTTCAAAAGATTGAGAAATTAACTATTGTAATAGGGCGATAGTTTTCGATGTCATGATTGTTTCCTTTATTGAAAACTGGCATTAATTTAGACTGTCTCAAAACATCGGGAAACTCTTTGTAATTTACTGAGAGATTGAAAAGTATTGCCAAAGGTTCTACAACTAGGGAGGCACAGTCATAAATCAAAAAACAGTTATGTGATATAATGAAGGAAAAGTATTGTCAGTATCAAAAAATAAAAGAGCTTGGTTCCAACAAGGCTCTTTAGAAAATTTTGACATACCGTCACGACTACTAGTGGGATAGGTAGTTAATAAATAAATAGCCTTTATAGATAGAATTTCGTAGTTGTGCACTTTACGACTAATTATACTAAAAACAAATATGGATTTAAGCTTATTTTATGCTGCATATCGGGTTAACCAGCTACAGATTCACCTTGGGATGTGTTTGTGTAATCCGTACCAATTTCAAACGAGTCATGTTTAAAGATGTTTGGATAGAATTTATCACTGAAGCCAGCGTGTACTCAGATCATTCATAAAATTAACTAAACCCTGCTCTATTTTGACGACCAAGTTGTATTCCTGGTTTATATTACATGTCGTTAAAAATATTACGGATCTCCTATCTGGAAATATTAATTCTTTTGTGTAGTCTATGTTGGATTATTCCGGGTAGGTACTTAAAATTTTAATAGATTAAATTTCGGGCAGAGTTATTTAAATCTGGAGGTGCTGAATCTGTGCAGGAAGAAATCAGTTTTTAATTTAAAAAATCCGCAAACTATTGAAAGTCAAACGGCGGAAATTATACAGATACACATTATACAGATATACATTATACAGATATATGGGTCATTCCGCGGAAACCCATATATTATACAGATACACATTATAGACATAAACATTATACAGATATATATTATACAGATATATAAAGAATGGGGAAAAAGGCAACGACTAAAATTGAAGAGCAAACTTGGAAGAAACACGAGTTTGCCATGGATTTTTTATCCAGATATCGCTTTGTTTGGTTTTCATGACTGAAGATGAACCGTCACTGCGGTTATATGAGTTGGTTTCAATTATTTGAAGGCGCCACTTTTTTTGTCCAGTTTTCTACGTTTAGGGTATTTTGCAGAATTCTTTAAACATTCACTCGATCTTTAATGTATTACTTGTAGAGCAGTGTCATCTGGAAACGTTGCCGCGATGGTATGGATTCACTAATGGAAACGTCTCCAGCATCCGATTTGCCATGTTTCCTACATCCAGTCTTTGTCCTATTGTTAGTTCCAGTCTCGTGATATCTCTCTCAGCAGAAAAGGCTGTACATCATCAGGCTCAGGGCAGTACATGCAAGTATCGTCTGCCCCTTTTCCTGAGTTAGCTCAAGAAACCAAGAAACAACCGTGGCCTTTTTCGAGGTAGTCCAATGTTCTGTGCTTGTTCTCCACCCACTTTCTTACGTTTAGGATCAGCCTCTTCAGTTGCAGTTCATTTCCTTTGCTGTCTCTCTTCATCCTTAGCCAGCTGGTTTTCGAATTTCCTGGCATATATACGTGCCCTCTCCACTCCCGTTACGACGTATAGTGCCTTTGTTGATGTTGTTCAATAGGCGTTGGTGATTCGTAGCAGCCTTTTTCTATCCGCTTTAGTTATCTCGTTTCCATAGCATACTACTCTGATGTCACCATACCATCCTGGTGCTCCATACAGCAATGTTGATAGGATCACTGCGTGTAGTACCTTCCTTTTGTCACTTCTAGGGCGTTAAGAGAAGTAATAAGTCTGGAGCTGGCTCGAATGTAATTATTATTGATATGGCTTGTTTGGAAATTTTAAAAAATAAGTATGACAGGCTCGTGTGGCCAAAAAACTGTTAATCCCCTCTAACTGGAATAGCCGTTATAAGTGGCGTTTTTTGTAGGGTCAAATGTAGCTAAGAAGATACTCAAACTCAGTTGGCAACATCCCACAAAAGTTTTTAAATTGTCCTGATGGATCTGTATTCATATTTTGATATTATATGAAAAGAAACTTTTAGTGAAGTTAAAGTAAATCGGTAAACGTCACTATTTAAATACTCCTACAATTAATGATATTTTCCACAAAATTTTCCGACCTATTACTAAAAGGATAAAAGTAATATGTCTCAATTATAAATTCCAAAACGGAGATAAAACAGGACAAACTTATCAAAACAACTAATATTAGCAGGTTAGTGAAAATCCGTCAAAATATTTTAGATAGATATTCTTAATATAGGACAGGAAATTGCTCGAAATGTTAAAATAAGCTTAACTAAATTACAGATAAAATAAACACTATTTCATCAAATTTTCAGTTGATTTAATCTTGGAGATCAAAATAAACCCCAACGATATGAAACATTTAAATTTATATTTTTCGAAATTTGTTAAATTCATGAGACAGTAGCGGCGATAATTTTATATGTATAATAATAAAAATAATAATATTTATTTTACCAAAAATGCACAGAAATAAACTATAGTTGAAATAAATAGTAAGGTTAAGTATGGCAAATAAATAACGAAAACCCACAAAGGCAAAGCAAAGCAATTACATCCTTACAAATATAATACCTTATAAATAAATAAATAAATAAATAAATTAATAAATAAAAAAATCTGTTTCCCGGCAGTTATAATATAAAAATCAAAAAACTAATTTGGTGTTAAAATTTTTTAAAATCCGAATCAAATTATATTCGGTATCCCAAAAAAAAATTAGTTTCGAATTTTTTTAAAGTAAAAATTACATTTGAAATATTATAAAAGGAAAAACATTTCAAAAAAAAGTAAAACAATTTTTTTAAGTCGGAATTTTGTTTACTACATGTCAAATGTCATTTGAATTTTAAATTTTAAATTTTTTTTTCATTGCTTAGTTCTAAAACTAAGGAATGAAAATTTCAGGATGTATTTACAAGCCAATAAGGCACCAAATACCAAATAAAACTTCAGGTCTTTTATTTTTTTTGGCAATGTAAATAGGGCTCCTGCGCCCCCTGGTGGGGAGATTTCAACCAAAAACTAATGGTTTTAATCCCCGATCACCCGTAACCCATATACCAAATTTCAGCTCAATCGGATTAAGCGTGCAGACGCTATCGTGGAAGAATACAGACAGACACACAGACACGCAGACAGACAGACACACAGACAGGAAATCGTTTTAATCATCTCAGGGGACCTCAAAATGGATATATCCGTCGTTATCTCAATTTTTTTAGCGCGTTCACAATACTTTCCCTTGGCGAGGGGCCGGGAAAGTAAAAACAAGAAATTAATTTAAAATTACAATTGAAAAAAGTTACCTTATACAAGTATATAAAATGCTAAAATAGATTTCAGGTAAAAAAACATACACATATAAGTGAATAACAGTGTCAATGAACAAGACAAGGTAGTCATACTGTCAGATTCCCTCAGCTCGCTTAAGGCCATTTCCAACACTTTCTCCAACGATCCACTTGATAAAATAATCGACCTATTTTATGCTTTAATGGCGTTGTTGCTCCTCAGTATCCTTTTTCATCATTATCTCTCTGATGAGACTATGAATGTTGTCCCATTTCCATTTACTGCTCATCATTACCTGCATAATGTTGTTATCAATTGTCCCAATTAAGCCACCGGTATTTGTCTGGAACCGTATTCCATCTTGGACACACGAAAATAGTGTGCGCTGGAGTATCAGTCTCACGACAATAGACACAGCTGCCGTCTGGGACCTTACCTATTCGATGTAGGTATGTGCCGAATGATCCATGGCCTGTCAGGAATTGGGATAAATGGTAGTCTATCCTCTTATGTGGGCATTGAATCCATTGGTCCAGGTTTGGTAATAGTTCTTTGGTCCATTGACCCACCTCTCTTTCCATTTTTGTATGAATCTGGCCCTGATATTGACTCTCGGCTCTCTTGGTTGTTCGAGACGGGCTTTATAATTTGCTACAGATTCTTTTATTAATAAGTCGATTGGCAGTATGGCAGCAACAACCTGTTTATCTATCTATCTATCTATCGTGGCTTGAGTCCAAAAATACATATGTCGCCTTCATATGGATATCTAGCTATATATGAATCAAAGAAAATGACCCGGGTGATCGAGCAGCAAAAGAAGCTGCAAATATGAATTCTATCGATCAAATTCCCATTCTAATGGAAGATATATATAATAACATTGAGGATAAAATAAATAAGCAGTGGCAAAACCATAATTCATTGCTAAAAACAATTAAAACCAATACAATCCGTTGGATTTGTCCTATTCGGTTAACAAGAAGAGAAGAAGCTATTATCACCAGACCCCGAATTGGACATATTTTGGATTTGAAGAGCGAAAAGGGATTCATTAATTAATTAATAACACTATATAACTTGGGAGCCAGATATGAAAAGCTTCGTTGTCCAATAGTCTTCAATATTCTTGGAATGTTATTGGAATTTAATCTTGATCTCGTGTTGTATTTGTGATCAACGCTTTTAGTTTGTTTTATGTTCTTTCGCTGGTGCAGAAGGCGTTAAGGCGAAGACTTGCCGAATGTCCCTTATTTCTGCTTTGTTCAACATGATTTGTATTATCCATTTCTGTACTGTTTCTAAATTCTTTAGGTGATTATTGGTGACTCTTCCCCAAGCGATTATGCCTTAAGACAAGTGTGTTTGGACCAGGGCATGATAAATTATTTTCACGTGTTTGAGGCCAAGGATATTTTTTAGAAAATTAAACTTATATACCAAGGATCCGATTTTTTGTGTCAGGTTCTTCATATTTAAGAGGTTATTTAGTTGATTGAATCTCCATGCTAATATTGTAACGTTCCTTCAGGGATGAATTCAGTGCTACCATTAGAATGTGATTGTATCATTTTTTTTTACCCAAACGTAAAATAAATTAGGTTAACGCCCCATAAAAGGTATTTTTACGAGAGATCTCTCATTCTTTTGGGAATAATTAACTCGCATAAATTCGTTCTTGATTATAAAAACGGCATTGGCGTAACCCGTGTCGTTTGTACGCAAACATTAATCAAATTATTTTGATAAGTTCTGGACCTCGTATTGTATCCATGGAATTGGTCATTGCAAATAACTTTTTATTGTAGGAAGAAAATAATTAATTGATAACCATTCTAGCTGCCTCAACATATCTCTTATTGGTTTTAGTCTTTTGGAATTTAAAACTATGCGCATGGCTCTATTTTGGAGTTTCTGTAAACTCATTTTGTTTCAGTAAATACAGAATTGTAGAACAATAAGTAAAATAAGTAAGAACTAATAAAGTGTACAGTAAATTGTACACCTTGTCAAATATGGGGCACAACGAGAAAAATAATGTATTTTATAATGACGTTGACATGTTCTTTAAACTGTAATCCCCTATCCACATGAACCCCAAATTGGTTAACCCGTTCCACATTATCAGGACCCACAAAAGTTTCTGAATCGCTTTTTTGTACTTATTACCATCTACTTGGTCTTTTCAATATTTATCATCAAGTAAAGTAAAGTTCTGTTGATGGTTTCTGTGAGTTTCGTGTTCTCATCTCAATTCTTCTGATTTTTTCTTTATCATCCAAGTCTCAGCTCCGTACAATGTAATCTTATTTTTCCTCATAAATATGTATTTCTGTTCTTCCTCTCTTTTACATACATTTAAAATTAAGGATGTGAAAAAATTACAGAGAAAAATCTACTTATTATTACGTGTATTTCCGCTTACAGCAATTTAATAAAAGAATCGTCCTTTTTTAGTTTTTCAGGTCAAAATACTCGTGAAGGATTAAATTAAATCATTTTACCAATGTACTGTAAACATGAAATAGTGCATGACAGTCCATTTGAAGGGAGAGAAGGAAAATTAATTCCACATAACATTTTAAAATGCCACAATTAAAATAACCGGAAAAGGGAAATTTTTAAAAATTACGATAGAAAAATAGGTACTATATAAAAAATATATTTTAAATTTTAGAGATACATCTCCATAATTTTTTATACGCATACTTCATGACTAGAAAATATATACATACACATAACCTTTGGGGGGGCGGGGGATGCTCAGGCACAACCAACTAACTCCCCTTTCTGCACCCGCTCATTTATTCTGGACCTAACTATTAGTCATATTATCATAGTAACTGAAAGCTTGTAAACCTCCGCCCTCTATTATTCCTGCTGAAAGGTTCTTTTTTTCATTATCTGTTTAATGAGTATTTTCTCTCACTTATAGCATAACCTTTTTTTAAGGAAAAATCCTTTACGACACCAGGTACTTGTTCTGTCTTTATCTGGCGAGAGGGGACTCCAGTGCAATGGTGTGCAGGCCCAGACTACTACTACTACTAATAAAACTCCTTCTGTGCTGAAACTACTTTTGGTATAATATCAGTACAAAACGCATATCTGGCTTACCATCTGTTTACCATTATGACCTCAAATTACCTGGTATTCTAGGCTTCAATAACTTCCATTCACTAGCCATCATTTCCTGCATGATGTTATTATCAATTATCCCAAGTAAGCCACCGGTATTTGTCTGGAATCTCACTTTCTCTATGTTCCATCTTGGACACACGAAAATAGTGTGAGCTGGAGAATCAGTCTCACGACAGTAGACACAGCTGCCGTCTAGGGCCTTACCAGTCAAGAATTGAGATATATAATAATCTATCTTCTTATGTGGGCATTGAATCTATTTCTCCAGATTTGGTATTAATTCTTTGATCCATTTCGTTTCATCCCACCTTTCTTGCCATTTTTGTATCGATCTGGCTCTCAGCTCTCTTGGTTGTTCGAGAGGGGCGTTATAATTTTCCACAGTTTCTTCTATCAATATGTCGATTGGCAGTATGTCAGCAATAACCTGTAGTGATTTAGTAGAAGTTGTCCTGTATGCTGATGTTACCCTCAATAAGCTATTCAGTTGGACTGCTCCTACCATTTTCCTGTATTTTCCGATATTGATTGTGAGACTCCTGCCAGAAATTAAATGCATTTTTTTAGATTTTATATCAAGTTTCTCTTTGGTGGATATATTATGTTATGGGTAGAAAGATCTGGATCAGAAAACAACTCGCCTTGTTTGCAGAGAAAATATATGAGGTATCTGGGGCAGCAGGAGGCTATGGCATGCGTTTAAAGGTTAAAAATAGCTTCTTTATAGAAAATCATTTGCTATTTATACTTATTCACAACATGCAAATACATATTTTTATTGAAAGCTAACTTTTAACGCCTTGATATCATTCACGATCAGGATTCAAGATCTAAATAAAATTTCAGGGCCCGAATCAGTTTTCGCTCTTCCTCAATGCTACATAAAAAATGGAAACCTATTCATACTTTTTGACACCACAGAGAATTAGAGAAGCTTCAGTAGAATCAGTGCTGACTTTCTCGCTTATCACTGATTTATTCTGATTCTGGGTCGTAATGACTGCAGATTGTAGATAAACGTGTCGTTTTAAACTTGAATAAATACACCATCAGCTAGAGTGTTATTTTCTAATTCTAAAGGATCACTAGTATAGAACAGGTAAAGGACCAGTACTAATTCGCTTCTTTGAGAAACAACTCATTATCTTTTTTTAATTCGTAGTATATATTCTCATCGGTTTGTTGCAGTAGACTGCACTAGTTGTGCATTGTTTGAGAAGGATATTTTTGCTTAGAACATAATTCCTCGTGTTGAATGTATTTGGACTTTCATCACTTGGATTTTTGTTTTGAAAATTATTCTTAACCCTCTAATAACGCCAATGGTAGTTGGTTCACAAAAGGTTACTAACGTTAGTTCCCCATATGTAAGCACTTACCCTATTATTAGCGCAGTAAAACGCACCTTTGACGTATTACGAGTAATCAACGAAAAATTATTATTCATAACGCACAAACGACCAATCTGCCTTCCATCTAGCTTTGTTTTTTCACTTTCCACACGCTGATGTATTAGTGTGTTGCCGCTAGTTACAAATACACTTAGAACATGTTGTGGTGTAGCACGCGTGATGTCGTTACTCACGCATCTTGTGTGACATAGGCCCATTATACTAAAAGTATCCTGTCTCATACTCATATAGGTTTCGTTTCGTTCGTTCGTGTTAAAAGCGACGCCATAATCACCGCTAATCAAATTGGATGTTATTTCGGTGATACGTGCTATCACAATGACACGTAAAATATTATGTTGTGGTATTTATATTTTAGATCTGGAAGAATTGAAAAACGTTTTATTTTGTTTTTTGCAAAAGTATCTACAGGGTGGGCCACGAGTGACGCCTCGGTCCCTGCAGGGTCATACAAAAATTTTAAACCAAAAACTAGACTATAATTTTTCAAAAACATTAGACGAGCTGAATTTGAATAGGCCATCAGAATCACGTCAGATTTTCTAAAAATTTGGTGGTGGTAAATTTTTCGGCGATTTTCAACTTGTGCTCGTCGAATCAAGGAAGTAGCAAAGTTAGCTATAAACGATCTAGTAAAAATTATGAATGATCTGCTGATTAAACAGGATTTTCCAAATGCTTGGAAAGTAGGAAAATTGGTTCTGATACCAAATGCAGAAAAACGTGGGAGACGAGTTAAAATATAGGCCCATATGCCTATTAAATACAATCAGCAAACTGTATGAGCGCCTAATAAAAAAACAATTTGGCTTCAGGAAAGGGCGATCAACTGTATAGGCCGTAGACCAACTCCTAGAGGAAGTACATGGAACAGGCAAATGGGCAATGATTGTAATGTTAGAGGTCAAAAATGCGTTAAATACAGCAGGATGGAGCAATATAATACGCGAATTAGAAAAAATAGAGATATCAGACTATTTAGTAAACATAATAAGCAAATACCTCAACCATAGAGCGACAGACATCGATGAAAAGGAAACAATGGAAACCACAGTGGGAGTCCCGCAGGAGTCGGTTCTAGGACCGACCTTGTGGAACGTAATCTAAGATAGAGTCCTCAGACTGCAACTAAATGAGGGAGTTACATCTTATGGCGTTGCAGATGACCTGGCTATCTTGGCAAAAGCAAGTACACAGGAACTAAGACACAGAGTAGAGACTTCGCTGGTGAATGGATGAGAGTCAATGAGCTGGAATTAGCGGCCCAAAAAACAGAAGCCATGGTCATCAAGGCACATAGATGGAAAGCCCAAAGACAAAGGACGAATTTTGAGTTCAATGGAAACCTGATAACACCAAAGTGTTAACCATAAAGTGGCAGTCATGAAGAAAAAAGGTGAGGAGGAAAGACAACAGACAGAAGAAGGAGTCGCTACATGCATCTGAGGCAGGTCGGAGACGATTATTCCGATGGTCCGTCCTATGACCCCTACTATGGAACCTACTGTATAATGGCATCCTGGAGTTGGACCTCCCTGAAGGCAGCAATTTGGTATATAATGCGCATGTCAAGAGGACCTGCGAGATGGCCATGAGACAGGTTGCAGCTCTAGGAAGGATTCTCCCAAACATCCCTAGCATGTGGAGGAAAAAGATGCTGGCTCGCGTGGTCACCTCCGTGATCACCTGTGCAGCTCCGATATGGGGAAATGTATGCCAAGTCTGCAAATACAGGACCATGTTGTTAGCAACGCAGAGAATATCACTTATCAAGGTCAGTAGTGGATACAGGACCGTGTCGGGGGAAGCGCTAGCGGTCATCTGCGGCGTTCCTCCAATAGACCTCCTAATAGAGGAACGCACATGGCTAAACCGACTAGCAGTGGTCACGGAGGCTAACAATAGAAGAGAAATGGAGGTAACAAACAGACGCTGGCAGGATAGGTGGGACGCCAACCGAGTTGTAGGTCAATGGACCAAGACCCTGATCCCCAACCTCAGTAGGTGGTTGGATAGTGTCAACAAAACAATTGGTTCACGCAATTTCTGAGCGGCCACGGTAGCTTCCGCCAGACATACAATTTTTGAGTGTGACAGATGGGATTGGAACAGCGAAAGGCTCGGTTGTTAGAGAACAGCCGTAACTGGAGTAAAAGTTTTGCAGCAGTCAAAGAAATTATAGGGACAAAGGAAGAAGAGGAGAGAGAATTCCAGAGGGAGGGGCGATAAAAGAAGACAGCTGCAAACCCTGAAGTCACGTCTGAAACGACAGTTCCGGGGGGTTTTAATGGGAGTAGCCCTCCACACTATCCTGATCATGGCGTCAGAGTGCCATGCGGTTTCTCTCATCCGAAAAAAAAAGGTTTGGTTAGGCTGACGGGACATGGGACATTCGCAACTAAACAAACAAAACAGGAAAAAAGAGGGCAAATATCTGTATGTATTGCGATCAAGTGGATGGCCCAGGACACACTTTGTTTGAATGTCGGAGATGGGAAGAGCAAAGAGGGGAACTGGAGGAGCTCGGACACACCATTAACGAGAGGAACGCCGTAGAGGTGATGCTGGATAGCGAGGATAAATGGAACGAGGTGCATGGGTTTGTAAGGAAGGTCATGAGTGTGAAAGAGAAGAAAGAAAGAGAGCTGCAAGGAATGGTTTTCACTAAACCCAACCTAGATATTGAAGTAGGCCTACTGAGCGCTCCCGATGTCTAGGGTTGGGGCATAATGATCACGAGGGGTTTTTAGTAGGTAGTAGACAAACACTACCCCCCAGAAGATCGCGGGGGGTGTGCGAAAAAGCATTTTCTCCTCCTCGCCAATTAAAAAAAAGGTTAGGTTAGGTTAGGTTAGCAAGTGTATCGGGAAAGAGGAAAGCCCAACGCCATCTTCACTTAAATAACAACATCAAAATTGCAGTTGGTAGGCAGTCCGAAATTTTTCGGTGCAATTTAGGTAGGGGATTAGTAGTCTAATGAGTTTTCGTTGCAATTCGGGTACATCATCTTAACCTTCCTTGAAAACACATTTACGATGTTAAAAGAAGCATTTTCTGAAAATTGAAAAGGACGCCCATGGAATATAAGTTTTTATAGTTTGAGACTCGACACGCTGAATTTTTTAAATATAAGTTTAAGCCTGTAACTCTGTAATTTGTTTTAATAGGGTTAAGAAATACTTAACTGAATAATAAAAAAGTTTGACCACAGGTTTACGATAAACTTTCTCTACCACCAGAAGCTGTACCTGACATCGTCAACGTCCAATAGTTTTAAACTCGAATTAACTAACTTCCATTTATATCCCCAACTGGTATCAATGTATAATATTTAGAGTAAGAATGAAGTATATACAAAAGCCCTGCATCTATTTGGCTAATTCTTTTGTTGTTGTATTTGTAATTGTCAGGACAAGATTTGTATGAAAGAAAATGTTTGAAAAATTGTACGGAAAAGTGAAAAATTTGGGTTAAAAAATCTCTATGTAACCCAGGGTTCTTATTATTTTTAGTTTGTAATCATCGAGTCAATGAGACTGAAGAAGAGCGTAGGCAGCGTTTGGAGGCAAACATCATGCGAATAATCACAAGGTCAATCATTGGAACTGTGTGGAATAAATCTTGAATTGGCGTGTTTTTCGCATGGACAGTTGTACGAGAAAACGAGAAAACTTTACAAAAAAAATTGCTCAAATCCCATTAGTCGAGGCAATGAAGCACTAAAAAGGCCAAAAGTTCGGAATGCGGTTTTTTTGCATTCGCTTCCAAAATTTTTTTGTAAAAATGTACCTACTATCTATCTTATACATTTGCATTCAAACGATGCATTTTTTGAGACTGCTTTTGGAAGATTTAATAAATTTGTAAATAAGTGTCAGAACTGGCCCAAATCGGGCTCCTGGAGGTTTTCGAGGTCGCTGGTCATGATTATGTTGTTCAAATTGAACCACAGCCGACCTGGAGCTCAGGAACACCGATGGACGTCATCTCCTTGCGACTTTCCCAAAATTCACGCGCGGCAGGAGAGAAACTCGGGGCCCGGGGGTTTTTTGGGTCGCTGAATTCAAATATGGCATCGGCGAATACCCCCCGGACACCTGGTGCGCCGAAACCTGGACGTGGACATCATCTCCGGCCAAAACCAACCCGAAAATCATTGTGGGGGCATTTTTTGGGGTGCTGAATCCAAATTTCACGTCGAAAATGACCTCCTGAACAACTGCTTCAAGTGAACCTGGACGCGGACCTCATCTCCGTGGGTTTTCCTCACACAATCGAAAAAGACGAACCGAAAATCGTTATGGGGGGTTTTTTGGTGCGCTGAATCAGAATTTCACGTCGAAAACGACCCTTTCAACACCTGGTGCACCGGAACCTTTATCTTGACATCGATGTCATTCCCATGAATGTCAACCAAATCTGATGTCTTAGAGATTGACGTTAATACTGCAATAGCTGTGTGGAATTGTTGATTCTAGTTATTTATGTTAGGAGGAAAGAAATCGAATGGATAGAAAGTCAATATTTATGTAATTGGCGTTTAAAAATGTTTTATTGAACTCAAATTAAATACAATCTAACTGTAACTTTACCTTACCTCATTAATTAATAACTTGAATTTTTAAATACGTAACTAAATATCAAATTCTTCATCAAGTGATACATAGCTAGTCTGTTCATTTTCTTCATCAACTGACATATTCATAAGTAGATCATCTTCCTCATCTATGGCCTCTCTCTCTCTGCCGCTATAACGTTTTCAACTGAATATCTTTCAGTATGGTTGCAAGTTGAGCCTTAACAAATTTTACAGGAAAGATTGCAAGTGAAGCCGTGCTTTCTGCAACTACAGGTTCCCTAATATAATAATTTGAGAAGGCTCAACCTGCCACAATACTGAAAGATATTCAGTTGAAAACGTTATTGCAGCAGAGAGAGAGGCCTTGGATGAGGCAGATGATCTACTTATGAATACGTCAGTTGATGACGAAGAAAATGAATTTGAAATTAATATTTAGTTACGTATTTAAAAATTAAAGTTATTAATTAATGAGATAAGGTAAAGTTACAGTGTTACAGTTAGATTATATTTGATTTGAGTTCAATAAAAAAACGCCAATTACATAAATATTGACTTTCTATTCATTCGATTTCTTTCCTCCTCGCATAATTTAACTAGAATCAACAATTCCACACAACTATTGACGTCAAAATGATTTTCGGGTTGTTTTTGGCAATCTTGTCAGGAAAACTCTCGGAGATGACGTCCGCGTCCAGGTTCCGGCGCACCAGGTGTCCGGGGGGTGTTCGCAGATGCCATATTCGAATTCAGCGACCAAAAAACCCCCCGGGCTCCGAGTTTCTCTTCTTCCCCGCGTGAATTTTGGGAGAGTCCCACGGAGATGACGTTCATCGGCGTTCCTGAGCTCTAGATCGGCTGTGGGTCAATTTGAATATCCTAATCGTGATTAGCGACCTCAAAAATCTCCAGGAACCCGATTTGGGCCAGTTCTCACTTATTTACAAAGTTATTAAATCTTCAATTAAAGCCGTCTCTAAAAATGCATTTTTCCGTCTCAGTCCGAAAGATTCCGAACTTTTGGGCTTCATTGCTTCGACTACATACACATTATTCCAAGCCAAAATATGCCCGATTTTTAAATCTATTGATAAATTAACAATCGAAACTATAACCCAATATCTATTCCACTCTACTTTTTTATTTGTGATCAAATCTAAGCACAGATTTCCCAAGTACAAGTTAAAATTTATTAACAGCATATCTTCGAATGTTAAAACAACCTATTTTTAACAGTGGCATTTGTTTTCTCAAGCCATCCGATCTACCTATTTTGTTAGTATGAGACAATAAAATAAATGATTCACTGATATTGATTTAAAAATTTAAATCGTATTTACTAAAACGTAAAAATAACGTATACACAAACATATTTATTGCCTTGTTTATATTTATTTCCTGTGCCACGCTTATTTTTTTGATATTCGCATTTTTTAATGCGTAGGTATATTTACTATTGCGTTACTTTTTTGTTTGCAATAAATTTTTGTGTTTGGAAATAAATCTAATTTGCCAACGATAACAGAAAATTGTAATTATCGTTTTTATTATATGTAAAAAATTTAATTGGTTAAAAAGCCTTTTTTACGTATTGGTTCCTACGCAATTTGTTGATGAATGTTTCCGATATAAATTTAATAGAAATGACTTGGCCGCGTGGCGTTAATTGTTTTATTTTTCTTTCCGAATTCTTCAATTTTAAAGACATTTTAAAAATGTATTTTTTTTAAATACAACAATTAGTAATATAAACACGTGGTAATATTTAATAGCATATACAGGGTGCACATAATATTTTGGTTGAGGGCTTTTAATATTTTAATACAGGGTGATATATTTTTGTTTTTTTTTTGTGTCGGTCAAATAAAATGGAACCATTTTAAATTTTAAATTTTGTTTGTTTTTTGAAAATATAAATTATAAATTTAATTTTTGTTTATTTTATATTTAATAGGTATCCAAGCCCTATAGAGTTTCAAAATTATAAGAGTCGTTTTTTTTTTAAATTTAAATTTCTGTATGTTTTTAAAACAAGACAATATATTGGAGGAAAAATCATGGAAAGACCAGTGAGCTGAAAAAAAAGTAAGTTGTAGTATAGTGTGAAGATGCGATGTATGGAAAATACCTAATTTATTTGAGTCTGAAAATAATCATTTTTTTTTCAATAAATGTTAAGTTTTAACAAAAAAAAGTGGTACATAATATATCGTTGAATTAATAATTAAATTCTTTATCGAATGGCAAGATGTCCTCGGTAGGTACTGTTTGAAAAAACCGATTTATTCGTTAAAAATGAATTCAGAAAATTTAAATTCCTGCTGTAGGATTTGTTATTGATCTTATCAATGAAATGACAATTACTATGAATTACTGATGTCAATTAGACTAGATTTTGACCTGATCAAGGCCTCCTGTGCTAAAAAAAATCTGAGAATTTGAATTTTTTGTTGAAAAATGAAAAATTTAGCAACACCGTCGCATGTAATTTGAGCCATAGAATCCAAAGAATATATAGGGTGTTCCATTTAAAAAATCGAAGTTGGTGACATTGCTGGAGAAGCCGGAAGTCGTCCATTTTGTTTTTATACATCTGTCAATCCAAAATGGTGTCTCATATCTATTCTATTTTATTCAAATCGGTTGAAAATTGAAGGAGATATAGGCATGGCCCTAGTCTCATTGTCACCCGGTATACAGCCTGGGAGAATAAGTAAGAAAAAATTCACTTCTTCCTGGGCTATTATAAAAAAGATGCCTGCGATTTTTAACTTCTAATTTGATACTTGTTCTTAAATGCGTTTGAATTCATTGACGAAATATATCAGCTAATTACGTTTTGTGATGCAATTAATTAGAAGCAAATTATTTAAAAAAATATGCATTTACCTTGTTTACTTAAATTCAATATTAAATGTATTTCGTAACGATTTGAAAATTTAGAAACGACGTAGAAAAGTTTTTGCGTTTTATTTGTTTAAAAAAAGTAAACATTTTGATCAATAGTTTTGAACACAAGCGGAAAATGAGGTAGACATCGAAATGTCTTTAGGAAATGTTACAGAAAATTGGTCGAGCAAAATTGCGATCTTACAGGAAATAATTCATCGTGTTATTTACCAGATAGACTATCTTCGGAAACGTCTTTAAAATATAAAATATGGTTTGCAATCAACATAACAGTTTCCTGCTATTAATGGGAAAATAAATTAAATATAATTATTTTTTTGTTTCTTTTATAAAATTACAAATTTGGTAAAAATATAAACTTTTTTTTCAAAGTACCTACTTCCTTTTTATGTGCCCAAAATAAAAAAAAATTCTTCATATTTTCACGTGATCTCTGCGTTAGGACATAAGTACCGCAAAATTTGATTGTCTCGTTTGATGTGCCTGAAAAATAGTTATCAAATTCACATCGTTGCTGTCTTTATAACCATGTATTGATAGCCCGGAATACCGTAAATTACGGAAGTAATAAATTTTCCCATATTTAATTTTAATAAAATCAAAATTTAATCCAAAACCAGTTGAGAATGCTCTTCTAGCATTGCCATAGACCGAACAAACTGTAATTAAAGTATTAATTTAATTTTAGATTGACACTTCCAACTCTAATCAATATAGTCACAGTCTACTCACTTTTACCAAAATCGTCATTCACTGTGTGCGTACTTTAAATTCAATTTAAATTTCAAAATTTTCATATTTTGGATCCCATTTTGAAGGTGTTCCCGAAGTGATACGGAGGGGCACATCAAACCCTAAGCTTACTTTTTGATGCTCTGTCAAAATCTGAAGTCAGAAATTCATAAACACAAAGAATCAACATACACGCAGATCGAATTCAGATACCAAACAATTTGTTCGGTTTTAAATTGTAGTCAAAAATTAAATTCAAATTACCCAAGTTTTGTACCATGAAATTGGTATGCAAGAAAGTTACTTGCACTGTCACAACTCTTACAAGCTTATTGCAATTTATTTTTGTACTATGAATAACCTTAAAAAGTCACAGATTTTCTAGCTAACAAATCTCAATCTTTCTTTGCTTGGATTTTTTTCTTTATCCCACTATGTGTGCTTTGTCATGTTTAAAACACTCTATTTTGGTCCAGTTTTGTAATTTTGAAAGACCGTGAAATACGTGTGTATTTTTTCAAAAATATGTGAACACGCATGGGATTCTGGTCATAAAATACAATGGAATTTTTCAACTAGATTATTAAAAGAACCGAATAATTATAACCGCAAAGTTAAAGAAGCAGCATTGATATGCTTAAATGATAACGAATGTGTTTCTAATTGTTCGGTTGATATTTCAAAAATTTGAATACCTATTTTACAAAAAGAGTTAATTGCAAAAAGGATACCCTCTATATCGGGATAGTATCATAAGTTTTTATCTGGTTTTTTCTTATGATAATATTAATAAGAAAACTTCATTTATGACGAAGTATAAATTCTCTTATAATATGCAAATGCGCTATCCTTTCAAAAATTCGTTCCCAGAAACGTCACAAAAATATGATTGAAACAGATTTTGACATCTTCAATCTCAAAATCTTATTCTATGTATACTATGTTGATGTCATATTTTTGCAAGATTATCAAGTGTTCTGTTTCTAGTAAATTTATTTATTTTATGTCATTTTGATAACGGCTTTCGATCTGGAAAGCCGAAACGTCAATAAAAAAACTTTTTTAACAACTAAGTGGTTTTAATCCAATGGAAAGAGAGAGAAATTAAAATACAAACCACTATGAGCTTCCGAGATGTATTTTTTCGTTTGTAGAATATACTAACCAAAGTTCAATATCAAAGTTCCATCATGAGAGCCATTTTTCCATACTTCCACAATTTTACACTTCCTCTCCGTGGCTTCTCAGCCCGTTAAAGACCATTGGCTCCCTTTGGATAATCAAGCTTCAGTTTTACAAGGTCCGGTGGCCAGCCGCATCCTTAACCACTCGAAATGTTGTCAAGAGGAGTTGGCCTACATAAAATCCTCTTGCTTACCATTTCTGACTTTTAAACGTACATTGTTAATTATTCAGACGTAGTGTCAACAAATTAAGAGTTTCGATATTTTATACTGTTTGTTTATTTAGGTTCAGCGACTATTTTATATTCATTTGCAGCAGCCCATTATTTTTAACATTTATTATTAATATGTTTCTTGGAAATATCACTTATTATTTATTCATACCTTGGCTTTTTGAGAGTTTAGGATGAATAATTGAGCATAAAATTACCACAATGTAAAAAATACTACCTCAGGAAACCCCAAAAATTTTTGACCAAATCATATTTGTTTAGTGCGATTAGATAGCTGTGATTATAAAAGTTTAATTTCTTAGAAGAGGCCCATATACCACAATTTTGTAGGTTTTTAGACGAAATCTAGTTTTTTATTTTTGGAGTGCAAAATTAGATTAGATTTGAAGGGGACTTTGAACTCAAGGCCACTTCAACCTTGAACTTGCCAAGCATATGCATTGGCGTATCCAGGAAGGGGGCTGCAGCCCCCCCCTCCTGTAAGTCGAGTTTTTTAATTTAAAGAAGGTTGAAGACTGGATGAGAACAACCGTGGAGAGGATAGACTTGTAGTGGTCTCTCGGCTGAGCACAGGGGATATTCCATATCCCCCCGGGTGAAAGACAGCCCCCTCCCCTTGAAAATCGGCTGGATCCGCCCATGAGCCTATGACATTCGTTTGTTTGTTAAACCTACACGTTTTGTCGGTCAAGGCCGAAAAATGGACGTTAGGGACCGGCAAAAGCTTTTATTCACAATCAGTCAATAATATGTCATTTTCATAGCATGATAGATGTTTGAAAGTATACCGTTTTTGTTGTTTGAATGACGTTCTCCTCTTGGGCCGAAAGTAGCAACTTTCGGCCCAAGAGGAGAAAGTATAGCAACTTAATTTTTATGTTTTTATATTTCCTGCAACTCATCAATTCGATCTCAGAATCAGACATTTTAGTAGTTTTATCTTTTATTATTAATGGAAATTTAATTTAGACTAAATTTGAAACAGTTAAAAATTGTAACAAGTGTCAAAAGCACCGACTACTATATTAAAATATTTTGTGCATTAATAAATTGTAATTAATTTTAGATTATGTAATTCTGATTGTGAATAAAATAGTATACCTAAAAAGCTCGGTTTTCATTATTAAAACTTTTGTATATATGTTTTTTGTTTTTTTAATAGTTTAAAGAACCCTTTACCACATACAAGTATGTAAAATACTTCTGTGAATGTTGTAATGTTTATTCAAATTCTTTGTATTTTTTCTTTGTTGTATTATGTTAGTAGAAAAGGAAGGCGGATAGTAAACCATTTTAAACTAGGCGGATTCTATCTCAATGAAAGGTAGGCAGACGCAAGAGGTCAAAGTGGCGCGAGAGTAAAGTACGTAATCATGCGCAGTGACGAGTGGCCTTAGCCTATATCTCGGTTATTATTGGTCCGATTTGAACGGGGAAAACGTCATTGTACTTTACGAGAGGTATAGATTAAATACGTAAACAATCATGCGCAGTAGCGTTACCAAAAGGGTATTAGCTAATAACTTGGGTATTATTGGTACGATTTGAATATTGTTATATTATGAATAAACATTATTATTATATATTTTTCACCTGCAAAACACTACTTTCCGGTCTTGTAACGTAAATTACTTCAAATATTCTTCTCTCTGAATATTATAACCACTTATTTATCTCAAAAAATTGATGTAAAAAATATAATAATTTATTATAGAAACAGATCACTGGTTAATCTCACAAAATATGACAGCAACATAGAACAGAGACGTAGATTTTGAAAAACATATTTTTGGGACGTTTCTAGGAACGATTTTAAAAAGATAGCGCATTTGCATATTATAAGAGAATTTATATCATAAATGAAGTTTTCATAATATTATCATAAGAAAAAAACCCAGATAAAAAACTTATGATACTATCCCGATATATCGCAATTAACCCTTTTTGTAAAATAGGCATCCAAATTTTTGAAATATCGACCATTTAATGTTTAATGTTTTGTTTATTACGATTCAATGAACAACAATATGTAATAATAATAATAATAATAATAATAATAATAACATAAATGAATAAACATAGATACTCACAGAAGCAAGTAATTGCTTGTGCCTGAGAGTTTACAACTACAAATACATAACACTATCACAACAAAAATATATATTAAATGATAAAGTAGGGAATTAGTGTCCATTTCATAATATATTTTACAATCAGGGTATATTTGACATAATCGGGATATATTTGACTCAATCAGGATATATTTGACATAATCGGGAAATATTTACATAATCGGGATGTGTGACATTTTTTAGATGTTGTCAAAATCTGGAAATTATTATTGTTTTTTGTTTAAATCATTCTATTGTTAACAAAATTACTGAAGAATACTCTTTCTGTGTTTAGAATCCACGATTTAACCATATATTTAAAAGAGTTTATGTTGGTTACAGATTTAAGTTGTGGAGGAAGGTGGTTATATAATTTTGTGCCCATATACAGTAAACTTCTTTGTCCAACATTCTTATCGCACCTAGGTACTTTTACAGTCGTGTTTTTATTACGAGTGACATAGTTGCGGTCTGTGGGTTCTAATGAAATTTTGGAATTGTTGATATTAATTATTATTTTCTGACAGTATAATTGTCTTAAATCTAGAATTTTGCTAATTAGAAATAGTTCATCGCTGGAAAAGGTGAGTTTTTTATTGTAAATAATTCTCAAAACCCATTTTTGTGCAACATTTAATCTTTCCAGATGACAGTCGAGAACTCCCCCCCAACCCATAATACCATATGACAAGTGAGATTGGATGAGTGCATAGTATACTGTTTTTAGGCGATGAATATCCAAGAATTGCGACAAATATCTAAATCTACCAATGAGTCCTCTGATTTTTTTGGTTACAAAAGTAACATGTAGACCCCAACGTAAATGTTTATCGATCATGATACCCAGATATTTAACAGACTCTGCTTCAGGTATTGTCGTATCTTCATCGATATTCAAGTTTCCTAAGTGTGGCAAATTATTAAGGTAGGACGTAAATGGGAGATAATAAGTTTTATTTAGGTTTAGAGTAAGTTTGTTATATTGGAACCACTTCTTAATGACTTGAAAGTCAGTTTCTGCCTTGAGCTTTAAGTTTCCCCATGTATCTGCTGTATAAAATAATACCGTATCATCAGCAAAACTGAGAACTGTCCCTCGGGAATCAATATTTAAGAGGCTATTTATATACAATGTGAACAATAGTGGGCCCAACACAGTGCCTTGTGGAACACCAAATGTAACAGTTCTCGGTTCGCTGATGTTTTCATTTAGGCGGGCTTGTTGTTGACGATCTGTCAAATAGCTTTTCAGAAGATCATGAGTTTTTCCTCTAATACCATATGAATATAGTTTTTCAAGTAATATTACTTACTTACGGTGTCAGATCTATAAAGATACTTAAGGCTGGAGTTTTTTTTATCTATTGCCTTATATATAAGTGAAGTTAATGAATAATAATAATAATAATAATATTTATTTCAAAATTTTTAGTTATTACATTTATTTTTATAATAAATTACATTTAAATGAAATAAACAGTTATCCCTTAGAAACCATTATGGTTGTATTAGGGATGGCTGTTTGTATTCTAGTATTAATTGCTGTTTAATCTCATGTAGTTATATAAAAATGTAAAACGTGAATTTAAAGAAAGAGAATACTCTAAAGAAAAAATAAAAACAAATTTAATTATTATAAAAGGGCGTTTGTATATCAGAGATTTCAATAAAATCGCAGACTATATAACTATCTAATTGAAATGTGAAGGATTTGAAATATTTTTTAAATAAATTGAAGTTGTTTAAGGTTAATAGAAGAGTTTTGTAGAATTCTGGTAAGTTATTATAAATTTTTAGGGAGAGGTAAGTATAGCTACATTTGGCCTAATAATTTGTTGGCATAATTAGTAATAACAAATTTATTTATTTTTTGTCTTGTGTCATAGTTGTGTTCGATGTTTTTTAATATCTGTTTATGTTTGTAGGTATAGATTAGGAGATTGTAGAAGTACAGTTTTCTTAGATCAAATATGTGACTTTCTTTAAAAAGTAAATCTGTGGGGTATAGTATTGGTTTCTTATAGATTATTTTTAGAATTCTTTTTTGTAGGACCTGAAGTTTATTAAGGTATGTATTTGAGCAAGCACCCCAGCTAAGTATGCAATACTGCAGGCGTGATTCTACTAGTGCATGGTACAAAATTTTTAGTTGACTTAGTGTTAGTATTTTGCTTAGACATTTAAATTTGTAAATTAGAAGCCTAAGTGTTTTAGTTATAGATTCGGTGTGGTGATCCCATCTTAAATGAGAGTCGATGGTAATACCTAGATATTTTATATGAGATAATTGGTGTATTACGGCGTCATTACCTATACTAAGGGTATTAAAATTCGGTAAGTGGTTTTCATAACTAGCAAAAGGTACGTAAAAAGTTTTCTCAAAGTTTATGGATAGTAACTTGTGATTAAACCAATTGAAGATTTTTGCCAGATCTAACTCCATTTTTGTTTTTAGGTTCAGCCACGAATCAGATGAGTACAGTATTGCAGTATCATCAGCAAAACTATATATGGTCCCTGCAATTTTTTGGGTTAGTAATCCATTTATATATAAGGAGAATAATAAGGGCCCGAGGATGGAACCTTGAGGCACTCCGTAACCCAATAATTTTTCATTGCTTAGTGTTTGTTTGATTTTTACAGCTTGTTTGCGATCTTTTAAATAATTTTTAAGTAGTGCTAGTGTTGGTCCCCTTATACCAGCATCCTCCAAGGTTTCTAACAGCTGTGTATGATCCACAGTGTCAAAGGCATTGGCAAGATCTAAGAAAATGCATGCAGTAGGTTTCCTAGTGTCAACTCTATTATAAACTTCATCGATTAACGCAGCTGTCGCGTCATTTGTTGAGATACCCGCGCGGAATCCAAACTGTTTATTTGAGATTTGGTGCGTTATATCCAGATAATCATTTAGCCTATTTTTCAAAGAAGTTTCAAATATTTTAGCAAAGGTGTTAATTAATGAAATTGGTCTATAATTAGCTACTTTTTTTTTATCACCCTTTTTGTAGATTGGAATGACTATAGCCTTTTTGAATAAATCGGGACATATTCCCGTCTCGTAAATTTTGTTTATTAAGTACACTAAAGCTGGGGTTATTTCATCTGAGATCATTTTAACTGTTTCTGATTTAATTCCGTCTTCGCCAGGTGCTTTTCCTGTTTTCAGGTTTTTTATTAACGAGGAGATTTCTTTGTTTTCGGTTGGAAACAGATAAAAGGATCTCAGAGTTGTTTGAGTTTTAGGGGGTGGTGAATGTGGTTTTTTTATTTTAGAAGCATACTTTTTGCCTACCGATGAGTAATGATCATTAAAATAATTAGCTATATCAAGTGATTGAGTTAAGATTTCATTATTTTCAGATTGTATTTCTTTAATTGTATGAATAGATCGCATCTTCTGTGGACGTCCCCTCCCTGAAGCCATATTGTTGTTTTGAAATAATTTTATGTAAATTTAAAAAATTTGTTAGCCTACTTTTTATCAATTTCTCAATTATTTTAGAAAGTGTTGAAATTAGTGATATTGGTCTGTAATTATTAATATCCGATTTACTACCTCCCTTATGTAGTGGCTTGATGAGACCAATTTTTAAAGATTTAGGAAAATAAGCCGAATCAAAGCATTTACTTATCAAAAAGTTCAATGGTAAGATAATAAGATAATAAGATTTAAGTATATCAGTGCTGCTTCTTTAATTTTGCGGTTATAATTATTAGTTTCTTTTCTAATCTAATTGAAGAATTCCATTGTATTTTATGGCCAAAATCCCAAACATGTTCACATATTTTTGATTTTTCGAATTGTTTATTCATTATGTTCATTAAGTCTTATATGAAAAAGTCTAGATGTTTCTCCTATATACAATTTATTACATTCGCATGGAATTTTAAATGTATTATTTGTTTGAGAAACTTCTTAAATTTATTGCTAATCCTTATAATTTTTTACGATAATTTTGGAATATAAGTGATCTTTACTATATTTGACTGAAGTATTGGGCGATTTAAATTTTCTTCTTTATTTTTAATATATCGGCAGAGTTCACGATCTATAAATTTATTTGGGTAGTTGTTCTTAATTAAGACATATTTAACAAGTAATAATTCCTTATTTAAAATATTGTCATTTGAACAAACTGTTTTTGCTCTGCCTGATATTACTGTTCTGGTAAAAAATCTGTACTTACCTTGTTTTTTCTATTCCACCGTAATTCTCGAATGTTTTCTTTATAAAAAAGTTTATGAATTAACTCAACCATTAGTTAATTTCATTTCTGGTTCATTTCCCATTTTCATGTAACTATTTAATGATAAAATTGCAAAGCTGCAAGTGAACTTCTGTTTGATAAACAAGATTTCCCGGCGTACCAAAAAAAATACGCTCTTAATTCAATCATAAAGAATAAATATTGAAGTTCTTTGAAGTTTGCTCGGTAGAATTATTAAATATTAATTTATCAACTCCTAAAACTTTGAGCAAACTATTAGTAAATAATCGTATAGCGCACTCTAAATAAAGTAACGGCTTCTCGGTTAGAACGCTCATTTCAACCAAGCAAAACGCTCTAATGGAAACAGAATATTAAAAGACGATTTATTTGCCATATAATAATATATTTAACAGCAACTACAATACAAAATTTACACACTATATAATAACTTTAATAGAGTAATATGGATATAATACATGGGGGACTTAAAATGCAAGGAAATATACACCAAGGTAGTAATATGCAAAAATATTGCTAACTTTAATTTTTTTTTTCATGTCGTCCGCCAGAATTAAAAGTCAACAACGCGACAACCTAACTCCTCTTTTTTTTTACAAAATTACCGGTAAAGTTTTGACTCAACTGTTCCAAAAATATCCAATTAAACACTAGCATCAAAACTTTTCCGATATTTATTAATAATTATTGCAAATGATTGCATAAACTCAAAAAGCAACAAAAAATCATTGCGCCATTTTCACCAATTTCAACTTCATTAAATAAGGAATATTTTTATTATCCAAAATCATCTTTAGCTCAAATTCTGTCTATATCTTTCAACCAAAAACAGGAATCTGCTGCGACATATTGAACTTTCAAACGTATACCAGCAGATTCTAGATACCAGAAGAATTTATAAGACAGAAGTGAGGCACTTATTCCACTTGTGCAGGTCCTATTATTTGGTATATTTTTCCTCATAAGCTGCTGAAGTTGAAACCGAAAAATCGCCAATGGTCTTTTGAATCTTTCATGATAAACAGTACATTTTAACAAAAACAATTTTTACATGAGCAATTTTTACAGATTATGTACAAAGGTGCGAGATCGATTGTGGAGCTTACTTCCAAAACGACATGGAGTCAAAAACAACGTCCGCATAACAAAATAAACGATAAGCACAGTACCCTATGAACCTACATCTAAATCAGTCAACAGTACGTCTGGAATAAAGACAGCAACCGACCCGCTCAAACAATTGAAATGGGTACAAAAATACACCGAAATAAACTTGTCAAAGTGAGGAATCGATTATATCACTCGATTCTGCATCGAGTCGAATATTGTCGCAGACTCTTCATCTAGTTTTTTATACACAATCCAAAATGGTTTGCTGTAACTCTATAATTGAACCCTCTGCTTTATGAGAATGAAAAAAAGCTATAAAAACACCTAAGGATACCGGCAATAGAACAAATGCTCATGCATCTGGACATTTTTGAGTACTTTCATGTTGAAAACACCGTACACTGTCCATATACATAAAAATAAAATAATATTTTGGCTATTAGGACCACTGTGCAAAGATTCAAGATCCTAATAGGGGTAAATGGCGTAAATATCTATACTGGTTAACCAAATACTCATCCTTAACTGTTCACATCAGCCTGGATCATCCTATACTTCTCTTGCAATTCCGAGCCATAAATTCTAATGGTCTAACGGTGTTGCAGATATTTGCTTATAAATGCGATGTATGAAAAGTGATTAGATGGAGAAGTATCCACCTTAAAAATAGGCCAAAGCTAGTTCTAGTAACAAGTTTCTAAAATTGTTACTAGAACTACTTGGACAATACTCATTCGGAACTTTCTTGATGAATGCCTCTTTGTCATTCTTAATTCTGCATACTGTTCAACGAAATCCCTTATAAGTTGTTTTATAAAACTGCTACAAGAACTTTCAGATGTGTTAAAACTTTAGATCCTTCAATATCAAAATTAATTGGTAGTATTATTTATGAATCTGACCAAAGAAATGAGTTTCCAACAGTGGATAGTACATTTTCTTTACTAAAAAGGAAGCTATGGGCCAGATGACTTGGTCAACCTCTATTCAAATCTAATATGCGTTATAGAAATTAAAATGTAAATTTATATTAAAGAAAGTTACACTGTTACCCTACTATGGGTTCCGGGTAATAAAATAGCAGACGTACTCGCAAAAAAAGGGGCTGAAACACCATTTCTGGGACCTGAACCCTTCTGCGGAATAAGCACCAGTACAATACTTGATGAACTTGGAAAAGAAGTAAATAAGACAAGATCCCAATACTGGATAGGACTACAAGGAATGAGGCAGGCCAAGACACTACTGGGGAACTATAACCAGAAGAGATCTGACGACTGCATCAGTAAAGGTAAAAGTAAGCTCAGAATACTAACGAGTATCCTAACAGGGCACTGCCGTCTGAGAGGCCACCTAAAGAAACTCGGATTAGTAGACAAAGAAGAATGCAGATTCTGCGAGGAAGAGGAGGAAACCTCTATCCACATTCTCTCAGAATGCATTACCCTGCAAAATCCAAGGGTACGATACCTCGGAGAATATCAAATAAAAGAGGAAGATCTACCTAACCTGAAGCCCACAGACATCCTGAACTTTTTGAAAGCAATAGGACTGGAGGAACTGCTCTAATCGTTGAGACTGGGCAGCAGTAGGGGGCACAATAGATCTTATAGGTCGCAGTGTATGACACCCCCATCACAGATAGATAGATAGGTAGAAAGGAAGTTAACCAATATAGAAATTTTACGCCATTTACCCCTATTAGGATCTCCAGAAGTTGGTTAGTGAATCTTTGCACCGTGGTCCTAACAGCTAAAATATTATTTTATCAGCATTTGTTCTATTGCCGGTATCCTTTGCTGTTTTTATGGCTTTTTTCATTCTCATGAAGCATTGGGTTGAACTAAACCAATAAAATAAATTTCATTGTATGTCTAAATAGCGCAAGTGTAAGACCATTTACATATTTTTAGGTTAAAAAGGCAGAAGAATTGAAAGTTCTACAATAGTTACCCTACGTAACATTCTCAATATTGTTTGAAGTCAACTAAATTTTATCTCAATTACTTTGACAAGTTTACTGTACTCTACTTTATTCATACTTACAGGCAGGCCTCTTAAAATTTCAAAATTTCAAAACTCTTATATATATTTATTATAATTATGTACGGACAGTCCAAATCTAATAATAGTAATGCTAGTACACTGAAAGCACACATTGGCGCTGCTATAGCGCTTTCAAATATATTTTTTTTCTTCATTATAAGAATATCGATGTTGCTCTCTACGTTATACTGAAAATTTTAAAAATTTTAATTCTATTTAATTGTCTATTACAAAGTTTGTGCGTTGACTTTAGAAAAATACCTAAAATGGACCGTGAGCGTATGAAAAAAAATTGTTTTACATCGGATTCTGTAAGTCGCAGATGATTTTTCTAGAACAACAAAACTAAATTGACCGTTTTAATATAGACACTCGTCCTATAACTGTCAACAGTTATTTTTAGAGCTATTAATAGTCATTGTTCGTTATAGATAAATCATTCTGCAATCCACGTAAAAATGTGGAAAATAATTTGAACAAAAACTGATTTATGGAAAAACTACACAAAATTTCAAACGACTAGAATTTAGCTTTAATTGTGTATACCTTAATAATTTTTACCAATTGTCCAATATGAACATTTTTAAGTACGACTAATCGCTAAAATTTTGATTAGCTTCCTACCGAAAAACTATTGAAAGACATGATTTTGATAATTTTTTTGAAAAATAAACAAATACCCGAATTGACAGCTGCACAAACATTCCTAGCCTACTGTAATATCGATTGTTATCGATTTCTACTACTACTACCACCCAAGTGCTCGATTTGAGTTTCTTTTTACAGCTTTACAATCGGAATTGCTATTTTTTAAGTACAATTCTGGACGAACGAATTAATAATTATAGTAATCATTTGTAAATAAGAAATAATTGATTCCGTTACAAATTAATTAAGACTGAAAAAGAAAATATTATCCATATCTCAAACGTGTGTTCTATTACATAAACAAAAACTCTAAATCGATCCACACTACATAAAATTCACTTGACAACTAGTTTCGGCTATTTAGCCATCCATCATCAGGTCTGAAATAGAACAGTCAATAACCAAAAGAAGGTAACAACAACAAATTCACTCTATTGGTTCGTAGGGTGACATATAGATGGTGTAACTATTGACAAATCCATTTTTAGGAAGTACTAATCAACCGTGTCAAAATTTCATGACAATATGACGTTTGGTTTACCGGTTACAATGGTTTTAGTGTCACTATTTGATATTGTTACTCTTCTTTTGCTTATTGAATGTTCTACTTCACACCTGAGGATAGTAATTAAGTCTTCTTCTATGAAAATGTACCTGGTCACTCAATTGGTGTCAAAATTTAATGACAATATGACGTTTGGTTTACCAGTTAAAGTGGTTTTAGTGTATATGACATTGTTAACTTCTTTTGCTTATTGAATGTTCTACTTAAGATCTGAGGATGGTAATTAAGTCTTCTTAGATGAAAATGTAACTGGTCACTCAATCGGTGTCAAAATTTAATGACAATATGACGTTTAGTTTACCAGTTACAATGGTTTTAGTGTCAGTATTTGACATTGTTAACTTCTTTTTCTTATTGAATATTCTACTTCAGACCTGAGGATGGTAATTAAGTCTTCTTCTATGAAAATGTAACTGGTCACTCAATTGGTGTCAAAATTTAATGAAAATATGACCTTTAGTTCATCAGTTACAGTGGTTTTAGTGACACTATTTGATATTGTTAACTTCTTTTTCTTATTGAACATTCTACTTCAGACCTGAGGATGGTAATTAAGTCTTCTTCTATGACAATGTAACTGGTCACTCAATTGTTGTCAAAATTTAATGAAAATATGACGTTTGGTTCATCAGTTACAGTGGTTTTAGTGACACTATTTGATATTGTTAACTTCTTTTGCTTATTGAATCTTCTACTTCAGACCTGAGGATGGTAATTAAGTCTTCTTCTATGAAAATGTACCTGGTCACTGAATTGGTGTCAAAATTTAATGACAATATGACGTTTAGTTTACCAGTTACAGTGGTTTTAGTGTCACTATTTGACATTGTTAACTTCTTTTGCTTATTGAATGTTTTACTTCAGATCTGAGGATAGTAATTAAGTATTCTATGAAAATGTACCTGGTCACTCAATTGGTGTCAAAATTTAATGACAATATGACGTTTAGTTTACCAGTTACAGTTGTTTTAGTGTCACTATTTGATAGTGTTAACTTCTTTTGCTTATTGAATGTTCTACTTCAGACCTGAGGATGGTAATTAAGTCTTCTATGAATTTTCATACCTGGTCACTCAACTGGTGTCAAAATTTAATGACAATATGAGTTTAGTTTACCAGTTACAGTTGTTTTAGTGTCACTATTTGACATTGTTAACTTCTTTTGCTGATTGAATGTTCTACTTCGGACCTAAGGATGGCTATATTGCCGAAACTGGTTGTCTACTTGATTTAGAGTTTTTTTTCATAATTAAAAACTGTGTAACCAATGCATTTTTTATTTTAGCTGTTTTTAAGTACTAAGCAGCAATTTATTTTAGAATTGTTTGTCAATCTATATATTTTATCATCAAATAAAGTTTCGCGATAAATCTGAACGTGGATAAATAATAAACTATTATCAATCCTATCAGTTTCGTTCAAAAATGGCGACTTAGTAAGCAAAAACATACTAAAATATAAATTTTAAAAAATTGAAGATCTTTCGTGGGATATATACTGGATAGTTTGTTAAATAAATTTGAAAGATGACATCGAAAGCAATTGATAATAACTGATAGCGTAATAAATATTGGTTTTCGAATAAAAAAGCACGCATGCTCAGTTCATTCGACAAAGACATAAAAAAATCGAAAACACTAGAATGTACATTTACTGGTATATAAACGAAAAATATCTGAGACTTATTTTATTTAAGTGATCCTTCTTTTTGGAGCAATATTCGCGCTAATTATGTACATATATTTTATTTTTACAACTCTTAAATTTCAAAACATATTTCTTTGTTCCATTGTATACAGGGTTGGAAACATACGGAAAACTTTTTTATTACTGGTTTTGTGAAAAAATTTATTCTTCATAAAAAGTTGCGCATAGTCCAAAACAAGATAATTCCAAAAAAGAAATTGATATCTGATGGTTGCTTTCTAAGTTTTGGACCATGCACAACTTTTTATGATAAATTTTCTCACAAAACCAATAATAAAAAAATGGTTCCAACGTAAGTAGACACACTGTATATAGTAAATTATTATTTTTTGTGTCGTTACCTGGGATCTTTTTTTTTATTCTACTTCTTCTTCCCTTTAAAATTTTGACATTGTAACGATGAAATATAGTTACTTTTTCCATCGACCGACCATTTATGATGTATTTTGATGCACTCAAAATCGTTGATTAATGACCCCTATTAATGAATGATTTTCTATTAATCAACGATTTTATTATATGCAACCCAACGTACATTGCTCTTATTATACGTTTATATTGACAGTTACCTATGGTGTAGGCAACCAAACATACATATAAATTTGAAATCAAGAAGGTGTGTTAATACTATCTGTCATTGTATGTTATTATTTAATTTCTTAAGATTTTTGAAAAGTACGGTCGACGGAAAAGTTCTATAACGAACTCGTGAAATAAAATGGCGATTAACAATCTCGAACATTAACGCGCGTTAAATTATCTCGATTGTTAATCGTCCTTATTAATACACTTGTTCGTTAAGTAACCATAAAAAAATGTTTATTAATTAGTGCAAACCACAGAGTATAAATAGATATGCAGAATTCTTAAATAAAATAGGTCCAGATGCAGAAAGTTCAATAGTTAAATGCACCCAAAATCGAACGTAAGTATATGCCAAAAAGTATGCGTTTATCAAAAACTAACAGCTATTTACAAGTATACCCTGTTAATTGAAAAGGTATTTGTGTATAGATTTAATTTTTACACAGAGATTCTCGCTGAAATTGAGTACGTACCTTTTTGGCGACAACTTTAACACCAACGTTGCTTGAGTTTAAACAAAGTTAAGCAGCTAGCAGAACCAACCGTAAAATGACTACACGGACTTTTGACAACTAAATATTGGTCATCGAACAGATGAATCACAGCCTGTTTTTGTGTTCTGTTACCATTTTATGAGGTCAACAGTATTTAAAAAGTCGAAAACTAATGCCGGACTACCCGGGTCGACAAACGTACTGAGCTAGGCACTATTCGTGTTCAATCATTTTAGAGAGAAACAACAAAACCGCAAAAACCACAAAGAAACAACTATTCTAGACGAAGCGTCAGATATTAAGACTGAATACCCTCCCGCGGATGTCTCCCATGAAAATAATTGCGCTGTTAAAGATGCTATTAACAATTTCGATGTGTTAGAGTCGATTTTTAACTACTGCTAATGTTGATTAAGAAACAGGAGGTGATGATTGTCTGAATATCCGACCCTGCATCTAATAAAATCTTTATAAATTTTAAAGTACGAACGAACACGCTGTTAGATAAAAATATTTTTATTTACATGAAGAGATGCCTAATGGTGGTTTTTGAATGTAGTCTCATATTTAGTTCTCGATCTAAAATGACTGCCTTACATAGAACTGGTAGATTCTGGTAATACGTTTTAATGATAAATACAAAAATAATAAACGCAAAATGAGATCAATATTGGGGTTAAGAATATTTATAACAATATAAAAACTGTCGATGTGGCCATCGTTCTATATATTGAGGACCAACCCCAAAATATTCAACAGTGATTGTGCCTCCACACATAGTAAAATCTCAAAAACAGTCTTATAGTCTCTTTCATTATATCAAAAATTCATCGCTTTGAATTTCGCACCATGCGTTCTCAATATTTGAGAACATAGGGATGTCTTTAGGGCAGGAAAAATCTAAATGCGAACCGGAACTATTTGAAGCCGTGTCAAAATTTGTGTCGATGTCCGCTAATTCTTCCAAGTTGATCCCCTCCATAGGAAGCAAATCGTCAATCCTATCTAAATCGTCTAAAGTGGCTGTGGTTATCTGGGAATGTGCCAACCTGTCCTCGGGTTCTTCTTTCACTGTTGCGAACTGGTTCACCCAGGTATCGTCGTAGATCGTGGCACTCTCTGGTGAATCAGGAGTGTCACATGATGGACTTGAGGGAACTTTAGCTAGGAAGCTCATCGGGGGTAATGGCATACTTTGCCTCAAGGTCTCTTGCTGGGCCTCTACTAACCTATTGATCTGCCTCTGTTCAGCGACACTCGTCAACCTAAACTTCAATTTCGATGCAACCGATTCAGGGACTGCGCTACGTCTTGCGAATATTTTTTCGTTTACCATAGCTGTATTATTATTTGTGTCGTTTTTGTGCATCTTGGGAGATTTCTTGGTCTTTTTAGAGCTAGTTTTTGGAGCTGGTTTGGTACTTTTCTTTCTAGGACGGTATTTGTAATCGGGATATTCTCTTTGATGTAATTGACGCAGTCTTTCTGCTTCTTCTATGAATGGTTGGCGTTCCTCGTCGTTCAGCTGCTTCCATCGCCGACCCAATTTTTTTGAGATCTCAGCATTGTGCATGTCGGGACTTACTTCACATATTTTTCTACGTTCTATCTGCGACCACACCATAAACGCGTTCATGGGCCTCTTGATGTGGTTCGGATTGTTTTTCTTAGTCTGCAATAAAAACAAAATTGTTAATATCATTATTTTCTTTAAATTTGTTAGAAAATGGATAACGTTTTTTATTTGTTAAGCCCACACATAAATATCCTCAAAAATTAAGACGGAAACAAGTCTTAAAGTTAAGGAATAATGTTCTGGGATATAAACCGTATCAAAAATGTTTAATGTGTATTCTTAAAGGAGGTACCATATTCCGCTCATCAAGAAATAAAAAGTAAACGCTGGTTAAGTTTCTGCATTTCCTAACACCTCATAAATAAATTATCCAAGGTCATCGCATTAAAAATTAATAAAACTCATAACGATAACGAACCATTGAAACATAAGGTGTGTAATCTTCACTTTCAATTTAATTAGCGAGTATTCTTTCAGGCAATAAATTTTAAATTTCATTAAAGGTTTCCTTAATTGCATAGTACAAGTAGTTTTTTTTTTCATAATTTTTGCCGTTTCGGGTACTCAAGCGTAGAAAATCGGCACAATTATTAAAGTCGGCCAAGGCGGCAGGTTGGGAAACATCGTTTTAATTCGAATGATTTTGTAATCTACTAGGAGGTATAGAGATCGACGATATGATACGAGTGATCTATTGTATACAAAAAATAACAGGGAAAATGTATTTTGTTTTGTCGGAATAAATGTGAACGTGTGGCGCGGTTTTACATACTTATAAGCCCTAAATTTCCCGACGGGGTTTATTTGGGGTTACAATTTAACATTTTTTTGTTTTATTATCATCCTAAATTCTATAACAGTGCCAAAATTTCAAGTATAAATATCTACAAGTAGACTGTTTTGACCAAAATACATACATTAAATTCCGTATATGTATAGATTATGCATGTGCATTTTTAAAAGAACTTTATGTTACTAGGCTTATTTATTCGAGATGACATTAATGAAGTAAACAAACTTTTCATTTGTGAAATACAACCATGTTTGTAGTTTTCTTCTCTCGGTGCTGTCCTATCCCCTTCCACACCTCAGCCTCTTGGGCTTTTTGTGTCCCACGTTTGTAGTTACTTATGACTAGTAGGAATCAACTAATAAATAAGCAGTAGGCATTATTGATTTTAAAATAATGAATCAAAAATCCTTAAGAAGCAGTTTAGAAATTGTAATCCTTGCGTAAGTGCTACTTTTAAAATATCACTAAGAAGGATAGAGAATGTACGAATTTGGATAGAACAATCAAACCAAACAAGACAAAATAAGAACGAGAATAGAGATGGCCAGATCAACATTTGTAAAAATGAAGAAGTTATTTACGAGTCGGGATATTAACATGAAACTTAGTATGAGGATGCTGCGTTGTTATGTTTTTTCCACGCTCTTGTATGGAGTTGAAACATGGACCCTTAAGAAAAACCACATCGACAAACTACAAGCATTCGAAATGTGGTGTTACCGTAGAATGTGGCGTATTCCCTGGACCGATAGTATTACTAATGCCGAAGTGCTGAACCGGATGCAGAAGGAATGCGAAATCATTAACACCATGAAAAAAAGAAAGCCTCAATACCTGGGTCATATAATGAGAGGACATGAATACATACTTCTCCAACAGATGGTCCCTGGAAAGATTAGTGGAAAGCGGAGCATTGGCAGAAGCCGTGTGTCCTGGCTAAAGAGCCTGAGGAATTGGTTTAACTGTAGCAATGTTAAACTGTTCAGAGCTACAGTCAACAAGGTCACGATTGCTGTGATGATAGCAAACCTCCGATAGGAGATGCACTAAAGGAAGAAGAAGAAGGATAATTGTGTTAAGGATTACGATTTCAGAAAAACTTCAAAATTATGGTATCGTGACCAAAGACGTTCCGCATATCAATGTCTACGACTGAATTTCAGCTCCACCTCTTGTACTTTCCTCCACAAGCATCGATTGAAATGGAAGTTGCAACAACTAACACGCATGTCTGGAAATATGCTTCTCAAAGCTGCTATTGCAGCCATTTCGAAGTCAATTTTTACTGTTTTCCGCTACCACCTGGTAAGTTTTTTTTTTACTATTTGAAACAATTCAATACCTGTTGGGGCATTTAGTCCAAGGAGTAGTTGTTTGAAGCCCAGACGTTGGTGCAGTGTGTGCAATCTACTATAGGTTTTCTTCTGCTTGTTTTGCAGTAGCCCAATTATTAATTTTAGGTATAGGGAATACTTAGATATAAAATACAGGGTAATCAATTGTTGCCCTTTCTGATATACGTTTCGCTGTGATACTTGGAACTATCAATAGGTAATGTTATATCAAAGCAATTTATATATAACATCGAAAGTCATGTAAATATCAACATAATGTTTCTGTTGACTACTGGAACTAGTGACATAAGTAAAGGAAAGCTATTTTAAAAAGGAGAGAGCTTTCATCTGGAACAATGGAAATAACAGGTTTAGGAACTATATACAGAATCCTTCGTGGGCAAAAGTCGGGTGTCCTGATCCCACCAAAGGAACATCGAGGAGGAACTTCCAGAAGAAATCAAAAGAACATACATTTCATTTTAAAAAGAAAGAGCACTTATTATGCAAGGATTAAAATTTCTAAAATGCTTGTAAACCTGTTTTAATTTGTTATTATAAAAAGTTTCATCCTCACTCTTCTTGGAGTTTAATTTTCCTATATATGTATGTACAAAGTGTTTTTTATATTAAACACACTACTTCGATGAAAAAATTGTAACAACAAATAAAGAAAAACGCATATGCCGGATCTCTCTTTATACGACAATTTAATGTTTTTGGAGACCGTATGATAAGTTTGGGAGCAGCCCTAAAAACATTTGTTTTACCTCTTTTTTAACCGATAAAATTTGATTTATTGCTGCATCTGGATGATATGTTTATTTACCCCGAGTAACTATGGAAACATGTATATACGATAATCTCCACATTTGTGAAGCGCATCTATTTTTATGTTGGTATTAACAAAACCGCTCGTAATTGCATCTAATTACGAGATAATATTGATATCTGTGTAACCTTGTAACTTTTTCTTAAATAAAACCTAAGCTGTCTACGATGATGAGTCTATATTTTAAGACATTAAGTTCTTAATGAAAGTAATATCGCACTGAGGGATCATTGACCTATAAAAAATTGGGTTGTGGAATTTAGGCGGAAAATTAGAAGCCAAAAATAAATATCGTTTCGGATGAACAAATTTCGAGAAATTTCTTTAGAGTTTTGAAGATTCTCTTTGGATTGTGCGTGCAAAAATTGGCTGTGAAGGGAACAGTTTGCAGGTACATAAAAAAACTTAGATTGAGAAAGATATTGAGATTATTGAATAAATAAAAAACACAGTAATTTTTTTTATTCTATTTTTTAGACGCCTTCGTAGTTATTGGATAAATTTTCCTCAATCTTGTCGACTTATAAAAAAAATTGGTCCTTCTCAACTACAAATCAATCATGTGTAACATTTATTATTTAATCATTAAAAATTCATGTTTGATTTACATATGGAAAATTTCTGATTTATATTTTGGTTGTTACAGTATAGTTATTAGCGAACGACCTGTGTTGAAAGTCACCTTGACCAAAATTGTTTTTGCCATTCAAATTGTCTCTTTAATTATAGTACAATCTAAATAAAAACTTTAATTTTTTCATAATTATACATCCGCCATCAATTTCAATGGCGTAAAACGCGGGAAAAAGATTTATATCTTAGTTATGAATATAAATTTAACACTAACCGGTACGTGATTAGTATGTTTACCTATTTTGCATAACGTTTACCGAATTTTTCAGTAACATAATGATCCAAATACAAGTTATCTCACGTTAAACGCAGAAGTCGAAAGAGTATCACGATCGCGATCCTTGACAGAAAAGAGAACGTGAGGACAAGAGTTTTGCAAGATTTCCGGGCTTGCGCCGCTTCGAGTTTTTTAAGAATGGTCGTGAAAGGACACCGAGCCTTACTTAGGAAGTATTGTTTATTTTGACCTTGCTCCATACCTGATTTACACGTTTCCTTATCAAATAGAATTATTCATACGCACACGGCACAGCTGCAACAACATATTCACTAATTTGTAAGGCGGAAAACTTACATGTGTACGTATACGGGGTTATTCTAATTTTAACCAAAGAAAAAAAATAATTAGAAACAAAAAAATTGTTTGTATAAAATACGCCAACTAGTACATTTGGAATGATCCTAGTAGAGGTTAGAAACAGAGTGGGAATTAAAAAGGATGCAATAGGATATTTAAGAAGACACAAATGTTCAATATTTTCTTTATCACATTCACTAAATCTATTCTCCTCCATTTTTTAAATTTAAACGTCAAATATTGAGGTATATATATTAAACAGCGCCCACTTGATTTAATTGATTGTATACTAACTTAATACAAGTTGCCTATCTAGAAGTATGATTTATATAATGGTAACGTCAATCAAAACAATAAACATTAAAGGATTGTATATAAAGTTCAAACATGTAATTTAATTGAAGTAATAATTTGTCTATGTGTTCAGAATTTTTTAACTTGTTCTAAATTCTAAATCCAACAATTTATGTAATCTAGTACCTTAACTAGTACATTTTAAAAACCAAGGCTTTTCCGTGTTTATAGACTGAATTTTTACAAAACTGCAAGCACTTCAAAATATTTTCTTTTTCCGCCAAACACTGTCTAACATTTCCATACATTCTCAAAAGATTTCGAAGTGGATTGTATGTTTGGCAATCCACAAGGAGATGTTCAATTGTGAGGAGGATATTGATTCCACTCATCCTGCCATCTATTAAGTATAAGTTGTTCAATAAAGATATTAAAGTCATCGTATTGGAATATCCTCTATATTTTTCTTTAGAGCTTCTTTAGCGGCTTTATCTGCATTTTCAGTGCAATGTGACTGGGTGTCCAAAGGCCTTTTCTCTTAAGGTAATGTAAAGTATCTCGAGTGGATCCTTGGTGAAATTGTTTATTAGTTCTTCTAGAGATCTATACGAGTCAGTACATATTAGATTATCTTTGCTGTTGCTAATATCTATGAATTTTAAAGCCTGCCAAATTGCATATAATTCTGACGTGAATACGGAAGTTGCTGATGGAAGAGTCCAGTGTGCAGTTAGACTTTTATAGTAGAAAGCGCTGCATGCTTTAATATCATTTTTAGATCCATCAGTGTATATTGCAGTGCTATTTGAATATTTTTGTTTTTTGTATTTAGGCATTGTTGGTTAATAAAAGGTTTGCTAAGCATCCATGACGATACTTCATAGTCCTGGTAAATATAAACATTTGGGTAAGTAATATTAAGTTTTTCTAATAATTCTGTAAATCTTATTCTTACAGGTCTGGTGATGGTAGAGCGTCGACTGTAGATGTCATTCTTTAAAGAGGTAATAATTTCATATACTGGATGTTTGGTTTGAGCTAAGATATTAATACAGTAGTTAGCTAATAACTATTCTCTTCGATATCGAATTGATGGTACTGATGCTTCGCAGCATAGGGAAAGGTATGGGCTAGTTCTGTAAACTCCTAGGGCCATTATCCCTAGTTTCCAGAGACGTATTATGGTAAACTGTTAATAAAAGTAGAGAATTGGCTCTTTGAGCGCGGGAAAATTTTCTATCTTAATAGCATTGTAGGCCACGCCCCTTTTTCAAGTTGGCCGAGTTACTCCTGGGCGCCATTTTTGATCCAATGTGCCAATGAGTAGGATACGTAGAATCTTTTTACTTATTAACTTATAGAATAAATTAGACATAATCTGAAGTTAAACATCAGCTGCAGTATTTCGTAAATTGAATTTTAAATGACCCTGTAGTTATAGATTTTTAAAGCGGAAAGCTAAACATACACACACACACATATATATGTAATCGTTTTAAAGGTCAGTTTCGACAGGTGAAGATTTATTGTACAACACTCGGGGAGTAGTGCAAAGATTTATTAGATTTAACTTAATTTTAATTTAGCAGAGAAACGCTTAATTTATTTAAATTAATATATTATTTAGGGATAGTCAAACTATTTATTCCGGTCGTGAAGTAATTATTTAAATTTTAATATTCGAGTGTCCATATAAGTATGTTTTTAAACTATATAATTAATAAATATGCGTGTTTCCTTGATTTTTTTTTAAAGAAACGTGATGTTAAATTGACGTCAACAAATACTTTGAAGATTTAAACCATACAAATTCGAACTCATTAGGCAATTTGTCGCTAATTAGTGCTGTTGACATGATGTAATGTGTTCCAAGTTTATTTTAGAAAATATCGTCTACTACAGAGATCGATCAGCTGAGTAGTAACCCAAAAATAATTTCCTTAGGCAACAGAAACAGTTTTTTCGTTTTCTTTTTGTTGAACATTCAATTTTTTGTGAAGTTAAAAACTTCATTTTTTGATTTTTATTTTTTTTGTGAAGTTTCAGTTTTTTGTTTTTTTTTTCATGTAAACAAAACCGCTGCAAAGTTATGAGTTATATAAACTGAGCTAAATTATTCTCTCTACTATAGACTCAGCTTTGACAAAATTAATTCTAGAAATATTTCCAGCCCATATTAATCGTGTTTTCAATAAATTTTAATTTATTTCTTACTTGCACGTCTTTAATTTTGGCTGGAATATTTAAACGTTTTATTTTTAAATATGCATCGATCTGAAATTCTTTTTAACTATTCTATAAAAATAAATATTGAAGGGTGACACGAATAAAATGAATAATTGAACTTTGAATGAAACGATTCGCAAGCGTTTGTAGGTCGTTGTATAGTTAGAAAATCGGAATCAGGTGCTATGTAATAATGTAATAAATAGGCTGCGTATTTATCAAACAGTTGATTAACCCTTTCACTGCCACAAGAGTAGCCGAAACGCGAAAGGCGCGTTGTGGGGCACCACTACAAAGCATAGTAAAACGCGCTAGGCGTGTTTTGGGCAATGAAAGGGTTAATTGGTTTGTGTGCCACAAAAGTGTGAATATGCCATTTACTTTCTTCAGATTTTTTATATATTTCAGTTAACCCTCAAGGCTGAATTTTCCTGTACCACGCTTGATGTAAGTGAAATCTACAACCATTTATTTTCGTTTTTGGCAAAACATTTCTTCAAAATCTACGGTTCAAAAACTATATTAAAAACTTTGTTGAGATTTTCACTTACATATATTCCAAAATCCTATCCTAAACATTACCCTCGGTAGAAATTTTCTGTCATTAGATGGGCTCTGACAGCGGTGTCATTTGCAACATTGTGACTGAGTCCACGTGGACCCGACTCATCCTATTGGTTGGATATTCAACTGAAGCGATAAAACCGCACCGTCAAATGAATTTGGTCGCGTAACCGACCCATTATTCGATTACCACTTAGCGATTGCACATGTTTTTTATTTTTTTGACTCAAATGATACTGGCCTAAATTATAAAAAAAAAATGCCCTGCTTCTAGATTAATCAAATACGTCCAAAAATCAAACACATTTGATAAACTGTCAAAACGAGTAATAACTTTATAAATAGAGCATAACATTAGTAATAAATAACAAAAATCCAAGCCAGCAAGTCGACATGTTATCAAAACGTTGATACCTATCAATCTCATAAATTTGCATAGTGACCATAAATAAAAGGTTGGGCGGGTTTGTTCGATTCATTATTCCGGACAAAAAATAACCGGCATTATCAATCGGCACATCTGATCATTTCAAAAGAATTATCGAACCATGTTTAAAACAATCGACTATAGAGCTATTCGAATCACGTGTGGCGCCTGTGCTGTGTCATGGCGACCCAGCCGTTTGGCATTTGTCGCACGCACGATTCAATGAGTTTGGTTGTTTTTGTCGCTTTTTCTCAATCTGAATTCTCAATTTTGATTTGCGTCTACCCATCCCTTCCTCCTCATATATCAATATTGCATAACTAATCCTCGATGGCTGGCTAAAAATATTTGGAGGTTTCCACTATACAAATCTCCAAAATATCCTTTTCCAGTTGAATGAAAGAAAATAATAGCATTTCTTTACGTTTCGGTTTATTAAGACTAAATCATCTTTAGAAGTTTGTCACTGTTTCACGCATCTATTTAGAGTCAGACATTATATCACTGTCATCATCCGTACTTTCTATATTTATAATTAATTTACATGTTTACTTGTATTTTTCCTTGTCACCCTAATTTTTTTCGCTTCTTCTCTAATTAATTGGAGAACAGCCGAAGAAAATTTCGGGACCACGTTGTTTCTTGTTAGATTTCCTTTTCAATGCGCCCTTATTAACTCCATTTGGGTTCAATATATAAAATTAAAATTTTGCAGGAATAACAAACAACAGCAATATGAATCAATATACCACACTCAATAAAGGTTCAAATATAACTCAAAAACTAAAAATGATACTATGCAAAATTCTTAACACTACTGTATCAAAGAACAGAATGTAAATGAATAAACAGCAACAACAAATTATATATAGGTAGAAGAGTAGACGCAATAAGTAGGTACCTTAATTGCATTTTGACAGGACATCTTTAATTCCGTGAATTTATTTTGAATTTGTTAAATAGACAATCTTTATTATTTGTTGCTAATATCTAACAATGTATTACAAAATGTGATGATATTAGGATGAGGACTTTGAAACTGCTAGAATTATTATTTATAGTCCAATAAACGAAGGTGCCAACCCAGGCATCAGGTCTGTCTGGCACCATTTTTCTTTAATTTGCAGGTATTCATGGGTACATTCACCCCAGAAAATCTCAGGTGTCTGAAATTTGTGGAAGGGTGGGAAAATGGTTTTTTCGCCTATTTTGCCTATCAGTTCATTACCTACAAAAATGAGCCTAATCATTTTTGTCAAAAAATTGATACTTTTCGACATAACCGGCTCCAAAACGGTCATGCCCTGCATTTAGAGAGCACGCTCTAAAGGAATGACACTCCCAAGCGGATTACAAATTTTTCAATAAATCACGTAAAAATTAATATATTTTCATGATTCAAAGTTCAGATGAAAGAAGGAACCTGTAGCTATAATATCATGTTAATTTTTCTTTTTATCTATTTCTCTGGATTATTGAAAAACCGGGCCAAATTTTGTTTTTGCTCGATATTTTGACCTTCCTATAAATTTATTCATATTTTTTTTATCAAGACTAATTTCACCAAATCCTTTTGAATAACGGGGTTTTGCAAGGTGTTAAATATATTCAGAAAGATTCAATAACTTAATTTTGTGTATTTTCATAAACAACATGTTTTATTGACGTTTTTTGGATTTCCGGAGTTTTCAAAAATGCTCGGGTCTATCGGGAATTAATAGATACTCAAGAACCATATCTGTTTTCAACGCACATCATTAGAAAGCTTAGCTTGTCCCCTTGTCAATGGCATTTTTCTTTTTTTTCATATTTTTTGGTTTTCCGGAAAATTGAGAAAATTCTCACCCCTATGAAAAATCGACTTTTTTTTTAGGATTATTTTCTTTTCGTGCTAAATTTTTTTGGATACTCAAAAAACTTCAAATTAATAACTGTCAAATTGGTCAACTAAAAAGTACAATCACAACTTTATTTAGGTAAGTTCGCCCCTGCCTTCTTCTAATCGGTACGTTTGTTCATGAGTTTCGTGGGCTACCTGCAAATTTATGAGTCACTCATTTAACGCGATCTGGTGTCGACTATACACCAGAATTTCTTACCGGAATTTTCTTGAACGACACTAAGTATTTTTAAAAATTAAGGGAGAATTACTTTTAGATCGAGCATAGAGATTAATGCTCGTATTATACGATTTGAATAAACGCCGCTGCAAAAATTCGTGCGATCGTAATTACGGGTTTTTCTGCTCGTAGAAATCGAACCCAGTTGTTTTTTTACTCCTAATTCGAACTTCGTTAAATCGTGTCTGCATTTACTGGTTATCTGGTTTGAGCGCATCTGAAACGATAAACTAGAATAGAGTATCTTCGGGGTTAAACCTCCATTGATTCTGATTTTGTGACTCTGAATGCAAATTGACGTTGCGGCAAAAATTACCTCTGTGTGTGTCGGTCCGTGTAAGGTAAATATTCAAATAGCGGCCATTTGTAAGGGCTGCACCGAACTAGATAACACTTCATTTTGTCCGGATAATTCGGATTAGGGAAAAGCCGTTAGTCCAGTCGTTGGCGTAATTAATACGACCATAACGCCTCTCGCGGGCCGCCAGAGGGCGGCCGTGTTGCTGGCGGCTCTAATCTGGATACTAAATTGTATGTATCGATTTTCCGACGTTGCCATTCGAGACTTACCCTTGGGGGCTTAGGGGAAAATAAAATTTCCAAGGGAGCAACACATTTTAATAATAAAATATATTCAATAATTCAATGCAGCCAAATTTTCTTTTTAATACGAATTAAACGTCGAATAACTTTGAATTTATCATGTAGGGGGTAACAGATTTTCAGAAATGCAACGATATACAGGGTGGCTCCTTTGGGATGTCGGTGAGAGATAGAAAAAAGGGTAAATGGGGAAAAACGACTCCAAATCAAACACAGATGGTAATTTTCGAGAAATTTGCTTAAAACCTCCTTTAATTATTATTAACCTATTCAGATCTTAAAGAAATTAAGGCTGGAGTACCACAAGGAAGTGTCCTAGGACCTGTCCTATACTTACTGTACACATGTGATATTCCAGAGTTAGAAAACAATACCATAGCCACCTTTGCCGACGACACTGCCATTCTAGCAGTAGGAAAGAGCAAGGAAGAAGCAACCCACAAGCTGCAAACAGCTGTCCACCTTATCTATGTCTGGACGAAGAGATGGAAAATTAAACTTAATGAAACTAAATCACTCCACATTAACGTTACAAACAAAAGGATAGATCATACTCCAGTCAGAACAACCAATAACCTGATTCCATATTCAAACACAGCAAAATACTTAGGTATTACCTTAGATGCCAAACTCCGATGGAAAGTGCATGTTAAAAAGAAAAGAACTTGGACTGAAATATAGAAAAATGTACTAATTGGAAGAAACTCCACTCTGTCTCTACGTAATAAGCTTATGCTTTATAAGCATGTATGGACCTATGGTATCAAACTATGGGGATGTACCAAAGCAAGCAACTTAGCAATCATCCAAAGATTTCAAAACAAAGCACTGAGGAACATAGTAGATGCCACTTGGTACATTCGCAATAGTGATCTCCACAGGGATTTGGAAATGGACACTGTTAACCAGACTATCAAGAAATTAGCCAAGGGTCATGAAGAAAGACTTCATCATCATGTCAATGTCGAGGCTATCCAGCTCCTTAACAATACTGGGTTAGAAAGAGGACTTACGAGGATCAAGCTCTTTAAGTTAGTTTAGTGTTTTTAGTGCAAGAGCAGAGCTTGTGTGTAAAGTTTAGTACAATCCAATCTACAGAACCTAAGGAACGCTGATGAGTATACCTTAGTTTTAAATTTCAAACTCTATTAGATTAAGAATTAAATTGCTCATTGGTCACTGTTGACCAGATTGTAATATACTAAATGCCTTTATGGGTGTTTGCTAATAAAAAAAAAAATATTACTGATTTTATAAGTAGCCCGAGAAAATTAAGAAACTAAGAAACAATAGTATATTATCTAAAAAGTGAGAAATCTCTTATTCTCTGGGCGAGGCAATTAATATTATTTCTCGGCCATGTTGTGCATACTTTTTTTTTCAAGCGAAAAAAAAATATTATTAAAGGTAGTCTAAATTGAATTTTGTCAATTGCCTCCGATTAAAACTAGAGAGATAACGTTGGCAAATACAAACTAATTTACTGTTTACAGACTACATAATTTAGTTTCTTAACTAGCACCAATTAAGACTACCACAGAAAATTATCTGTTCATCAACGAGATAAGAATTATTAATTTACTAAGAGTTGAAATGTTAAGGGCGTGTTTTCGTCATTTATAATTACGAAAAAATTGGATTTTTTTTTAATTAAGTACTCGTTTTAACTATTTATTGTATTAATTAGTAAGGGGTGTTACGTAAAAGCGTTGACAATTTATCGTTACAGCTAAAGACATCCGTGTTTAACGACACTTTGAATTGGAGGTATAATTAAAATGCAATGTTACAATTGTTCTGTTTACTTAATGGCGCAAATAAAATCTATTAAAATAGTTTCAAGGTCTAATTCAATGGAAAAAGATTTTTTGAGAAGTATAATCATGAAATAAAAATTAGTGTTCAATAAATTCACGCAACTATAAAAAACAATCATCCAAAAGACTTGAAGCTACAGGCTCAATTAAAAAACGAGTCACTGTCTACAATTTTGGAACAATGGCATTATAGTGGAGTGTCGCTATAGGGTAGGATAAATAAACCAGAAAAATAAACCTTTAATTTGTAATAATCCTGACCCGATCAATCGCCAATCGATACAAAATCGGTCAAATCTCTACAATGAGCATAAAAAATTGCAAGAAAATGTAATTACACTAAACAACAAACTGGAAGAATTAAAGAATTCCTCAACTACTCCCGAAATTATTGAACATTTAAAAAAATGAAAAGCTGAAAAGAAAACTGAAATATATTAAACGGCCATATCTCGTTACAGATAAAAGATAAAAAAACAAAAAAAAAATGGAAATTATTCGGGAGAACATTTCCTCAAAGCCTTGCCTCTTTAAATTTTTTTCAAAAATCAATTCTTTTCACGCTATTGACCAAAAATTGAAAATGTCTTATAAAAAACAAAAATTTAGGTCAACTTTAACAGACCAAAACTTAAAAAATAATTATCCCATAGGGCTAAAACTTATTGGACAATTGTAGAAACATATGTTACGACTTTCTGCAAAAGGATTTTTTTTTCAAATACCACAGTCTAGATGGCGTTAAAAAAAAAGGCGTAAAAAAATTATTTTGCCCGTAACTTTTTTTCTGCTAATGTTAAACGGTTCTGGATGGTCTTAAAATGTTCCCATTGTTGCTCTCTCAATAGTAATATACATTTTTTTTGTGGAAGTCATATTTTTCCAGATATTTATGATAGAACCATCCAGTTTCCTTAAACACCAATTTTTGAATTGCCATATCTTCCTTCGTATTAATCGTAGAAAAATAAAAAAAAGTCATTTTAATTGTTAGCTTAAGGCCATAATATTAGTTCATATCAATTTTTACGTAATACTAACAGATTTTCGGTTACATTTAAAAAACTTTTAGAGATGTACGATTTTTGTAGTGAATACTATTAATACTGTTAATAATAGTTCAAATTCTCAATCCACATTATCCCCAATAACACGCGTATGGTTTGTATACTTTTACTTGCAAACTTTAAATATTTACATATACTGATATTTCTCTTATATCCACTTGAGGTTTCTACGAACAGATGGCTTAAAGCAATCAACAAATAGTTAAGTGGTCAATAAGACATACTGTTTATTGTTTATTTAATAAAATATTAACGTTTACTTTTCTAATTTAACTTTTAATAACTTCGAAATAACGACTTCGTTAGATGAAATTGTTCTGCGTGTCTGTAAATTTTGAACTTCACAGGCTTTCTATAATATTTAAAGCAGTGAAAAATGACAAATTAGAATCTAAGAAGATGGAAAAATCACATGACAATATCTATGACGAATTTGTGAGATAGGCTAACTTTAAAAACGTAAAAGTCTATGCCGAAATTGTTCTATATTCTAGTCATAATCCCTCGTTTTTGGTCATGTTAAAGAATATTAATTACTTGGAAGGTTGTAAACATCAGGTTATCAAAAACACAAAAAGCGCTATAAATATACCTACTGTGGGAATTTTGCAAACCAAAACGAAGGACAGCAAATCCAAAAGAACAATTGTCTAAAAATGTGTTTACTTCAATTCATACCTATGAGAATCTCGAAGGCAGAAGTGTTGGAACTACCTCTGAAATTAAGAAGACGGGACAATTTTATCACTAGAGCAACAGCCATTCACTAACAGTACAAGTAACTAACGTTACAAGTTTCACTTAGATATACTTATTTACACATATCTTCTAATCCTTTTTTTGAGCATAAATTTAGTTCCACTTTTATTTAATATTTTTCTTGAAATTATTTGAATATTCGTAATAATTTTATCTTAGAAGAAGTTTGTCAATGCTACGTTTGTCTTTATCCATAAAGGCTGAATGTGTTGCATCCAAATTGCTAACTCATTGGAACAAAATGTTTTTCAATTGAATATTAACCTATGATATCAAGATATGTTTATTTTTTGAGGTTAGATAAACTTCCTGATGTGACGGAATAAATCATATATAGATCAAGCCTTCGGGACGAGTTACTTTTGTTTTAACATATACGTTTTCAATAACTACTCGATGACGTGTGTCCTTTAATAAAGACAGCCGTATAGAAAGTTACTTTAAGAATGGCGGACAATAAGGTTAGTTTATCGCCCATAAATGACTGAAATATAATTAAATTTATATAATAAATGAAGTGATTGAAAGAAAAAATATTTCCTATTTAACGCTAATTAAACAAACTCATTACGTGCAACCATTACGGGCACATAATCAAAAATAACTCTTTTCCTGATTTTTCCATTTCGATATGGTGATAATTACCGAAGCGACCATATAAGCGGATTCAAACCAGCTTCGTTTGATTCATGGTACGCTTTATCTCCCGTTGAGAGATATCAGCGCCTACCTGATAAGGTAAAAGAATAGCAGCCCGAAGTACATACTCGTACTGAGGTCAAGCAGAAGGTCAGAAAACACAAAAATACAAATAAAATACAAGGTTTATCAGCACGCATGACCTTCTTTGGATGATACAAGCTATCGCTTCCTGTAACAAATAAGAAATGCGTAATTCTGTGCAGTATATATATGCACGTTTGCGTGACCTTTTACTTAATTTATACAAAGTGGCTTTTGTTACATTTTTGTACTGGTTTTATGTTTTTTTTGATAACTATGTTTTAACTCGTTCTGGTAATGCTTTTAGATAACGACAATGTCAACTTGTGTACCTGCATTAAATTTCTAACAGTAGCTCGTGCATGCATTATATCGATTTGTAGACCATCAAAGCGGTTTATGAATAAATGGCAACGTTAAGGGTCGTTCAGACCGGTCAATATATTGCTTCAATATTTGATTTATGTCAATATATTGCCCGCGTGAGAGGTATATTTAAAGAGCTTTAATAATAGTTCAGAAATTCAAAAATTGCCGACGTTTCGGCATTATATTAGGCCTTCCTCAGGGCTACAATTGTTTCAAATCGTTGAGTGTTCGAGAAAGTCTCGAACATATTGATTTTAATTAATTTATAACAAATACAACCTCAAAATTATCGAGAAAACCGCTAAAAACTGGTTTTTTTTGTTTTTAACTTTTTTCTCCTGCAAAAATAATTTTTTTAGGAAACTTGGTAAATACGTTCATTTGTCTTTTAAATAAGCTGCAATTTTTTCATAGCGAAATATTTATTTTTCGATTTTATACGAATTTAAATTAAAAATCGAAAAAGTTGGTTTACAATTTTTCATTTTTTGAACTTTGTCAATGCTCATTTTAAGATGGTATGAAAAAAATATTGTTCATATGGAAAAATTAGCCTTTTTTTTATTTTAAATTCGTGAGGAGATTTTGAGGTTATGTTGATGATGATCAATACAAAAGTTTTACATTTTTTAATTCTTTACAACTTTTTTCGATAGAATGTATATTTCAGGCATAAATCATAAAAAACCAATAGCCAACGCTCAAAACTTATATTTAGATACCCCCACCCCCATTCCGGAACTTTTACTCAGTCCACTTAATATTTCTTAATTTACTTATAATTTACCCTAAATTTTCCGATCACCCACATACGGCTAAGAATTTTTTTTCAGAAATGATTGGCCCTGGTCTATTGGGTCAACTCAACCTTGAAAATATATACAAGACAGTGTGTACTGAATATATTGAGTGGTGTGAGGAGCACTGACAATATTTTTCATTCATTATATTGACTTACAGGGCTGGATCTAAGGGAGGGCAAACAGGGCTGCAGCGCCGAGGCCTCCACAATAGAAATTTTGCGTATGATGCTGTGCGTTCAAGATTTGAATTTCTCAATCACTTAGGGGAGATTGAGGCTGCAAGTTTAAATGCTGCAGCAGAAGAATTGGTTAAAGTTTACAAAGACATTTAGAACCTAGTCTTGGTAAAGAGTTGGTCCAATTTGTATCGTTGATAGATATCTATAAAAAGGACTATCAAAAAGACCAATCTAAGGAGATGTTCTCTTTAAATCAAAGATACTTCTTGTTTAACCTTGTAAATGCAGTAATTCCTGTTAGTTATTACCCGGTTGCGCAGCCTCTCCATCATTTCTATTATACCACCAAACAGGTAACGAGGCACTACTAAGGCAGGTTGTGTGTTTAAATTAAATATTTTTTTAAATGTCATCTTATTATATATGTGTAAGAGATAGAATAAAGGATAATATTTTTCTGAAAAGTCCGATAAACCTGTTGGAAAAAGTATATGTTTAAACACTCTTGGGCATTATAATCATTTAGCTACTTTTGTATTATACTGTTTTTTTTTATGTCATCTTATTATATATGTATAAGAGATAGAATAAAGGATAATATTTTTCTGAAAAGTCCGATAAACCTGTTGGAAAAAGTGTATGTTTAAACACTCTTGGGCATTATAATCATTTAGCTACTTTTGTATTATACTGTTTTTTTTTATAAAAAAAGATTATTAGGCTTATTCTTTTGAAAGCAAAGTTTTAATTTCAGTAATTTAATCCTGTTATAGCTTTCCATCGCCGATTCTCTACTTCGGCTTTCTGAATTTGACAGCTACGTCTCATTTAGGCGGCAAACAATCGCATCTCTCGTCTCAAAGAAGACGAGAGCGAAGATATTATACACTTACAATCATTTCTCAGCCTGATATGGATTCAAAAAGTTGATTAACGGTCCCGAATACTCACGATTTTGATTTTTTTCGTTGCGAACTAGATCTTTTTCCTGTAGATAATTGATGATTTATGCCCATTTCTGAAAAAATGAGGCTAGATCGTTAGATTCAGCTAAAATGTATTACATTAAATCCCATTATGGGAGAGAGATCTATCAAAATAAATTATCTTCTCGGAGCATAACAGCGTGGTTTTGGATGAGAACAGGCTTGGGTTACAAAACGCGCCAAGCACAGGAGCGTAACCCACACTAATAATTATTTCAAAGATACTCTTCTCACAAATCATACTTCATTAACTTTTACGAACAACAATAAAACAACTAAAATACAGATTATTTACTGAAACCGATTTAAGTTATCGTAAACTTAATCGATAGAAAAATAAAAAATATTTTTTTAATTATCGACACTCTCTTCATACTTTCTTAAATTCAAATTTTAAATATTTTACATAAAATAAGTTCCCTAAGACTAAAATATAAAAGTATTTCACGGTATTTTGGTTAGCTTCCTACAGCTGTTGAATTAAGAGACTGGAGTTTTTTTAGCATTAGTAAGGAAATATTTAAAGGACAAAATTAAATGTTCTAAGGCTTAAATCACCAAATAAGTTTACTGTCTATGCTTACAAAATATATTTTTGAGGTTAAGGTAAGTGTGATACAATTCAAAGGGACAGTTTGAACTTGCTTACCTACAAAATAATTGTTTAAACCGAGCAAATAATCTACCAATTTGCATTGGTATTTGCTAATTGTTTGATACAAACTTCCACTTGACACTTTGCAATTTGGGAATTTTTACTTTGTTAAGTTATAAACTCTCTTCTGATCATCATCATCAGTCTTGCCGATAGATCGTGTTTAATTTAAAGAATTTCAAGGCCCAACTGATGAATATTTTATTTATAACATTAGTACTTTAAGATAAAGGTATTTTGTTTCTCAACTTTGAAGGTTTTTACCATTACATGTTCAAAACATCCCCATGAGAAAGATATGAATAATAAACAAAAAATACATATAAAGAAAATAAAGAAATACAAAATTCGATAACACTTACACTTGTTTGCTTATAGACTACTGGTTGTAAATCACCTTGTACAATTATAAATGAAATCGAGTTGGAAAAGACAGTGGAAACTAACATTGATTTGACATATGTGACGGGATCTTAAAATAGGAACTTATATCTTTACCATATGGTTGAAAATCGCGAGTTCCCTGACAAGTTTTGTGTTTTGAACATCTGTGGCATAGCGTGTATAGTCTCAAGCTATAAACACGTAAGACGCACGTTAAGTCGTAAGGATTATACTTAATTTCCTCTTTTTATTAGATTTGTTGACTAATTTTCTAATTACAAAAAAACACACACGAATAAGATAAAGATACTGAAACCAAGAAATGTAATGGTGCAGGATAGAGGGTGTCTTTTAGAATATGTATTCATTAGATATCTCAGATTCCACAGTTTCTTCCTTTTTTCTTCTACACCGGATTAAGACAATTGAAACTGAATCTTTTGATCCATCCTATACTATTCAAAATCTTCAGAAAAGTAGTCATAAAATCTGGAAAAGTTTTTCTCTATGTTCATAAAAGTCACAACTTCTTTTCTTCTCTGTTCCTCAAACTCTCCTTCAACCAAATTGGCCCATCCCGCCATTTAGAATATAACGATCTCTTAGGAGAACACCCAGCTGGTATTATTATTCAGGAAAAAGATTTATCAGAAAGAACTTAAAATTGGAGATAATGTTTTGATCCAAAACGAGAATCTAAAGAGACTTGATTAGCCTTTGGAGAAGGTTTTTCCAGGAAAAGATGGAAAAAGTCGATTAGTACGCCTCCATACGCCTTCTGGAAAACTTATAAGAGATAGAGAACTTGATGTACAAGAGAATGGATCAGAAATCAAAGAGTTGATGACTGCAAAAAGAAAACAGAGAGAGAAATCATGTGAGCTTTCGTCAATCGAAGACAACTTGATTGTGAGACAAGATGATGTACCGACCAAATTTTTGTATTGACGTTTGTTGAGTAAACGTGACACATGGGAGTGTTTTAGAAGATGTATTTATTAGCGTTGAATCACCCTGTATATTCATACAATTTAAAAGAGTTTATACCATTGGCCTTCTACATTTGATACAGTCTTCATCGGGTTAGTGTTTGTTGCAATGGTGTCTAGTAAGTACTTTTTCAAAATGTAACTTTTTTCGCTATGTGCCATCGTTTCTGAGATATAAGCTTCTGAAGTTAAATATTTACTTGCTAAAAAAACACGTTGGTGTGAATACGGCTTTAGAGAAAACTATTTAGGCAATATTTGTCGCAACTAATAAACCAAAAAGGACGATAAAAATTTAACGTCCAATAACTTTTTATTAAGAAATAATCATGGACCAAACGCCACTTTAGGGCGTCAGCTTTCGGTATTTGAAAGAAGAGACTAGAATAAAGTTTTCTTTTAGTATTATGGCGTTTTCTGGTAATATTTTGATAACCCACTTAGCCGGATGTTATTATTAGAATAAGCGTAAAAGTAGAAAAGGGGGAGAATTTCAGGCGGTATTCGTTATATCGTGTTTTTTTTTGTTTTGGAATGCATTAACTAAACAGGAATGGCATGTTAGTGAAAAAGTTAGTTCGGTATATACATTGGCGTTGCCTTCATTCGAGATTGTGTAATTGAAAAAGTAAACACCACTTTCGGGCAAAGCGACGTTACGTAGAATTTGTATACATAGTCTTTTTTTTACTCGAAGTTAAAAGGTATTTTCTCAGGAAGTTATAAACATGGCGTGATAATTGAAGTTTAAAGTAGAATAACTAAAATTTTATTTCTTTTAGACACTTAGGGGCTAGGCGGATACAAACTGACCTTTGATCAGTGAGGCAAGACCTACATTTTTCAAAAAAATTTACTCAGGACCAAGCATAAGAATTATGCGGGGTCATTCGTCTTTCCGCGTATTTATTTTTGCAATAATAATCACGTGCATCGGCAAAATGCAAGGCAGATCCATGTAATAGCCACAAAGATAACCCCATTTGACTTTTTTTTTAAACAAATTTTTGATAATTTTGAATCCATTACACTATAGATTAACATAACAGATCCAAATTACTAAATTATTATTGTTATTTCTTTGTAACAAACCTGTAATTATGTATTGAAAACATCCCCTCGACTTTCACATAAACTAAGGTAACGTTTCCCTCATTTAATCGTTGTGATAAATTCTTTCAATTTGGGACATCTTCTAGGTCTTAGAACTTTATTTGCCGCAACAAATGATGGAAGTCAGGCGGAAGTCTGTGGAAGTCAGGATGAAGTGCATGGAAGTCATATGAAGTCATCTGGGAGTCAGTGAAGTCATGTTTAAATCAGAGGAAGTCATATGAAAGTCCAAGGAAGTCCACAGAAGTTAAGTAGAAGTCATGGAAGTTTGGAAGTCAGGGGTACAAAATGTTGGTAGCGGTTTACCCCTCGGTAAAAGAGACTTAATTTCCACACTGTCTAATATCGTCTATATATTAATAAATAATGCATAATGGAAAGGTTTCGCTCTCCAATTTATAGCTAAAGAATTGACTACGATTAATTGTCACCTAATTTTTACGACTTTCATGTTGCTTTGCATTTAAATATAAATAGAAAGTTTCACATTAAAATTCTACCCCGTCGCAACTATAACGGCATAGACAGGTTAAAAAAACTATCAAAAAAACGAAATAATTGAAAATTGTACGAAACCACTGTAAACCTCTTCGCATTTATCAACAGCGACGATGATTTACGTGTAGCAAAAGCAGAATACAAAATAACTAATAACCACGTTCGGTTGTAGTTACCGAGTGGACATACTAATACTGTAAAATATCAGATTTTTTAATTGTGCTGTTTTTTTCTTGTATCTAGTAAGCCTTGAAACTTTTCTCTCACCAAAACAGAAATCAAACATGAAATTTGCTGGTTATATTTTGGTATTATTAAAACAATTCTTTAATTTCATTTGATTTGGAAGTCATTTTTGTGGGATTAATAAATAATAATTAAAACCAAATTATGTTAATATGACGTGTAACCCCACACACACGAACACACTGATCGGCCCATGAACTAATAATGTAACGTCAGGCTCCTACAATAGTTTTCTTATAACATCGTTGTCGGATTATTCGTTAGATATTTCTTTATAACTTGATTATCTTCTTCTATCTAAACAAAAAAACTGTCTAGAGTAAATTAAATTTTTTGTTTTTTAAGAAAGTAAAACAGATGCAACACATTTCTATCACACAACTATTAGAAAACATTTTCTGAACAAAATGGATAAAACTAAGAATTTCTTTTTATATTTTATTTGTTTACTCGAGAACAATGCATCAGATGACAAAAAGACAAGGGTCCTTTTTTGCTTAGAAATGACTACTTATAAAGAAAAAATTCTATATCGAAAAAAATCAGTGGCGTACCACGATTTATTTGCGGACCTACGTTAATATGACAAATATCGGCATTCAATTATTAGGAAACATCCTACATTCTTTTTTTTTGTTTTTTGGTTTCTTATTCGTCTTAAAAACGTGCATTTCTTTTTTTAGAATTTCCACGAAACCGCTTTTAAAACAATTAACTTCATATATTGATACGTGCAATTTCATAAAAAATAATGAGTATTCATCACATTAGTCGCCTTTTTCCAATAAATAAGTGACCGTCCTGTATATATATATCCTTTCATCTTCTCGCTGCAAAAACCGGTTTGGAGAATAAATAAAGTGCGCCCGTAGCGCTTTGGAGGAACAAACGAACAACTAACAGAGATCGCAGCAGGTCATGCGGTTCATGGACTACTAGATCGTGGTAAAAATGAGACTTTATTCTTGTACCGGTAACCTTCACTTCTCTCTGCTCTGTGTACGGCGATGAAGTTGAGAGCCGTTCTTTTTAAGAGCACTATTATTGGTATTGAATTTACGGATGAAGTGACTATTAGTATAGTGAATCAAAACAAATCACCTGGTAAATTAAAAATAAAATTTATAGAATTGTTTGGTTGCGTCGAGTTTGTTCTACTCGGAAAGCCATAATTATCCAAAGAATAAGAAGTTATCGAGAAATATAATAGAGCGTTTTAGTCAAACTTTTTCGTTCAAGTTATGAGTTGTCTGCCAATTCCTTTCAAGTTGAAAGTCGCAAAAAATAAAATGTACAAAATGCGAAAAAAAAATGCCCAAGGTAGAGAAAACAGAGTTACTAAGGAAAATAACGTCGGAGCATGGGGTTGTCTTCAATAAGCATGTTAGCTGGGCGAGGTGTACAGATTTGACGGCGCTGCGATGTCAATTGTTGAATTTTGGTCTTACACTTTGAGAGTATTGAGCCAAATTATCTTCTTCTACTTCTTTTGCTTCTTTTAAATGTATTTATTGTCTATTAATTAGCCGATGAGACAAGCATATGTAATGCTGAGGTTACGGCAATCAAATAGTTAAGACAAGTTCATCAATAAGACTCTTATTTGCTCTGACTCACTTAGTGCCATTCAGAAAATGGAGATCTCATCCAAATCAGAGTGGAAGTCACAAGTTTAATTTTTGATTGTATATCAAAGGGTCAGCAGGTAGTCATGGGATGGATTCCCAGCCACACGAACATTAAGGGCAATGAGATAGCAGATAACTTAGCCAAAAAAGCAATTTTAAAGAACAACATCGACTCCAACCACTTAAAAAATACAATAAGACTCAATTGGGAAGAAGAATGGAAGGAAAGTTGTAAATTTAAGGGTAAACATTATTACAATATAGTAGGAAGACTCAGAACCAGGCCTTGGTATGATAAATTGAATTTAGGAAGAAAATAATCAATATTTACAATTAACAGAATTAGAATTGGTCACTGTAAAACCTCGGATCACTTGTTATTTGTGGTAGTTTATGATCATCAATCATAACATTAGTGCTTTGTATAACTTTATGGTAGCTAGAACTTTTCCATGGCATGCTGCTTTAAATTTTAATGACTTTTTTAGAGATCTGGATGAAAGTAGTGCTAAACAAATAGTGGCTTTTGTGAAATCATCTAACATTAATATTTAAAATACGTGTCTATATTAATTATAGATCTATCATAATATTATACTGGGTAAATAGTCGAGAGACTGAGGCCATTAAAAACGAAGAAGAAGTATTGTATATTTGCTGGCCAACCAACTTACTTCAGTCAACATTAGAAGTTCTATTCAATCTGACTTGGGTTAAAAAATACTTAATTATAACATTGCGCCCACCAAAGCTTCTTTCATATTTATTTACTTTTTGAAAATATACCTGGCCTGCAGATCTAAATTTAAACATGTTCACTTCCAAAATAAATTATTTAAGGAGTAATGTTTGTAATATTTGTTTCGCTTCAACCAATTCTGAAATCTTCATGACGCCATTAGCAATTGTAATTATTCCGGTAACGTAGAAAATACACATCTGACATGAGCAGGAATTTAAAGCGAACCTTAGGAAAATATCTGTTTAATGTTATCGATTTTCTTCGTATTTTCATTTCCTCTGGAGCTGCTATACCCTGGCAACTTTGGAGAATAAACTTGGCAATTTAAATTTGTAAATTGTCGAATGAATATCTTATGACAGGTTGGAAGTTCGCGCTCTGCCTCGAAAAGTTCAGTTTACGAAACGATATTAAAGCTGCGGAGTAAATTTGTTTGTGTTTGTTTTCGTGCAAGCTAAAACTTAAAACTTGTGTAATGCACTATTAATTCGTCTTTTATCGCTACCAATAAAAGTCTTGTGTTAAAGTTTGTTTTTTGCAATAAAAAAAGGTGAAATAACAATCTAAAACTTTTTTTAAACATTCAAATTTCACCCAATACAATTAAAATGATTTAGAACTTTAGTGATGTATCTACACCAGTTTTTAAATTATTAGATAAATCACTTGCTTAAAGGTCTTTTTTTTTACTCAATAATAATCAAATTTATGTTGACACACCTTAACCAAGGTCTGTCAACCCACATAATTAGTTGGTAACACTGCTTGTCTAATGTCATTTTTACCGCCAATTCTATTTTAACCACACGTGTTCCTCAACAAATTTTTAACGAAATTTTTCCACACAAATTTAAACGAATTTATTACCTGGCTTAATATTAAAAAAATATACTGGGTATAACACCGGTAATTTTAGGTAACTTTTATTTTAAAAATGATAATGCGAATAATTGTACTTTTAAAATTTTGCGATAACGATAAAATCCCGTTATACTTCTTCGAATCTAAATTTAAAAATACACAGATAACTTCGCCATAAATAAATTTCACCGACTAAAACATGATTAATGAAATTAATAATTAGCTATTTTTATTGGTAATAAAATATTAAAATAATCACAATTAAAATTAAAAGGCCAACGACCTGGGCATTCTTTAATAAGGAGTTAGTACATACATAAAATTCGAACGAATATTAATAATGACCAACGGTTTCAATTATTGTTCACAATTGATAAGGTAGGTCAATACCTTGACTTGTTCTTAACGATCAATTACAACAAAATGTTTTGTATGAAGTTTATCAATATTTCGTATCGTTTGGAAAACAATATATTCGTTTGTTCAAATTCAACACACCTTGTTGTTATAGTCCAATCAATAGGAAGGTATGAAGTGATGACAAAATTTCAACTCGAATACAAAAAATAAGGTCGTATAGAGATAAAAAATAATATGTTGGCGAAATTGCCTAAAAAAATTCGCAAAGTTAGCAAAACGGTTTTTCGTGAATAAAAAACAAGTCTCGATCGAGATGTAACTTATCGAAATATATCGACAAAACCATCAAAAATCCCATTTTTTTGTTTTTGCTAAACTTTATCAAAGGACCCCGCACCATTCTTATGGAAACGGGAGCACCGTCAAATTGCCTGAATTTTTGATACGTGAGCAATAATGTCTATGGGCCCAATCCTATCCTATGGCTAGATTTCGATATACAGGGCGTTAGAGTTCAAGATCCCGAAATTTTAAAATGTGTACCAAAAAGTTCCTGTAAAATATTTTTAAAAGTTTCTGACGGATATATGTAGTCAAAATACATACGTAATAAATAAAATCAAAATATATTTCCTTACAGGGCGATTCATGTTTCCACAGGCCTTTTTGTTCAAAGTATGTATTTTTACCATGCAGAAATAGCCTGAAATATCGATAAAAAAAGTCATCGTCAAAGTTTCTGAATATTGGATATAATGTAGATCTTGACGTCCTCGTTCAAAATTGTAATAGGTAAAATTGGATCCTATGGCTTGTTTTCGAGAAATTAAACGATTCAACTGTAAAAATATCAATTTTTACCAATAGCAACTTTTAGTAATAAAAATAAACGAAATATTGTTAACTAAATATTTTTACACACTGTATTAGATTATATTGCACCGTTATATTAATTGGAGGCAGGCTAAAAATTCATACTTACAGGGTGATCTCACTTGAGCTTGTAAGATGTCAAAATCAACAAATCTAAAAGCTGCCAAACAATTAATAATTAATTGTTAACTTTTAGTTATTTTTTAATAAATTAATCCTACAGCTACAGCAGCCACCAGAATGTACAGAAATGTGATTTTTGAGTAGCTGTAGATCCTTTACTATTTACCTTAGATAATAAGTGTGATATATCGTTGAAATCAGCTCATTGGGGAGATTTTAAAAATGTTAAAATACATAGGGCGTTCCATTAAAAACTTTGATCTGGCAGGGCGTTATGAAACACCCTGTAACATTGTAAGTAATTTTAAAATGTAAAACTTAAACCTATTTTTGTAAATAACATTTTTCCGTATCTTTTATATATATATTGTATATATACATGGTTGCTCAGTATATTTTTTTAGATACTTTGGTAATTAAAAAAATGAAATAATGGTTTTAGAAACAGCTTTAATATCATAAAGCTTTAAACTACCTACCATAATTATTTACACTGTATTTTTTTTAAGATTATTCAATTTATTGGATTTAATAAACTACATAGGAAAAATATAATTTTCATGTGAAGAATCTCTCGTAAAAATAAAGAAATGCTATTAAATAAATGTGTAATTCTCCAAAAATATCAGTGAAATAATATTCCTAAAAAGGGATAACAAGTAAACCAAAACGCTAGGGCTCTAACGCATTGGTGTTGTAGAAACGAGCTTAAAATATGAATTATGGGTTCGATAAAAAAAAACTCAAATATACCTACCTATTTTTTATCTATTGGAACAATAAACCTTTTAATTGTTTGGCAGCTGTTTTAGATTTGTTGATTTTGTCATCTTACAAGCTCAAGTGAGATCACCCTGTAAGTATGAATTTTTAGCCTGCCTCCGATTAATATAACGGTGCAATATAATCTAATACAGTGTGTAAAAATATTTAGTTTACAATATTTTGTTTATTTTTTATTACTAAAAGTTGTTATTGGTAAAAATTGATATTTTTACAGTTTAATCGTTTAATTTCACGAAAACAAGCCATGGGATCCAATTTTAGCTATTGAACGAGGACATCAAGATCTACATTATATCCAATATTCAGAAACTTTGATGGTGACTTTTTTTTTACAGATATTTCAGGCTATTTCTGTATGTTAAAAATACATACTTTGAAGAAAAAGGCCTGTGGAAACATGAATCGCCCTGTAAGGAAATATATTTTAATTTTATTTATTACGTATGTATTTTGACTACATATATCCACTTTTAAAAATATTTTACAGGGACGTTTTTGTTCCACATTTTAAAATTTCGGGATCTTGAACTTTAACGCCCTGTATATCCATACAAAATTTAATCAGCGCAATTTTGAATTAACCACACATATAATTTCAATTCAACAAATAATTTGACGTTGTACACATGGTCTCGAAGGGCGTATGAGATGAAAGATATTTTCAGAAACTTAACAAGTCGCTGAGAAGAATCCCGTGATTGTAAGAAATTCTAGTAGGAATTTGAAAAATGTAAAAAAAAATTGAAAGCGAACACACACGTTGATTCATCTCCAATTTAAACGATACTTTTATTTGAATACTTATTATTTAAAATAAATTATTTTAAAGGACCACTATTATTCATACAACGATTCCAATTAGATGTGTTCATAATTTTAATCAGTGTTTTTGTTATTTAATTTACCGAATCGAAATAAACAAACAAATTTCGATGCGATAAATATTCATTACATAAATAAAAAATTTCCATTACACTAAACTATCAATTCTGAGGTCCTAATACGTTTTTTTTTTTTGATTTCCCGTCTTTATATCAACTGTTAATACCCAATAAAAGCAAAAAGTCAGATAAAATTACAAATCAATATCGAAGTTAACCAGGCGGAAATAGAGCTTGCACGCTCATCCATTGCAAAGTTCGGAATTGTGCAATTTGATTTTAAACTTTCACAACGAAATGATCCAGTGTACTTTTTCTTATCGAAACTATCTAATTAAGTCATTTTATGTATGGTTGATTCATTTATTTATCTGCTGTGAGCCAAACATCTGTAACGACAGCGGCGTCTCTACAATTGTTGATATTTTCCACCTCTAATTATATCAAATAAATATTCTCTTACCAATCGAATAATTACTGTGGGATATTTATCTGTAACTGTTTTTAATTTACGGAATGTTGAGTTAATCGAAGCATACAATAGATGAAAAAATATTTGTATAACTTGCAAAAATTATCAAATACTATTAAACGAGCAAGGTTTGTATGTGTGTATGTGTGTCCGGAGGATCTCAAAATGCACTTGTCAGAATTCAATGATACTTTCAGGGTAGACTAATTCCTATCTAAAAATGCCAAAAAAGCAGGTCTCATGTCTGTGAAAATTCGATCTTCCGAGATATTTACAAGAAAAGTTAAGCTTCCATGTCTTTTTGACAGTCGCCCAATTCCGCCAAAAGATTATTTTTAATCTTCAAACTTTCATATCAGGGATTACGCTTAACGGATTTATGTTTCAGCCGATTCTAGGATTTAGTATTCATGGGTATTATGTACCACTAATATTTGCGTTGTTGCCTAGTAAAATATCTCTCATCTCTTGTAATTTGTTTCGCTTTTGAACAAGCTATTCATTTTGGTTGTAGAAATATTTGACCCAATGTGAAAATAGGAGGTTGTAGATTTCACCTGGCGCAACCTTTCTCAGCTAGCGACCCACCTTTCCTTATCAGAATATCTCCACGGACCATGGTGGAGTAAAAAACCTTATTTGTATCATATCTCTTTCCTAGAGCGGCGTTGCGAGAGGGTGCACCACCTGTGTGAGTTATCTTGGAGGGATGTAGTGGTTCTGCCCCAGATATCAAAAATCAAGAACCATGAAAACAAACAAAACACCATTCATAACAGACAGAGCCATCTTTTGAAAACGCACCGAACTAATTTGCACGCGCAATAAAATAGTTGTTTATGAAAATAAAAGCACAAAATAGATGTAACACATCACTGTATGGAGTAATTAATATTTTTATTTATTTATTGGTGCAAGTTATCATTCGCAATAAAATTTTGTGTTTGTGGACATAATGTCTGGTTTTAAATGCAGCTGTTTTGCAATGTGTATAAAATTCACAGTATACTGGATTAGAAAGCGAATAATATCAGTGACCAGTGCTCCTGAAAAAGCAATTTTTTAAATTTATCAGCAATTATTTCTCATCTTCAATTAAATCCAAAAGGTTATTCATGTCTCCCCCATGCCCATGCCTTTTTTATACATAAATACTGTTTTATTTTTTTTAAATTACACAAAATAGTTTCAAAGTAAAATAATGAATATTACACATTTTTACAATAAAATAAACAAATCATCATATTTGACTGATATAATGATGTAATAAATAAAAGATACCAAAACTATTTTAAAGGTCAGTACCGTATTTCCTGAATTTAGACAGTTCTATATGTCAAATTTCAAAATCTGGTCATATCACTCTAGATTTACCAGGTAGGTATCCGTTTACTTGTTTAAAATTAATGTTTTTTCTTATATAAGTATAATTTGCTGAGTAATGTCGAAATACTATAATTTTAATGTTGCAATAAGCACAATCATTATCTCCTTTTAGATTTATTATGAATTCTTTTTGTTTAAATGTCATTCTTTAATTCTAATGGAGTTTGCAGCAATGTGGGTGTACCAAAATTGGTTTTAATATATCTGTTCGATGGTAAATATCATATTTATTATATAATAGTTTATACATTTCTCAATAGAAACTGTGATATTGGTTAAAAAACAATAAACACGTATCTCTGTAAAGGATGAGAGTTGTTGAAAATCTTAGGCTAAGTCAAATCGAGAAGAAGAAGAATTCTGATTATTAATATTGAAACAAGGAAAATATTGAAATTCGACGGTTTTCTGTGCTACAATCAAAAAGACCGTTAGATGAATGTATTGTTACGTACTACTTTTGCGTAAAAGAGAAAAATTACTTTTGTTCAATATTTAATTTCGTTATTTTATTTATTTGAAATTTAGTTATAGTACATAACCTTTAATTTATACTCTTTACACTCTGGCTCCCGAGCTATAAACTAAAAGATCATTTTTTTGGGACGTCTGTATACTTTTCATTGCAGTTATAATTTCATGTCGAATTTCATCCAATTTTCCAGACCATAATTTATTTATACATAAATAAGAGTGTAACACGTATTATTGCAATTCAATTTTCTTTATTTTAATTTCAATTTTAAATCGAATAATATTTCAATTTATATGGTTCGTGCAATTTCAATTCGGTTGTGAAAAACCACAAAAGCCAAATAATAATCTCTTAACCTACATGTATAAAATAACCGTAGTATTAATTCAAAAAGATTATAAGTTTTGACTAAATTTCGGATTGTTAAAATAGGTTTGGTATCGTTCAAGTTATTATCTCATCATTATCTCAGTTTGACTTTCCAATTGGTTTCTTTACTACCTCTACTAATGAGTATAATTTGTTTTCTAGGTCATTGGATTTTAGTTAGTGTCAGGATTCAAGACTAAACATTGGTATTTAAATAATCGAATCTTGAAATATCTATTTTATTGCAATTTTTGCAATAGGCATAATTGGAGAACTCTACTATTTTTATGGATTATCTTCAAATTTTTACTCTTTTAAATTTTAAACAATTAAACAACAATAAAATGCTGACAGAACTCCCAACAAATAGGATTGTTATGCTAACTTATATATTCAATGCAGCTCTAAGGCTACAATATTGGCCAGAACATTTCAAAATGGCAGAAATCATACTACCCGGTAAAAATTCTAATAATGTAAACTCATATAGACCGATTAGTCTCTTAGATACCATTTCTAAGCTCATTGAAAAACTACTTTTGCAAAGAATCAGTACAATATTACATTAAATTCCTGACCATCAATTTGGGTTCCGACAAACACATTCAACAACCCAGCAATGTCATAAATAATCCACTCAATACACAAATCATTAAATGACAAAAAATATTGTCAGTCAGTATGATGTAAGCCAAGCCTTTGACAAGGTTTGACAATTTAGAACAAGTCAAAGGAGAAGCGTCATCTGTCTTCCCAATTAAATCTGTAGTCCCCCAAGGTAGTGTTTTAGGCCCAATATCTATTGTACACATCAGACCTACCAACAACTCCTAATACAATAACTGGTACCTTCGCTGATGATACAGGAATGAAAATCCAATCTCCGCATCTTACCACCTACAACAACACCTAAATCTAATTCAGGACTGGATAGAAAAGTGGAAAATAACGATAAACGAGTCAAAATCTACACAAATTACGTTTACCCTAAAAAAAGACATTGTCCGCCAGTTTCATTCAACAATACACAAATCCCTGAACATAAATCTACTAGGTATCTGGGACCAAAAGCTCGCCTGGAAAGAGCTCATAACAAAAAAGAGAAGACAAATTGATCTCAGATTCAAAGAGTTGTACTGACTCCTTGGTAGAAAATCTCACCTATCGCTTGATAACAAACTCCTAATAAAGCCAATTTGGATGCATGGTATCGAATTATGGGGATGTGCCAGCAAATCAAACATAGCAATATTACAAAGAGCACAATCCAAAATACTCAGAGCAATCACAAATGAACCATGGTATGTGTCAAACGACATACCATATAACAACCTTCGGGTCCCAAAACTTAAAGAAGTGATGAAGAAAGAGGTCAAAAACACCACCAGAGATTGGAAAAACATCCCAACGCACTCTTACAACCATTGCTACATCAACCAGAAACCAGAAGACTTAAAAGAAAATTACCAATAGTCTTCAAGTGAAGTGCTGGAGGTCTCTTCAATGGAAGAGTCCTCATAATGCCAATTTATGGACTAAAAGCAATCCACTTTAGTCCACTGTACCAGCAGATTAGCTCATAGAATTTGTATATTCTGAAAATACCCTAAACATAAGCGTAACCCTATTGACTATACCCATAACACCTGATGTTCGTCTACCTGCTTTCTTTGCCTACGCGCCCTGACAATCCAGTTCTATTAAAAATTACGGTAAACAATCACGAGATATTCTCATAAACCTTTCAAATTTGAATAATGGATTCTTAGGCACCTTTTACTTTTATGGGTTCCTGAAAACAGTTATCACTTAAATATGGAAATACAAGTTTCCCAGATAATGCTCGTCTCTTTTTTAATTGAATTACTTTTGATATTCATGGCTGCCCATGGTCTCGCTTCTTTTTTTTTTTTCGATCGTCGCTCGTTTGTTTCACACATGTCAACGCTGCCTGGATGTGTATTCTGCCGTCGGCAATCAGCTGTTTTGCGGTGCATGGCTTTTTCAAGGCCAGCACACTACACTGACTCACCGTGAGTAATCCATCTTAGTTTCAACAGTGTAAAATATTAAATATCAGAGGTACGAACATTTTCGGAACTGTTACTGAAGTTCCAAAGTAACTGTTACGTTGTGCGACCAAGGGTTTAGAACTGGAATACACTAATTTCATAATTAGATAGTATTTTCCCGGTACAAATACGTTTTCTCTTCAATTCGACACGCAGCAGTTATAGCAATGTTAAAAGAAGTTGAATCTGACACAACTCTGTTAAATTTTGTCATTTACTTTGTAACTGTCAATAGAAAAATGAAAAAAGTCATTATTTGGTTCGTAATCCAACACGATGCAGCGTATGGATTTTTCGTTTGGAGGAATTCAAATCAAAATCATCCTCCCATCTCTATCAAATAACTTGAATATCAAGTTTTCCGCCTCGAAACCGTAGAACTAGCCTTGACAGTTATTCCACTTACTTTTTATTTTGATTTATCATTAATGCAAAAGCCAGGCGAGTAAACGCTCCAATATTTTTTTTTCTCTATCTTATCTACAAATCCAGGATCCACTCTATTTCAAGAAATGATCTCATTTTAGTCATTAACATTTTGAATGAATATTTTTTATCTAATAATAACTATCGGAAAATATTAAAAGTACCACTTATCCATATCGTTATTTCTCTAATACATTTTTTATCACGTAGATTACTGAAATAATTTGTTTTTTTTTTCTAAAAAAAAGTGTGTGAGTTTAATATGAAGTAATGGCCAGATACAGTCATCTTCTCTGATAACCTTGAATTTACATAAATATTCCATTAGGTACCTAGCAACAGTCTGGGGTGGTGAAATAATGCCAAGTTTTCCTCTAGGCTAGATTTTGAGTTTCCAAATGATAGAATAAATGCATAAAAATAATATCGTATAACTCAAAAATACGCTGCAGCTTCAACTTTAGCAAATGAATGTAGACGTTTCTAACTAAACCTACAAGAAAGAGGACCAAATTCAGTGACATCTTTCATCAATATCAAATACGCTGCAGCTTCGACCTAAATTATGCAGATCTACGAAGATCAGATTAAAACACAAGAGGAACAAGAAATGATTACGTCGAAAAACGTTAAACAATTGAGTAAGTAAATAGGCTCAAAACCATCGAATTGGATGAGAAAGTTATTGAATGGAAGCCAGATGTCAAATATCTGGGCCTAATACTAGATAATAAACTCATCTGGAATAAGCAAGAAAAAGAAGTAAACCAGCAAAGCCACGAAAGCTCTAATGGTGTGCAGAAATTTTGCGGGAAAAAATTGGGGATGTAACCCAAAGATCCTGCAGTAGATGTACACGTCAATAGTGAGACCGGTCATCACTTATGGAGCAGTAGTCTGGGGCAGCAGAACTAAGCTGGCCAGTACAAAGGCAAGTCCAGCGAAAATCCAAAGACTAGCCTACGTATGCATAACAGGTGCAATGAGAAAGTGCCCAACGTCTGCCATGGAGGTAATCCTAACCCCTGCATATATTAGTGGAGAGTATAGCGATAAGGACAACCTACAGAATGACCAGAGAAGGATCAACCAAACGCAAGTTTCGACTCCTTCCTGGAAATCACCGAACCTGGGACATGCCCCAAGATGAGATGACAAAGAAGTTTAGCTTTGTGAAAGAATTCAACAGAAAGCTAAGTAACAAAAGCGAATGGGACAAAGATACCATCCCAAAACTCAAGAGAAGTGCCATTAAATGGTACACAGATGGTTCTAGAACAACAGAAGGAACAGAAATAGGAGTATATGGGCCTGGAACCAAATATCCCAAAAGTTTAAGCAAATCTACGAGCATTTTCCATCGGAAAATGTATCCAGTTCAACATAGAAAGACATTTTCGCAGACAAGAGACCATCATCATGTCAGATAGCCAAGCAGCCATTAATGTCTTGAACTCCCACGTAATCAACTCCAAGATGGTTTGGGAGGGCTTAGAGAGTCTAAACGAACTAGGCTAGAATAACACTGTTACCCTCCTATGGGTTCCGAGACACACTGGAGTGGAGGGTAATGAAAAAGCAGACGTACTCGCAAAAAAAGGGGCTGAAACACCATTTCTGGGACCTGATCCCTTCTGCGGAATAAGCACCAGTACAATACTTGATGAACTTGATAGGACTACAAGGAATTAGGCAGGCCAAGACGCTTCTGGGAAACTATAACCAGAAGAGATCTGACGACTGCGTCAGTAAAAGTAAAAATAAGCTCAGAATACTAACGGGTATCCTAACAGGACACTGCCGGCTGAGAAGCCACCTAAAGAAACTCGGATTAGTAGACAAAGAAGAATGCAGATTCTGCGAGGAAGAGGAGGAAACCTCTATCCACATTCTCTCAGAATGCATTACCCTGCAAACTCCAAGGGTACGATACCTGGGAGAATAACAAATAGAAGCGGAAGATCTACCTAACCTGAAGCCTACCGACATCCTGAACTTTTTGAAAGCATAGGACTGGAGGAACTGCTCCAATCGTTGAGATATCCTTAACGATTGGGCAGCAGTAGGGGGCACAATAGACCTTATAGGTCGCAGTTTATCGACACCCTCATCACAGATAGATAGGTTGTTAAAATGTTGTTAGTAATTATAAGTTCTAATAAAAATGTATTCAAAACAGTATATAAAAAAGTATATAATATAAAAAGTTTTTTACTCAATAGAAATAATGTAAGCGAAACATTCTTGTTGGAAAGATGGCTTCAATAACGTGATAAACAAGTTTTTTTGTACATCCGATTGAAAATGCCTTTAGAATCGAACTATATATCTGCCTACTCAATCCTCGAATTATTTTTAATATAAGAAATATGTGGACTCAAAGACCATGACGTCGAACTTCGAAATCCCAAAGCAATGGCCTGCGTTGTCTGACCCATATCAAATTTTGGGTTAACCACCTACCTGTGAGTGTGTGTTGTGTGGGAACGGTAGTAATTTCGGCCTTTTTTATAGTCTCTTAATTATATACTAAAATGGTTGAGGATGTCTCCACAAAAAATTAAAACCCAAGAGGAATGGTTAACACGATATGTCTTTCGACCCTTTTCCAATTTCTAAATAAAATATAGGCTCTAAAATTCGTTTTACGATTTAAAAACTGGTTCCAGAAAACATTTAGTCAAACACACTAAAACATAACCGCATCAGGAGATATTTAATTGCTAAGAAACTGTTCATGGAGATTGTTAGCGATTATTAGAAAGTGTTTTCCCATTTTTCTGAATTGTTTATACATTTTCTAATTTTCTGCATCAGAAAACGTTTATTTATTGGAGAAACGAGCTCAGTTCAGGATTGAAGACGTTTTCCTACATAACGCTGTTGATAAATTTCCAGAGTAAGATAAAATCGAGATTAAATCAATTACATTGAAACACGAGCTAGTTTTTTTAAACACTCATAAAATCTCGAGCAAGTAAGTAAACTCTTGTTTTCAGGCTTTAATTCTTATCTTTAAAATTTTAATATAAAATTCACACGATAGAATATTTTTATCGTCATATATAGTAGAAAAATCTGTAATTTAAAGAGAACTAATAATTTACTTTATATACTTTATACTTCACCTCTTACCGATTAAGTACTAACTACTCTGGAGGTCTATTAAATCCTTGATTTGATTGATTCTTTTCTTTTCAAATGTAGATCATTTTATTTGCCTTTTTTTCATACAACGTTGCCATGTTCATATAAATAAGTTATTGATTGTTAAAAAAAATACTAAACTTTTATCTTTATTTATAGGCAATAATATTTATTTACGTAAATCGGTGATACATCGCGAAATGTTGCGAAATTGACAATAACAATTTTTCAAGATATGAAAAATTATCATAATCATCTCAATCTAAAACTTGTGGTTCTATCTGCGAAGTAGTTTAATATTTCAACAGAATCACCTAAATATATTTCAAATATAAATTGAGAATAACGGGATGACAAATGAAGGATATAAAACCGCGAGTGAAGATATAAGGCTACAAGAGAATTGTTACACAAGTATATTAGTAACGGAGAAGATTATGAAACATTACGATGCTATATTTCTGTACTAAGAAAGATAAATATGTTTGGATGAATTGGTTATTTTTTTTTATACAAAACGATATGTGGCAAGGATTACGAGTAAAATATAGTTCTGAAAATTGGAACATTAAGGCTGAAGTGAAAGCTACTTCTACAACAAAGAAGCAGACCTGACTTAGATTTCAAACAAATTTCAAAACCAATAGAGAACCAGAGAAAAAGTGTCATTATTATATCTTTAAACTGAAAAAATAAAAACTTTCAGCACGCATATTATTTTATGATATGCCAGAGTCGAAAGGGCGGCTAGCGTAAGTAACAAATTATGTATTAAATTATACACATAAAACTGCTTTATTTTACGTTGTAAGCTGTTTTGTGAATTAAGAACATTCTACTGTATGAAGAGAGCTAAAAGTTGATGGATGATATAGTAGTATTTAGTACACAAAACTTAATTAAAAGCAGCTGTTCCGAATGTTTTGGGGTTAACCTGCGTCGGCGATCACTGAATATTTACGGCAAGATAGAGAAAGAGTGTCTACTGTTGTAATAAGGGTAAATCAGAATAATGCGTATTTTCGTAAGGATAAATGGTAGGGTCTGGAAAGACCCAAATCGACGTCTATGTGGTACAACCCGGGTTGTACAGTAAAACATTATGATTTATATGATCTACAAGGTCAGTCAGTTGGCTGTCGTGTAACAATGGGAATGCATAGTTTACAGTAAATATTTTTGAATCCATACTAGATACGAATATGGTACTGCGGACTTTTTTGAAGGAAATGTTACATTCAATAAAAATCCAAGTGAGTTTTGCCCTCATTTGTTTCGTCACATCATCCAGTTAGCCAAAATAGTATGTGCCTTGTTATGACAGGCACCTGACCTTTCCTAACATAAGAAACGTAAACTAAGCTAACTAAGACAAAAAGTCATAGGGCTTTTTTAAGGAGCATAAACTGTAGAACAAAAAAGTCCATGGTATCATGTCTCTAGCTATCATTGTGTCCGAGCTGGAGGCATCCGCTTGCGGATCTTGATAATTATCGCACTGATGCATAGTTCACAGTAAATATTTTTAAATCCATACTAGATACGAATATGGTACCGCGGACTTTTTTGTAGGAAATTGTACGTTCAATAAAAATTCAAGTGATTTTTTGCCCTACTTGATTTCGTCTTCGCTACATCTTTTCAAACTGTAACAAACATTATAAAAACAATTTCCAACCTAAATAAAAGTAATCCATTATTCCGGTCACAAGTTCTAAACTTATGCTTTATTATTTTCGTGGGGAAGTTTTTCATTATCCCGCTTCTGTGCAATAAAAATCGTGAGTTTTTTCAGGCTAAAATATACTTTCTATTGAAAGGGAATTTTTTCAATTTTATACGTGACCCAAAAGATCCACCTTACAACTTCTACCTGGCATAAAAAATAATTTTTCCGTTACACTTCCCAAAACGACGTCATACATCTCCCTAGACATCCCAATATCGAAATTTTTCGTGCGTAACGTTTTCATCAAAATCGAGTCGATCATATTTTCGGAAATATTTTCTATTTACGGCACGTCTTATCGAACATTAAATTTCACTCCCAAAAAAAAAGGGAAATAGCAACAGAGAGTCGCGTTTCCTTCACTCCTAAAAGCACACGTGCGCAAAATTGGCAACTTTGGGATAAAAGAGATGCAGAAAAACTTTAATACTAGCGAGAGAAAGTAAATTTAAAACTTCTAGGGAATGGATTTTTTAATAATTTTTCTTCTTTGATATTGCCACTTCGGAACAGGAAATTGCCTGATATTGGGAAAAAAATATGGGAATTTTCAATTAGGTACACTTAAGCACCTATCTTCTTTCGCTTTTCCTTCGAACAGAATCTCACGGGCGTTTATTATTTACTGCCGGAAATAGATCGTTCGGAGACACTTAATTTTAAACGGATATCTCGTGTCTCCTAAACTTCGCAAACAAACTTAGGTAGGTATCTACACAAATGTGACTAATTGGCTCTAAGCCCGAAAAAATTCACATCCTCTTTTACAAATATAATCCTCAAATGGAGAGTTTCAGATTACGACATTACTCATTTCCGATTAATGCTATAATTTATAATATCTAATATTTAAATCTTGACATAAAAAAGTTAATTAATTACGACGAATATCTTAATTTATTTAAATATTGTTTAGCATTTCAATTAAAAAAAATTCAGCTTAAAAGAAATCGAAAAAGAAATAAACCGAAAAAGAATAAAGTTTCAAAAAAAACAAAAATTAGCAGTTTATCTACTAATTTCAAATAATAAAACAAAAAACAAATCGGAATTATTGGACCTTCATTATTCAATACTGTGTTTGTAAAATTGATTTGATTGGTTAAAAAGCGTTGAATGATGAAAATTCAACACTTTTAATAAGTGGCAACTAAATTTAACCAATAAAGATCAAGTGCACATTTACATTTACTCTGCAGCACGACCTTTAAGTATAAGTCAATGTCAAATTAAATTAATGCCAATAAAAGAATTTTATATCAAATCGATAAAAAGTAATACTAATAATCCAACAACATATGTTAGTTCTAGTAATTTCATATCAAATACAGATCACAATATGAATTTTGGTGTTGCAGATTCAACAATTAATTTCAGGAATTGCAGCAACATAACTTTAAATTTTAACAACCAATAATTTATTATAAATAAGAATTCATTTAATATATATGCCTATGCCAAAATACAAGGACGAGAAGTGTTACTTTTTCGGCCGATTATTATTATTATTATTATGGAGTTTGCCATAAGAGTCCGAAAAAGAAAAAATATTAACAACTACTTATATTTTATAGTTTATGGATCTTGTAGCATATAGAATTTATAAACACATCAGTGTTATTAAAACTTTTTCATTGAATTTGAGGGTTGCGAATAGCTGATCGGCTCAGTCAGTGCAATATACACTACACTAAAAAGCAATGGAACAAACAAGTGTAAGAAATGTAACATAACATAACCTACAAATGTCACTTGGTTTTGTTTAAAAACAAAAATCGTAGCAAGTCAATATGTTATTCCAAGAAAAGCATAAATGGACGTTTTGTGACATATTCCAATAAAAAAATTAATTTTAAAATTACTTAAATCACTTAAATTAGAATTAAAAGTCCACTTTTCATAGTAATCTGCTTAAATCAGCTTTTGAACAGACTTCTATGAAATTATTAAAAAAAAATGTAATTTCTAAATTTGTTACATCACCCAACATTTCGGTAGCATTAATAATTTAAAAAAAAATCTAGCAAAAAAAATTACGTAAAATAATCAAAATCAAAGTTCAGTACTGACGTTTTTCGAGAAAAACGAGGCATGTCTTAAATTAATAATCGAATTAAATTTATAAATACATATAAATTTTTTTCCTAACACTCGAGATTATAAAAAAATTTTAATAATCTTTCGTTTGTCTCAATAATTATTTTATCTTTTTTTTTCGCTGTGCGAATTTCGCGGTCGTCAACCTCCGAAAAGTTGTTTAAAAGTTGTAAGTCGACCCAACAGACAATAACATTGATGATTATGGTGTTGTGGGTATAGTCCAAATGATGATAAACAATTTTATGGCTGTTAACTTTTAAACGTCGTATTTCTTCGTAGATGTAACATTTTTTTCTAGACTTAACGGTGTAAAAATTGAGAAACTGTCGCAAGGTGTCGACTTTTTTTGAGGAAATACAGAAAAAACACTTCATTGTTACAATAAAATTCTCCCAGCGATTTTAACGCAACGAATAGGCTATTAAATAAATACTAGCGATTAAAAAAAACTTAGGAAATTAAATTTTTGTGGTTCATCCCTAACACTAAAGGTAAAGGTAAAATTATTTTATTTTACACTGACATGTGAGTTTCGACCTTTATTATTTATTTGCAGAAAATATTTTTAATCATTCGGGAGTGATGGAGTGTTTTTAAAGTTTGAAGCCATATTTTTAAAAATGAGAAATAATCGCAACTGCTTAAAAATAAATATTTTAATTATATCATAACAATAATATTGTGTTTTATGCTTGTAAAAAAAATTATTATTATTCCTAATCCCATAAAATCTATATACTACTATTCTTGTATCATAATAATATTGTAATGCGCGTCATCTTTGTTGCAGCGGCAATTCCAAGAGATGAGACGCGCCGATTCAATTTTCTTTTTAAAAAGGTATACAGCCCAAACTAAATGTCGTATAAAAAAAAGTTTAAATAAAAAAGTTTCCTTGCTCTATTGGCAACATTTTTCTCGCTTATACTTGTTATTTATCTCCAAAGATAAAAAAGTTTCCTCGGTTCACCATTTTACGCTGCAAATTAACGATATTTTTTTGTAATCTAGCCAAAAAAAGTTACTAATTTCCCTGTAAAATATCTAACTAGAGAAATATCAGGACAACTCAATTGGTCACAGTTAAGCACATTTTGCCGCGGTTAGACTGTGGATGGGTGACCACTGATATGCGGATCTGCCCCGTCATTTCCCACTCGGACAAGCTTCCTATTAGCTTTTGATGGTTGCCCGTAGACAATTTTAAAATTTTAAATTTTAAATACGTCTTTCTGAAAGCTTATTAACAAATACGGCTTTAAAAAATGTTAAAAGAACTCATTTTTCTTAAATCAATTGTAGAAATTTTAAGTCTACCTCATAAAGAAAAATAAGTACCCTCAAAATGAATAAAAATTAATTATATTCTATTACTTCAAATATCTTTTATAGTAGCCAATATTTTTCTAACCTTTATTGTTTATTTTTCAATACAATCATAATCCAGAAATAACGAGTACGTTTCTTTAGAATTTTATGTACAGATTCTCAACGCTGTTTATTATTGTTAGAAGTATCAAAAGATATTAAAAATTTGAAGATTACATCATAGAAATTGTGTGTATAGCGTTAAGAATATTAACCCTGTTTTTTCAATTACAAAATATCGACGGAATCGATTTCACAATTTTTATTATACGAAGGTTTTCTTTCTTTGATGATATCGTTTACATTATCCTTAATTTCTTTAGATGTTTGAATAAATAAATTGACTTTAAGTTTAATAATTCCTTTAAATACAAAATTATTTGGGTTATTATTATTATTCCAGATAAAGATCATTTAAAATCCCAATAATAATGTCATTCCGACCATCAATTTTAACAGATACAAAAATTAATTTATTACTCATATTTCAATATCAGAATAGGGAAAGATCAAACCTTGTAAGTGAGAATTTTCTAAGAACGTTTTATGTATTTTTGCAGATTTAAAATTTTGTAGTAATTATTTTTACATACTGGTTAGAAAAATAACGTTTTTGCAAATTATTCTTTGGGGTTTGTCACTTCAAATTCGTAGTAGAATGTCCCAACTCTAATTGTCAACATACTCTGATAATATAAACAAACTTATTCATTTATAAATATTATGCATTGCATTAGTAAGCAACCAGTGATATTTAAATTGAGGTTATGAAAATTGCACCATAATATTTCAAAATCAACTATAATATGGTTATGGTTTAGCATACTGAAATATATGAAAATATTCCTTTCATTAACAAGAAAAATCATCATGTGTCAATAGAGATATATAATAGATTGTAAAAAATAGAGTCAAAATTACATTAAACTTGTCTAAAAAACATAATTTTTAACGTATTTTCACGCTATATTTCACGTTGTATTTAACGATATTTTAATAAAATAGGGTATTTTTACTTAAATATCCTACCGTATTTATTATTACGGTGAAATAGGTAAAATCACTAACTAAATTAAAAATTGTGGAATATTGCACGTAAATTATCGTAGTTTTTCGGTAAATCTGTTAATTTTACGTGATTGAGCGTGTACTATCTGGGTTATGGGAATTTTCATTTGTAATTTTACGACAATGTATGTAATTTTTCGGCAAGTTTATGTAGAAATACAATTGACGTAAAATCACTAAATTATTTTTTACAGTGTACCTTTAAAAAATAATAAAAGTGTAGGAGTGTTGAACAAGCTCTAAAAAAACTATTAAAGTATAATTTGTTGGATGGAATATTTGTATGTACTTATATGTATTTTCGTGGTTATTATATTCATTTTGTGTGTAATTATCTTATCAGTTTTTGCGTTATCGCGGTTTTTCGTAGACAATTTGTCCCTAAAAATACCAGCAATAATTTTACTTGGTTGCGAAGATAATAAATAAAATATTTATTTAGGAATATTAAATTTATGTGTAAGTACCAGAAAATTATGAATTATATTACCTACAGTTTTTTTACAGAAGTGTAAATGCTAATGTTAAACAAACTTAATAAAAAATATTTAGTTTATTATCATCCTTATTTTTATTTTTTCGAGTACACCATGTGATAGAAGAATGCCTTTCATTAAAAATGTCATAAATTTGATCTTATCAAATTGACGTCATTCTGTATCAAAAAAACAGTTGAAAACTGATAGGTAATTATTGTTTATTTATAAACAACTTGTAGGGAAAATTTATCAAAATATTATCTGCTAATGTGATTGTATTATTTGTTTCCTTTTTCTGATGGAACCGTTTCAAAATCACATCAACACACACACACGCGCAGTTTTTAAAACGCAAAATATTTTTAATCCAAAGTATTTTTATAATATCATGGATAAAAAGTCAATGAACTTGTGTTTCTTTTATTATAAACATTCCAAATTAAACATGATCTCATATCAAATTTACATGAATAATCGTGTATTTATTTTTAATTTTGACTGTTGTTATATAAAAAATTATATATTACTCAAAATAATTAGATGGTATATACAATTGAAATTGCCGTAATACAAGACGCTTTCAAAAATGAATTATACACAAAATAAAATCCATGGAAGGTGGATGTATTACAAGTCAAAATTCAATTTAATAAAACTATAGTAAATTTCAAATAAAAAAAGAAGGTAAATCCTAAATATTAAATTTGGTTTGTAGGTCAAATGGTCATGTTGTCTTTTTGTAACTTTTAAATGATAAATTTGCGACATTTAGTGAAAGTGCAAAAGTGCTGAATAATTTTTGTTAACATTTAAGTTTGTAATTTTGCACTCACTTTTTAACATAAAAATTCAATTTAAACAAATAGTGAAAAATTTATTAGACGTGCTAATGTTTCGGAAGTCAAAATTATTTTTTATCTTCTATTTTAAATTTATTAAGACTTTGGAATACACGTTATTAAAAATTTCTCTTTATTAATAATAAAACAGGAAGGCAACGGTTTCACTTTCTTATAAATAATTTTAAATACTAATAAATGTTTCAACGTTTTTTAATAATTGATTCACATCATAGTGACGAGTGGGAAATATTCAACTTCCTCGATAATGTTTTAAAACTATGACATCAGTGAGTTAGTTTAAAATAGACAGCTGGGTACCTAGTATCAAAATATTCGATTTTTCATGCCAAATTGTTCCGAATGTTGGCTCATTGGAAATTTCAGCGGTAACCGTTGAACACTTTTTGGCAAAAGTTATTTACTATTTTTACGTTCTTTCAAAAAAAAACTAACTATCTGCCAGATGTAAAATTTACCCACATTTTAACCATACAATTAAGAATTTATAAAGATAGATCAAAATTTACTGACCAAAGCAGAATTTTTAATATCGTACCTAACATATGTACCAGTGTTAAATATCACGTTGACAAAATATCGCAATTTTTCATCAGTACCTCAAAAAAGGTGATTTGTTGTTTCCTTACAGCTATTTTTCTCCTAAAATTTACAATGCGATTCCAGAAAACATAAAAATAATAAGTAACACAAAACCATTTAAAAAAGAATTCAAAAAATACCTGTTACACAAGAAACGAAAGGTCATATTAGAATTATTTGATTAAAGAAAATAATAATAATAAGGGGATATTCTTGTTAAATTTAGTTTTAGATTGTTATTTTTAAATGTAGGTACCTATTCGAAATCAAATCAATTTATTAATCTTTAATCATTAATCAGTTTGCGACTTCTATGTTTTATTGTATTAAGTATTTCTATATTTTTATTTATTCATTTTTTTGATGACTGACTTATCATCTGAAGTAAACTTTGTTTAATTACTATTTTATTCACTTGTTCATTTTACTTTATATTCTTGTAAAAATACAGTTTTATGATCTTCCGCCAGAAAACGTTTTTTATATTATTATTTGTACAATAGAATAAATAATTATGCAGTTTTTACGATTTTGTTATTGCCACTGATATAACTGGTATCATATTTTATTTTATATAAATGTTTACTAAATAAATTTTTGGTGACTACTGTATTTTCGTGTAATTAACTTTTTTACAATATTTAACTAACCTATTTATTAATAATAATTACGTAAAGCAAATATAATTGCGTATTCTACAAAAATAAATAATAATTCAGTCATACGTTAATTATTTGGTCACTTAATGGTATATTAGGATTTCATATTGTAATTATAAAAAGTATCAGCAATGAATATCGCGTAAAATCAAATAATTTATACTAGATAGTTTTAAAAATAAAAATCCGGTTTATAAATAATTTTTTGTTTGTTTTAAAATCTGTTATATTTTAAAACCAATACATCTAGAGCTCATTTTCTTGTTTTTAATATTGTCAAAACTTTTTTGATACCGAACGTGTAATATTCTATTTATTATTTTTTAATACGATAAATTTTAATAGCTTTATTTTATTTCATTTTTTTATGATCTGATAACTAATTATAAACAGATTCCATTCTACGTATTCCACACGTACCGAAATTATCTTGGTATTCAAATGATAGAAAATACCTTCCTAGTTACTAAATTTTTAACCGGAAAATATTTAGCAATAATAATAATTTATAATTTGGCAAGTCTCTATTGAAGGTCAAGGTAGTAGGCAACAGAAATAAATATTAATTGCACAGTTGTATCGGAGATACGGACTGATTGGGAAATATCGTTACCAAATTTTTGTTATTCACAAACACGACAATTTATTTTTAGTAAGATAAAAATTTTAAGAGACATTAGAAAAATGTGTGATAGGGTCAAGATCAAACCGATGTTGTGTTTACATACAAGCAGTATTTTTATTTATATTAGGTATTAATTGTATAGTTTTAAGTAATTAAATTCCTTTCTCAAGTGTAAATCTGATTAAATTGAAAAAAAAAAGTGTACAATCACTTTTAAGGTATACCTTTCAAACGTTGGCAATAAAATTAATTTAAGAAAGTGGTTTCACTAGTTTTTCTTTTCTTTAGGAAATTCAGACTATAATTTAAGTAACAGTTTAATTATAGCAATGTATTTACTACCTTTTTATTTTTTATATATTTCCACTGAATTAAAAAAACTATAACATAATATTTACTGAATAACTATATCACTACTGGTCTAGAGTAACTACCAAAATTGCATACCTGGATTACAAAACCGAAAATAATAAACGTTATCCAAATAATTCGTCACAAAATCACTTCACAAATTTTCTTAAAAAAAAATTAAAAATCGAACCTACCTGAGTAGCATCAGAGTAGGGTGTAGCAGAATTTTTGTCAACCATTTGAGAACCAAAAATTGGTTGACCACTTAAAGATGGTGTTTCGGACCGTGTAGAATCCATAGTTTGCGGCAACATATCCAAAAAAAAAATAAAATAGCACAAACACCCACTAACTGTTCAAGTCACTAGTGTTTTATCAGGAGAAAAAATCTGTCTAAGTCCTCAAGTGCCTTGCACCCGGCTAGCTTAGCATATTATTCCACGTTACTCCTCTAGCAATACGAAGTAAACTGACAAGTTGATGTTTTGAGTTTGAGTTTGTATCACCGCTCAGCTGTTGTCCCCTCTTTGAAGACGAAGTGGGGCCGAGCGTGCGCTGTAAGTGAACTCGGTTTCCCGTACAGCTGATGATAGGTATCTGTATTTGACACTTGTATGTATGTTACTGTTTATTTTTAATATTTACCCCCTCGGTTTTCTTCAAAAACACCCTTTGAACAATACACCCCCGAACGAAATTACAAACATTTTTTTATTAAACAAATAACTTCGAAAAAAACTCAAGAAAAAATAACTTTTTTTTACAAAAAAAAAAGAATAACGTTTCCAATATTATAAACAGTTTAAAAAATAAACATTTTTACTAGTACAAATTTTTTGTTTATTGGAGCGTCACCTTTACGAAACCGACTCGACAACGGAGATACTAAACTAAGTTCAACAGAAGTTGAACATCGAATGAATAGAGAATCGGGCTCGGACAGGCCCCCTACTACGAAACGGTAGATAGTTTCAGAGTTTCACCGTTGGGGGCGCCAGCTGACGGTGTACCGATTCTAAATCTTTTCGGTGTACAATAAAGGTTGCGCCGGATAAAAAAGGTTTATTTTTGGCAAAATTCTGTTAATTTGATTATAAAATAAAATTCGACACTGTCGTTTCAAGGAGAATTTCTTTTGAGAAAATCCTTCATAACTTTTTTTTTAAATCATACGACTTGGCAACTAATGTTATTCGATTTTTCGTGAAAATATTATGGCAAAAAAGGAAGTTTTAGGGATGTATATACTTCGTACACTCTTGGAGCTTTTGTTTCGTTACTAGACTAGGGTCGATAATTTTTGAAACCAAAAAAAATAATAGTAGGATGAAATCCATTGGAAAAGGAAGAGAATATAACAAAAATGAAAGGAAAAATAATTTAAGGGCGATCTGAGGTCGGGAAGTGGAAGGGGGTGAGTTTTTAAGCGTTTAAAACTGTTTAACTCGATTTCCGGCAAAACTACAAGTCCTATGGAAAAAAGTTAAATGGCAAAATTGTAGGTAATAAAAATATCTACAACTTTTGTATTTACACTTTTTTGAAATAACCTCAAAATTTATGTGAAAAATTGAAATAACCAAGTTGTTGGTTTTTTATTTTTATCTTTTACAAAAAATTTTTTTTTTTTCACGAAATTTGGGGAAAACTTACCTTTTTATGTCCTAAACACACTGTAATATTTTTGATTTAAAATATTTATTATTTCACCTTATTTTGACTTAATATCGAAAAAGCACCCTAATTTTCAATCGAAAATTCTCACTTCAAAATATCTGCTTTTTTAAAAAACTCGGTGGCCTTTTTGTTCGTTGAAATCTCTACTTTTTGATGGTTTAAAAAAATATATGGTAACTGTTCTCAAAAAATGCAAAGAAACGAATAAAACGTGAATCCGAAATTTTTTTTTAAATCATGTAAAATTTATATTTTAATTACTCGAGAAACATGGAATGTAACATGGAATCTTACGTTTTCGAGTAATTAAAGTATAAACTTTAAGAAATAGCTTAAAAATTGTACATGATGATTTAAAAAAAAAGAAATTCGGAGTTTACTTCGTTTCTTATTTGCATTTAAAATAAAAAATTCGGATTCGAGTTTTTTTCGTTTTTTTACCATAGTAATGCATATATTTATATAAACCAAAAATTTGATTATTTGAATTTTTCACGTAAATGTTGAGGTTATGTTAAAAAAGTGTAAATACAAAAGTTGTAGATCTTTTTATTACCTACAACTTTGCCATTTAACTTTTTTCCTTAGTACTTGCAGTTTTGCCGGAAATCTAGATAAACAGTTTTTTACCCTTAAAAATTCACCCCCTTCCACTTCCCGGCCACAGATCGCCCGTAAATTATTTTTCCTTTCATTTTTGTTATATTCTCTTCCTTATCCAATGGGTTTCATCCTAATATAATTTTTTTTACAGTATATTATTCAATTTTAAAGTCCTATCTCTATTCCTATTTTAATTTTTCCGCACAAACTGAATACCCTATTGCAGCCCCTTAGAAAAATCATTTCTTAGTGGATTGCTAGACGATAAATAAATTCCCCAAATTACATGTTTCTAGTGTCAGTAGTTGAGAAAAGTGCATTTTAAAAGAGAAGTTTTGACAACTTTAGAAATTAGTCCATGACCCTTCACACAAATCTTATTACTTTGGTATCATTCTCATTCGATTTTTCTTTAAATTTTAATTAAAAAATTTCAGACGCACCCATCTCCCCCAATTGTTTTAAACAGTTCGTTCTAAATGATGTACATTTCAGATTTAAAAAGTTGTATCTTCTGAGGCTGTATTTGGCTCTTAGAAGATATATTTTTGAACACTGTTTACATATTTAAAAAGTCAGCAACACATTTTAAAAATAACCCAATTATTAGATGGCCGAAAGTAAGCAATGAAATTTTAACTCATTTTATAAAATGATCACGTATATTTCTAATTGTCATTATAAGAAAGTCATTTGACATTACCTTCTGCAATAATAAGACCAGGTCTAGCCCAAGATCTTTGAGTATGACTCTTCTGTGAAAGAAGAGGAAGACCTACTCTAGGACGGATATTCCTCCTTCTTCTTTTTCGTTATTTACCAACGAAAATATTTAATGTAAAAAATAACCAGTTTTTTATAAATTGCGTTACCCATATGAAAAACTGTTCACAAATTAGTTTCTCTTCCATACGATCGGTGCATCTGAGGACTAAAACGTTGATGTTTTTATTTCATTATTTAGATAATAAATAATGTTGCAGCTGTTTTATGCTCAGAACTTGCAACGAATGGTAAAAAATTGGTTTACGAGTTTTTTAGTCAGAAATTGATGCCGTTTGGGTTAATTTAGGCGTAATTGTTGACGTTGACTTTTAAAAGAGTTGTACTTTTAAATAACATCAATATAAATCTTTTTAATAAATTGAAGTGTCTACTTCAATAACACGATTTTTAAATTCAGCAATTAACGTATTGCTTTAATTACTTCTATGCCGTACACACAAACGACTCCAGAACTTCAGGGGGAGTCATAGAGAAATTTGTTTTAACTTTCCAGCTTCAATAGTATTAAGTGAAAAAATACAATCTCTTGATAAGTAAATAAAAATAAAAATAAAAAAAATAAAAGGTGAGTGAAAAAATTAGGCAATCGTTAAATAAAATTTTTCATGAAAATAAACCCCTCCAGAGTTATAGGGCGTAGAAAAATACGATTTTTAATTTCATTAAGGTGGTTCTATACCTATACCTATACCTCAGCCATATTGTAAATGCTAATGTTAAAATATTTTTTTGTATCCGAGCATATTATTCATTGTAGAATGGCGGATGATCACTTTTTTTATATACATAGAAGAAATAACATGAAAAAAATATAAAAAAAGTCAGGTACGTATATAACTTATCATCCGCCGTTCTTCATTTGACACTGAACAACTTTTGTATTTACCATTTTTTAAAAAAGTAAGTAGTTCTTTCTAAAATTGCACATTGATTCAAAATCTCAGAGGGTACCGGGAGATGCTGCCCCCTGACGGTCCTCTTTTAAAGCAATTAAAAATTAAAATTTTACCAGAAGATTTATATTTCGAAAGGTTTGTCTTGTGTTTAGCGGCTCCCGGGACCTCTCGAATTGCGCTCGGGTTCTGTCGAATTTTTACAGAATCCTGGCCAATCAGAAAAGGTCATTGTACGGCGAAACCCGAATTTGGGTTTCGTTAACGCAAACGAGGAAGTTAATTGAAGACGACAGTTATTCTGATTGCATTTATTTACATTGGATTGTTGTGATGAGTTGAATATAGACCATTCCAGGATGACGTAGGTGACAGGTCGGGCATATTTGCACACAACTTTATGACACAACGTTAGTTTCATATGTAAACATCAGAAAGATTTTTTTTAAAGTTCTTTATTCAGAAGAAATAAATAGAAAATACCACATTTTTGTAGTGTTATTAAATGCTCAATGCTTTCTGAAATAGATAATGTATCATTTTTCCGGTTTCCTGCTGTTTTGACAAACAAAGGGAATCATTTAAATGCGTTGTCTAGTGAATGAAGAAATGCTTGGATTAAAGCTTTGAAACGAGGTACATTTTCTGAAAGGCATTTTATAACAGGTATTTTTGGCGATCTTTTATATGTATTTTTTTATTATTACTTTTTTAAATTTTAGGTAAACCTGCTCTGTTAAATACTAGTGACAAATTTTTGACAGAAAACTGTGGTTTTTTAAATTTAATTTTACCAAGTGATATTGTTTTAGCCGACAGAGGTTTTTTAATTCAAGATTCTCTACAAATATTAGGTGCGAATTTAAATATACCAGCCTTTACAAATGGAAAAAATCAACTACATCCCACTCAACTGATTTGGAAAATACACATAATATTGCCACTGTAAGAATTGATGTAGAACGAATTATTGATCTTTTAAAAAAAATAAGATTTTCCATTTATCTGAGAATTGGTAACTATGCAACCGCAAATACACAGATATATTTCATGCTGCCTAACAATTTCTTTAGAGGGGTGTTCAGCGAAGACGCAAGGGGCGAGGAGTTCGAGGTTATGTATGAAATTGACAGAGTTGATGGGTATAGAACACTCTTAAGAAAAAAGTGTACCTATTTTTTGCCCGAAACTTTTTTGGCTGGTAATATCGAGATGTACAATAAACCATTTTAAAGCTTAGGGTATCGCCGAAATGACAAACTTTTGCATTGGAATAACTGTTTTTTCAATTTTTGACCCGAAAAAATGACATTGATGGTTATAAATGCAATTGTATGCAATTTTAAACGGCCATATCTCGTTACAGACAAAAGATAAAAAAGGAAATTATTCGGAAGAACATTTTATTTTGTCCATAACTTTTTTCTGCTTATGTTAAGCAGTTCTGGATGGCCTTAAAATGTTCCCAATGTGGCTCTGATTTTGTTGATCTTTTTTTTCGACAATAGTTTCCTAGTGTTTGTAGTTTTTTAGCTCCAGCAATGAATGCAAACAAAGAAGTTGGTTTACGACAATGAATAATGTACGCATGCAATCTTTGGAATTCCCTGAGCCCTGGATCTATACGTATACTTTAATAAAATACCACAATTCAATGTGGCAAATATTATTTTTTAAATTTTAGGAATTTAGTGCGTCATTCCAGTACCTAAGATATTTTTTATAGGCCTCGTATTATTATGAAGGAAGGGTTCAAAATATTTGTCAAAAATATTTCAAGACCGTTGTCATCATTGATTCATTTATCGTCTAAAACAACATGCGTGTTATTGTTATACATTTTAGCATAAATGACGTAGGTATTAAATAGTTTCTAAATATATGTAAGATTCCTATACGATCAGGCCCGTGCGCAAGAGGGGAAGGGGGGTTGGGGTGAAAATAATGAATGTTTGAAAAAAATTTATAGAGACAAAACTTTGAGCAAATGTTCTTCCGAATAATTTCCATTTTTTTTTATCGTTTATCTGTAACGAAATATGGCCGTTTGAAAATGTACCTATACAATTGCATTTATAACCGCCAATTGCCATATCTGCCTTCGTATTAATCATAGAAAAATAAAAAAAAAATCATTTTTTACGTAATACTAACAGATTTTCGGTTATATTTAAAAAAATTGTATTTCTGATGCAAACCATACTAGGAGAAAGAAAGCAAGATTTGGAAAAATACCTTAAACTTACAGGAAAGTTTTAAATTTCCAGTTAAATAGATTATTTATCTTCAGAATGTAAGACGCACAGATAAAACCAGAAGTACTAGCTGGTAATTTGCATTCTTAAATAGTAAATTGTAGACACGAAAGAGGATGATTATCGCTTGGAATCAATACCTTATACAATTTTGGAAGGCACTGTCTAAGAGCTTCGAAAATAATCGATTATACTTCCGAGTCACGACACGTATTTAGCGAAACACGACGAGTGTGTAGCTCGAGTGGTGTTTTAAAGAAATACGTCGAGCTAGGATAGTATAGCTAGGATAGTATATAATATTATTTTCGTATGCTCGGGTGGTATTCGATACGATTATATAACGAATTATATAATTATTTTTGTTGACGTTTGCTTATTATAAACGTCAAACGTATTGTTAATATGGTAAACTTTTCCAGATGGAAGAATGCGAAATACCACGTCGTCAAGTAGTGGCTTCTGTGAGTCGGAAAAAACCTCAAAAAAAGAAAATATTTTTTCACGTAACGAAACTAGTTACGTAGTTACCCCCCTCCGTTTTCGAGGATGCTGAACACGACGGCGGTGGTTTAAACTCTTTTTGAGTTGACCATAACCCCCAAAATGGGTGAAACGCGAACACACCGTCTTATACCGAGAAAAACTGCGTCACCTCCCGTTTTCGAGCATGCTAAACACGATGGTGGTGGTCTCTTTCTGAGTTGACCATCACCCCCAAACGGCCAATAACCACCACCGAAAGGGGTGAAATATGAATATACCTTATAAAACTGCGTCCTCTCTCGTTTTCAAGTATGCTGAACATGATGGGGATTCTGAATCTTATTCCCGAAGTAAACTTACCCCTCAAACGGCAACAGAGAAAATGAATCATATATTCGCAGATCATTGAATACACGCCGCACAGTGGCGCGAAGCGCGACTGTCACCAAAATTGATGTACGCCCCTTAGGGTTGGGCCATTTGAGGTGATTTTTTTAAAAAATGTTCGTCATAAAATTCCCTATCGATCGCTCTTTCTCGATTTTTGCTTCGGATCTTCATTTTCGCGGAATTTGACTCCAAAAAAACTAGATTTTTCGAACAAAAATGACCCTACGGAACACAAGATTGAGATTTTGCCGGACTGTTGTATGGGGAAATGCTCGTCTTGGAAAAGCCTACAAGACTATCCACTTAGAATTCGGGGAGACATTTTCCGTTTCCCTTCAAATGGCCACAATCAACCAAAAATTTTCACATATCAGAAATCGTTCTACTAAAACTGGGAACGTATTGGAAAAAATTCTCATCTGACAAAAATTATTTGTAAACATTCGGGGAATCCCCAAAAATTTTTCCAGAACTTTTGGGCACATTTTTGGACATTCAAAAAAATGGCCACATACAGAGATTTTCCCCATTAAAAATCTAAACTCGCAATAGATCGCAATAGATGTCCAAAAATATGGTCAAAAGTTCTGGAAAAATTTTTGCGGATTCCCCGAATGTGTACAAATAATTTTTGTCAGATGAGAATTTTTTCCAATACTTTCCCAGTTTTCAGTAGAACGATTACTGATATGTGAAAATTTTTGGATAATTGTGGCCATTTTAAGGGCAACGGAAATTTTCTCCCCGAATTCTAAGTGGATAGTCTTGTAGGCTTTTCCAAGACGAGCATTTCCCCATAAAAAAGTCCGGCAAAATCTCAATCTCGTGTTCCTTATGGTCATTTTTGTGCGAAAAATCTAGTTTTTTCCATGCAAACACAATTTTGGAGTCAAATTCCGCGAAAATCAAGACCCGAAGCAAAAATAGAGAAAGAGGGATCGATAGGGAATTTTATGACGAAAATTAAAAAAAACACCTCAAACGGCCCAACCCTAAGAGGCGTACATCAGTTTGGGTGGCTTAGTGGCGCTTCGTGCCTGATGCAGGTTTCTTGATTGCCCGTTAAATCCAAAAGATAGGCGCATACTTTGTGTCTAGTATTTATGTGAAAAAACGACATATACGGGCTATTTTTTAGGGTAAAAGATCAATCAAAAAACGAGGAATCATCATCCGGTTTGTATTCAATGATTTGTTATTCATTTTCTCTTATCGGGATTTTCTTATCCACTTCATAAGACAGGGTCTCACGGGGTAGTTTTTGTCCGGTTCAGGGGTTGGTTTGCTTCGGGGAGAAGGCTCAGAATCCCCATCATGTTCAGTATACTCGAAAACAGGGGGGAGGGGACGCAGTTTCTTTCGCTATAAGGCGGTTTGTTCGCGTTTCATCCCTTTTTTGGCCATTTGGGGGTGATGGTCAACTCAGAAAGAGTTTATATCACCACCATCGGGAGGAGACGCAGTTTTTCTCTGTATAAGACGGTGTGTTCGCGTTTCACCTATTTTTGGGGTTGTTTTTGGCCATTTGGGGGTGATGATCAACTCAAACTAGTTTCGTTACGTTAGAAAATATTTTCATATTTTTCTAAAGGGTATAATCGCTTATCAATACATAGTAACTAAGTAAAAATTGCAACTGCTATCGGCTAAATTTATGATGAGTTGTATAATCGTTTTTTAAACTAAAATTATAGAGATGGCATACATAACTAAAGAACGCAGAATACTATATAGGTTCGTATAAAGACATAATAAAATCGATACAATTTTAATCTTATAAATTCCGAGTGTTTGGCATTCAATCGAGTTCCCAATATTACCTGATTCATTTGAATTTTCATGAATAATTTAAGTTACGTAGTACGCACGACTTTGTCGCAATGTTTTCCATTTCTATTTCCTCGCCGAACCCACGCTTATATATATTATTATAGGTACGTCTAGATAGAAATGTAATTTCATTCTGGAAATTAAACTGGCCTTATCAGGTTAATAACAATGATTATCATAATATACTAACACAAGTTATTACTGTGTTTTAAGAGGTTATGGATGTTTTTTTGTGGTAAAAGTGCAGATAGAAACGAATATGCAGAAAGTGAACTGTAGATAATTTGACTGGTAGCTGCACCAACAGTTTTTAATCTAATTTTAATTTTTCTGTTTTTATAGTTCTTTAATTATAAATGTATACCGCGTTTTGAACGACAATTCCGAAATCATGAGACTGATAAGCCAAAACTGTACGGAAAAGTGAGAGAGCTGAATGAAAAATCATCAACAATTGTAAGCAATTGATGGGGGTAAAATTTTAGTACACCAGGGGCGGACTCGAATTTGGTACCTTATTGCATCAGGTAAACTAGACTGAAAAAAGCGTTTTGTGAAATTACAGTTAAAATCACAGGTTATTTGTGGCCCTAGATATTGACAGTAATTATTACCTTTGTAGTTGTGAAATTTCACAAACTTGAGACTTAAAATTCCATGATAATCGAATGATAATGATAACAAAGTCATTACTGTGTTTTGAAGACAGTTGTTTTCTTTAATTTCCTCAAAAATTTGATATTTATTTAAATTTTAAAAACAAATTCCTCAATTTTAGTTTACAATACATCAATACATTTTAAATTAAAGGTTTTAAATAATTCCTAAATGGGCGTACCTCAATTTTTGAAAATATGCTAAAAATTAATTAATAAATGTCCTTAAAACCCAATCACAAACATTAATTCCAATGATTTATCTTTTTTGATAGAATGAAATATGTAATTAAGAATAGTATATTTGATACCAGCTGTATATGATTAATTTTCTTTCTTAGCCTATCTGAACCCTTTTATCGCCCTCTTAATCTCTAAAAAAAATAACCAGACTACCTTATTACAAACTACATATTATATGAATTATCAAATTTGGCGCTAGATTTTCTTGTTCACGGTCATTACCCAGTTTCAGATGCCCTGATATACTTTTTGGGAAATTACTTCAGTGATTGGTTTTATTACTGTTATTATGATAAACGTTATTATTTGCCCGATAAGGCAACTTTAATTTCCAGAACGAAATTACATTTATATCTTGAGGTATAATATAAATATAATGTGTAGTGCTGGTTGTTGGGCGAGAATATATAGGATTAAAAAACAAAGACTGCGACAAAAGCCAAAGTAGATTTAGTAAATAAACGGGAAAATATTGTCTTTATAATTATTAATTATGTCTAAATGTACCTAAGAGATTGCTATCTTTCAAAAAATTGATACCCGAAATTAAGTCTAAAAACCTAACCTAAAAAAAAAATTTTTTAACTAAAAAATCGCATCCCTTAGCGTCCAAACACTTGATCCGATTGAGCTGAAATTTGGTATGTGGAATGAATCGCGGAATGAATCCGTTTGCTTTTGGTTGAAATCGCCCCACCAGGGGACGCAGTAGTCCTATATACATTACACACATTACACTAAAGTTTTTATTTGGCATTTAGGTGCCTTATTGGCTTGTAAATACATCCTGAAATTTTCATTCCTTAATTTTAAAACTAAGCAATGGAAAAAACTTTAAAATTTAAAATCCAATTGACATTTTACATGTCAAAGAAAAAGTAAACAAAATTGAGACCCTAAAAAATTGTTTTACTTTTTTTGACATGTGAAATGTCTTTCCTTTTATAATATTTCTAATGTCATTTTTACTTTAAAAAAATTCTAAACGAATTGTTTTTTTGGGATACCAAATATCATTTGATTTGGACTTTAAAACATTTTAACACCACATTAATTTTTTTAATTTTTATTTTATAACTGCCGGGAAAGTCTTGTGGCGACACAACAGATTTTTTTAATTAACTGTGGACCAAGATACAGGGGTGCTGTAAAGATTTATATAAACCCATCTTAACTGCAAATATCTTGGAACTCAGAAACGATAGGGAGGTACGGTTTTCACTGAACAATTTATTTTTATATAAAGTTTTATTCAGAATAAATGTTTATTTAGTAAAACCTTATATAGGGTGGTCCATTTAATAATCGATATAAATCTGTGTTACTGAAAGTAAGAGGTTTCCATGTTTTTAGTTGTAATGGTATTAAAAATTGTCAAAAGCAAATAGAAAACTTATTTAATGAAAATTATGTAAAGCGTATTTTAAAATTAACAAACCTTTCAAAATTAAATGTCAAAAATCAAACTTCCTATTTGAATACCAACAGAACTTAAATAAAAAGTTGGTAACTTGATTTTTTTTTAAACATGGTTGCTATTAAAAAAAGTGGACAAGGGGGATATGTAATTTAAAAGAAGTAAATATAAAATGTTGATGGTAAAAGAGAATCTTGCAGTCTTCCCACAATTTATATGTTTTTGAATGATGTAATATAAAAAGATGGTTTGTATTAAGATGATTTTTTGGCGTAAGATGAATTTGATTTGAAAGGGGGAAATAGGCTTTTGTATTAAAGAAAATGACAATTTTTTTGCAGAAAGAAAGTTATAGGACCGTGAAGTGGTGTATGGTTTAGAAATGGATTAGTTTTAATTATAGTTTTTTTTTCCTTTTTCCTATTTAAAATTACATATCAACCAGGCTGTTAAAAAATATTGTTATTTTTGGAATATTCCTTAAAGTAATTTGATTTTTCTTTTAAGTTTGTTAACGAATGTAATTTTTTTGTAATAGAGTTTTAGTTTTGACAATATTTTTTGACAGCTGGATGACTTTTCACTTAATTATACGAAGTTAATGAATTATAATTAAAAAGTCCATTTTCATTATTTTTTTAAGTTCTTTGTTTTGATTCCAGTTTGTGTATTTATTAAAAAATATCTGGACCTACAAAATTTTTTGATTCTACCATACATTTTTCATTTAATAAAAAGTCATGTTCTTCGCCAAAACGATATTTGCCCGATAATTTATTAAATTTAACAAACCGAGTTTCAATATTAAGTCTAGCATAGACATACGAATATTTAACTCGGAAAAAGATGATTAAAACCAAAACTATTACACATATTTTTAGCACAGTTTGACAAGTGTCCATTTTAACGGTGTTACTCAAGGTTCCATTAAATATTTACCTAAATCCATGATTTCTGAAATTGAATTGGCAACGTTGTATTTTCAACTTTGAATTTATGAGATAAATTTTTTATACTTTTCAGGTTTATTCTGGTTATAAATTGCTACTTGGGCATTTGTAGAAAAGTGATGTAAGCGTTTGTATTGGAAAAATATGTCAAATAATCGTTTCAACGCACTGAATTTGTTTGTCTTGGGAGTGAGTATCCCAACATATATTTTTTCAAAGAAAAAAATGATGTGAAAAATATTTTTCCGCGCAAAAATTTCTATTGCTATATTGATTTATCATATTTTATAACATCTGTAAAAATTTCATGAAAATCCCAGCCGGCCCCATATTCTTAACGTTTACCCAGAGATGTGCGTGTCAGTAGTTGTCAAAATTTGTAGGTTATTATGGAATCTTCTATTGCATTGTAAAAAGCGGCAAATTTAAAATTGAATTCTTTCAGATTGAAACGCCAGAAATTAAATAAAGTCAAACCTTGACGTTGATATTTACAAAAATAGGTTATTTTCTTATGACGATTGTCCATCATCACTCCACCAACACTTTTGCTGGCCACTGTTAGACATTATATGTGTCGCGACTATGTTACTGAACGTTGCTTTGGAAAACTCCTAGCACAAAAATTAACTACTTTTGACGATGCCAAAAACTGAATTAAACTAATATTTATCAGTTTCTCTTCTAATGGAAATAAAACCACTTATTTTAAATAAAAAGGATGCTTTAATTGACGTTTCGACTTTCTTGAATGAAAGTCGTTTTCAAAATGACATAACAAAATATATAATACAAAATTTACTATAGAAACAGGTTATTATTATCTCTGTGTTGTTTGCCATTGCTAGGAAATAAACTAAATGCTTAACTTTTCTTGTAAATATCTCGGAAGATCACAGACACGAGACCTGAATTTTTTGCCGATTTAGATAGGAATTAGTCTACCCTGTAAGTTTCATTGAATTCTGACGAGTGGATTTTGAGATCCTCCGGACACACATACAAACCTTGCTCGTTTAATAGTATTTGATGATAACTTTATATTGGTATAAAATTTGGGAAAAGGGGGAAAAATAGAAAATTCAAAATTTTAGGAAGTATTACGAGGGTGATTAATTTTTTAATTGAGCAATAAACAAGTTACAAGTTTTCTTTCTAATTTTAAATAAATCTGTACTTTGGCAGAACTCAACAAAGTATAGATAAATCTAAATTAAATTAAAATAAAAATAAAATTTTGGCGCTCAAATAAATTTAATTACAAGAATTCTAAATTACATTAACATTGTGAAATTACTGTATTTTTACAATATTTATAAAAATAAAAGTTGCGCGGACAGCCATGTGAAAAAACACCCGAATTAATATAAATTTCTTGGATCACCTTTCTACAAAAAAAAAATGACAGACTACGCCCTGTAGCCTACTTAATTACAAGAACAAGATACGACACGTTTTTATCAAAATGAGGAATTAGAATTGTTAGCTGATAACAGAGTGCACTCTATCAAGGACGTATTAAGGTTAGTTTCTGTTATCAGCAATTGCGGGCACACATGGTAATGTATAATAATAAAATAGAAAAAAAAATGCGATAAGGTCAATCTTTTGATAATTGGGGCTCTAAATCCAACTTTGTATCGGTTGCACGCGAAAACGTAGTCACAATGTAATTATATACTATTAGGAAGTTAGCAGCAATTTCTATACATTTTACTTTTTACAATTTTGTGCTATCCCGCGTGCATTCCTGCACGTACGAATGCAGATCGTACACATGTCAGGTGATGTTAACCTCATACGATCAGGGTACGTTTAACATCTACGGAAAAACGTTGATAATACCAATAAATAAAAAACAGTAATTAGTCCAGTAACTGAAGACCTGAAAATATGCAAAGCTGTAGATAAGTCGGTCCAGATTTCCTTTGTGGCTTAATTCTTAGGTCTTGACGGTTGCTTCCAAGGGCGAAAAATTTCACCACGATTCCGACTTGGGAGAGGGCTGAAAATGGCCCCTAAAGTCTGAAAAAATGGTTTACCGCTAATATCTGCCAAAATATACAAATTAGACAATTTTTGTTTAGATAATGAAGATCGTATCATTATCTACAAAAATGGTCCCTACACATTATGTTTACTTAATAACTTTATTACTTACATTACTTAATCAATCTATATAATTTTTAAATGTCATGCCACAATATAATTTGAGGATAGAAACGACGAAAGGACAAAATTTATCTCTGCTGATGGATTTACAACTATTTTCGGTCGAAGAAAAAAGTTTCTGGAGAACTATAAACAGCTTTCAATTTCCATTTGATTTGCTCCATGTGTCCCTTATGGAAAAATCCAAAAATATCAAAACTACTTTGCGTTCTCTACGACGTGCATTCAATCACGTACAAATTTGATCGTGTACATGTGAGATCTCATATATTAGGGTAATTTCTAGTTTAATATCATCGGAAAAACCCACGATAATAGCAACAATTTTAATTAATTAAATTATAAAAAAATCCCAGAACATAATACTATTTATTCAAAACTCTACAGGAAAAGTATTGTCTATCTAGTACATATTTTTTTATATGAAGATAAACCCCAATAGCAGACCAGGATATATAGCAAGGACAATCTCCCATTCGTGCAGGGACGGCCCTAAAAGTAATAAAGTTGATTCATATTTACTAAATTTCCTATTTTCAGCTATAGCGGTTTGGGCTGAGAGTGAAGTTTATGGCCCATTTTAACTACAAATATCTCGGAACTCAGATTCAAGACACTGAACAATTTCTTTTTATATTAAGTTTTTTTCTGTATACTTAAATGTTTATATAAAAAACATTCCTTTTCAAATACAAATATCGCCGATTTTTTTAAGGAAACACCCTGTATGTTTTTATTATATCTAAAAGGGGAACTCTTTCCCTTTCCGAAAATGTATAATTTGTTGAAGTTTGTATGAAAAATAAATATCTATAATTGCAAATAATTTAAACAAATATCAATTTACTTATGTCACCAAAAAATTAAGCTGATAACTTGTAGGAGCAATTACCCCCCCCCCCCCCCCCCTCTCCAAAGTCCGGCAATGAGAGGACATTTCTCATATCTGCGTAAACCAAATTTTAATTTTTTTGAATTTTTTTTTGTAGGTCCATTTATATCCTAAAAAACTCACTTTTTCCCCCAAAAATGGCCCAAACATTTTTCTTCGGTAATTTTGACATGCCCAAATTTTAATTTTTTGAATTTTTTTTGTAGATTGTAGGTCCATTTATATCCCAAAAACTCACTTTTTCCCTTAAAAATGGTCCAAACATTTTTTTTCGGTAATTTTGACATTGCCAATCGTTTCTTATACAAAATTCATTCTGCGTAAACCAAATTTTAATTTTTTTGAGTTTTTTTTGTAGATTCTAGGTCCATTTATATCCTAAAAAACTCACTTTTTTCCTCAAAAATGGCCGAAACCTTTTTTTTTCCGTAATTTTGACATCACCAATCGTTTTTTATACAAAATTCATTCTGCGAAAACAAAATTTTAATTCTTTTGAATTTTTTTGTAGATTCTAGGTCCATTTATATCCTAAAAAACTCACTTTTTCCATAAAAAAAGGCCCAAACATTTTTTTCGGTAATTTTGACATTTCCAATCGTTTCTTATACAAAATTCATTCTGCGTAAACCAAATTTTAATTTTTTTGAATTTTTTTTGTAGATTCTAGGTCCATTTATTTCCTATAAAACTCACTTTTTCCCCCAAAAAATGGCCCAAACATTTTTTTCGGTAATTTTAACATTGCCAATCGTTTCTTAGACAAAATTCATTCTGCGTAAAACAAATTTTAATTTTTTTGAATTTTTTTTGTATATTCTAGTTCCATTTATATCAACAAACCCGAAACATTAAACTTCTATATATTTAACCCCGGCAGCCGATGACGTTGTCCCCTCCCCAAATCTCTGGGCTGCAGCGACCTTTGGTGAGTCACCCTGTATACAAAGGTGTATTCATTTGTTCATAATATTATTATGATCTTTCTTTTCTGAAACTTCCATATCATGTTCCTCTTGATTTCTTGATTTTGACTATTAACCATTTCTATTATTGACTATATTTTTATATGCTTTTCACCTCTTTAAATATTTCAAACGAAACTTAGAATAGAGATTTATCTTCAGCTCTTCAATCCTATTTCAATAAATTACATGTTTAGTGTTTCGGGATCAATTTTTGTACCCAAAAATAAAAACTACAAAATAATTTAAAAGGTAAATACACTTTTCATTAATTTATTCTTAAAAGTAAATATAAATTATTTTTAATTCAGCTTACTGCATATTTTTCCGAACTTCAAAGCATAAATAAATTTACTTCAAAAAGATGGATTGATTAGAATTGCCAATAATTAAAGCCAGTAAAATACAGAAAACAAAATACGACTAGATAAAACAGAAATTATTTAGTGTGTGATAAATAATTGTCGAGTAGGTAGTCGGTTGATGTGGAGTCACGCAGTCTACAACAGCGTGGAAAATTACAAGCATATTTTTTATATAGAATGGACAGTGGCGTAACGGGTTTAATATATCAAGAATGCGATATAATTACAGTGCGCTGATAAACTTTAAAATCAATTCAAGGTTATTTCGTTTAACTAGATATTTATTCATTTTCGCTCATAATTTTATGCGATAATTTTTAATTTTTTTTATTAAAAAGACTGGAACGAAGCGCGGGAAAATCGAGGGTCATGGCTAATAATCTAGTCTATACCAATGTTCACAAAACGTACCTAAATATCGTATATGCATTATTCGTTTACCATTAGTAAAGTATAGGGTAGTATCTAATATTTAACTCAGAACTTAACCCTTAATATAGTCCAATAAACGAAGGTGCCAACTCAGGCATCAGGTTTCAGGTCTGTCCGGCACCATTTTTTTTTAATTTGCAGGTATTCATGGGTACATTCACCCCCGAAAATATCAGCTCTCTGAAATTTGTGGAAGGGCGGGAAAATGGCCCATTGGTCTCAAAAATGTGTTTTTTTCGCCTATTTTCGCCGACATTTCCGAAAATATGACACTTAGAGAATTTTTGTTTGGACGAAAATGAAGATCAGTTCATTACCTACAAAAATGATCCTTATCATTTTTGTCAAAAATTTGATACTTTTCGACATAACCGGCTCCAAAACGCACCCCCATTTTTAGCTCCTGACCTGCATTTACAGAGCACGCTCTAAAGGAATGACACTCCCAAGCGGATTACAAAATTTTCAACAAATCACGTAAAAATTAATATTGTTTCATGATTCAAAGTTCAGATGAAAGATGGAACCTGTAGCTATAATATCATGTTACTTTTTCCTTTTATCTATTTCTGAGGATTATTGAAAAACCGGGGCCAAAGTTTGTTTTTGCTCGATATTTTGACCCTCCTATAAATGTATTCATAGTTTTTTTATCAAGACTAATTTAACCGAATCCTTTTGGATAATGCGGCTTTGCAAGGTGTTAAATATATTCAGAAAGATTCAAGATTTCCGGAGTTTTCGAAACTGCTGGGGTCTATCGGGAATTAATTGATAATCAAGGACCATATCGGTTTTCAATACACATCATTAGAAAGCTTAGTTTGTCCCCTTGTCGACGGCATTTTTCTTTTTTTTTCATATTTTTTGGTTTTCCTGAAAATTGAAAAAACTGTGCCATTTTAATTATGAAAATGTACTTAAACAGAAAAATCAATAGAAAATTATTTCGCCACTACAAAATAGCAAATTAACTGACAGATGTTGGATCTCAAATGAATCCATAGCACACTATAAAATCAAATCGTATTAAACTTTAAATAATGACGCACTTTATAAAATGGTGGATGCGCTATTTACTTTGCTTTACCGCATTAAAGTTAAAAAATCTCCTAAACCGTTAACTTAATCGACATGAAGCAAGAGTGTCTTTATGTTATAAAAATATCTAAGGAATCTATTAATGTTATTTACAGTTCAGTGTCACTACTTGTCTAAAAATTATGAGGTGTTAACCTTTGGGCATAGTCCGTTCCTGACTTCCTAAAAGATTTTGTGAGAAACTTAAATAACTAGTTTAAGCACACTAATGCGATTTGTAACCTACCAAAGTTTGGTTGAATTTGAGGTTATGGTACGAAAGTTATAAATAAAAAATAATTTTCAATCTTTAAATTTAGAGGCCCATTTCTCGGAAACGAAGGCCCGTAGGGAAAAAAGTTATATGAAGCAATAACGTTATTTTCATTTTTTGTTTAAACAAAAATGCTGTAAGGGTCATATTTCGGCAGATATCGTAGAAAAAGGGATTTTCGGGAACTCTTCCACCATTCCACAAATTCCACGTACCTGAGATTTTCGAAGGTAAATGTACCTATGAATAAGTGCAAATTAAAAAAAAAATTTCCGGACAAACTTGATGCCCAGGTTTGGGGTTTTTCTGGCGTTAATTTACTGGACTAACAGTCACTAGTGATGTATCAGACCTCAGCCTGTTTTTAATCGAATCAGTAGTGCACTTAAAAAAGGGACTAGCAGACCCCTCTGTGGGATCAATATGCATTGAATGTGAAGCAACTGATTATTTTTTTTGTTATAAACTTATATACTTTTTAGTGCAGTAAATTAATGTTCAATTTTTCTTCAAAACAGGCGCGTTAATCCCTCAGAATAAATATACTTTTTGAAACGTTTTTTTTCTCAAAGAGTCGTCTAAAAATTTATATATTTATGTAAAATTAGAAAACTTGTGAATCAAAAGAAAAGTCTTTTTCTAGCACCTTTTTTCTAAGATGCTTTTCCGTATGTAATACATGAAAATGGTAATAAAAAACTGCAAGGTCCTATTATTTTATGTTTAAATTATATATATATATATATATATATATATATATAGGTTTTGGATATTATAACGCATAGATTCCAAGAAGTAAATGTCCAAAGTAGTTGGGGCTCGATTAGATAGATAATTACTTACACTTACACTAATTATTTAAAATCAATGTCAACCATAAACCACTTCTTTATACAGGGTGTTTCATAGGCAAAGGGAAATATTTTAAAGATAAATAGAGGTCTAGGGAATTCTAAATAATCGATATATAATGAGTCTCTTGGCTTCCATAACCGAGTTACAGGGTGTTTTATCAATTATGCCTATTTATTGATTTGGCCAGAAGTTTTGAATTATTCAGTATATTCTTTCCATTTTTGGCACACATCTTACACTTCTTACAAATAATGTACATGCATAATTGATAAAACACCCTGTAACTGTGTTATAGAAGCCAAATGACCATTTACATTGTAATGAAAAATAATCACCTGGTATATCAAAGAGGGTAGCCCGGGGAACAAGAAAAAAAGAGGAGAGAGATTAGTTACTAAAAGAAAGGGGATGGCAAACGTTTTTTTTGAAAATTTGAGAAATATTAAAAAAGAAAAATATAAATCCACCAGGAGTAGCAGAAAGTTGCAATTTAGTAATATCTTATGTTAATATTAAGTTGTATGGTATATGGAAGTTTGTAACTACCTAGAAGAGTTTTGTCAATGTACGAGTTTTTGAAGGTTTAGATGAGAAGACTAGTTAAATTTGGACTAGAAGAACCTTGACATACAGGTCAAAGGTATTTAAAACTTTTAGTGTTTAGTATTAGACTATTTTTGTTATTTTTATTGTTCAAAATTATATTATAGAGAGTGAGTGAGTGGAAATGTTTTGTTAATAATTATATTTGCATATTTCGGCATTGTTCAATTTTATTTCTGTGTTATATTATAAAAATTTTGACATTTCGTTTCAATATATGGGTCATTTAGAACCCCATATGTGACCTCAACTTTTAAAACACCTTTAAAATATTTTCCTTTACCTACGAAACACCCTGTATAAACCATGTAGTAATAAAAGGGCTTTTAAATGATTATTGCATAATTTTTATTATGAAATTTGTTATTGTATGTATTTTTAATATGTACAAAACAAAGAAATTATGTTTTAATAAATAAATAGAACTTATTATTTGGGCTCGCGCAATCCACGCTACTGAATTATTTGTCCATGTGTATTTATTTGGTAACCATGCTTTAATTAGCATTACATCATTATTTCATTTTATGAATTTAAATTTGTTTTGGTTATATCTATGTATATAAAATGAAAAAACATTATATAAGCAATTATTCAATACATTTGTATATGTATAAACTTGTCTCAGACGTGCAAATCAAGTACATGTTATAATTGTTTGAGATTTTGTCGTGTGTAAAATTTTCCGCAATTTTCAAAATTGTAAATATCTCTTCGTTCTTAATATTCAAATTACATCATTTAATGTAAATTTTAAGAAAAAAAGGTAACATAAAAAGTGATTTAGTCCTTTCATTTAATAAAAACAGTCTAATTTTCTAATCTCAAATTAATTTAATTTCAAATAACCAAATAGATATATCAATATATTATTATAGGCGCCTGAAAAGTTCTAAGCATGGGTTGATAAAATTTTAGATAAAAATCTAAAAACGTTCCTCCAATATAGCCTACATCCATCTACTCACCAATTTTTCTAGAAATTGCTAAAGCGAAATTAATCATTGGGCGTTGGACTGGACTCTAAGAAGGACGCTCTTTCTTCCATTTCGATCTACTATTGTTATGTTGTTAAGGTACCAATTTCAGAACTATTCTCTTCCAAATTATCCTTTCACAATTCCAAATGTTCCAGCAAAGTTTCAACCTCTATATTTATCACCAAATATCCTACAGTCTTCACTCTATCCCACATCTCAATCGTCGCCTGCTCATATATCTCTCGATTAATCCTGCTCGATATCTCTCACTGCTGGGGTTATTCATGTCGGTGTGGACCTTCCCCTTTCCCTTTTGGGAGGTACTCTACTTCTGCTACACTTTTAAAGTTATTTAAAGGCGCTTAGTTCTTCAGCTATATGCCACTATTTTAATCTCCAGCACTAATTGATTTTCAAGGGAACCCTCTGCACTACTGGAATAATCGTGGTTAATAAAATAATTAAGTGTTTCAACACATTATTTCCCCTTCGCCCCATTAAAACTAAACATCATAAACCTTGGACAACTAAAGGAATAAGAATCTCTTCAATAAATATGAGGTGACTTATGTATATTAAACAATTCTCAGATAACCCCCTCATATTAAATTATAACAAGTATAGAATACTGTATCAGAAAATTATCAAATCTACTAAGAAAAACTATTATAAAAATCGCATATCAAGAGCTAAAAACTCTTCCAAAGAAACCTGGTCTATTATAAATGACTTAAGAAATAAAACCCGTTCTTCAAACACTGTTAATCCTAGTCCTGATGAAATAAACAATTATTTTGTTAATGTAAGTAAGAATATCAGCTCTAGCATAGCTCCGGGTCAGGATGCTCTCTCCTGGCGACAAAACCTAAACCTGTAACTATAGAGCTGTTGATTTATTACCTACCTTATTGAAGATAATAGAAAGGCTAATGAAAAATCGCCTACTGCCCTTTCTTTCCAAACAAAACATCCTAACACCTCATCCGTATGGTTTCCTAGTAAAAAATGCCGCAATGTTTTCCGTTCTTAATGAAATATATACATCACTTAATGATAAACTTTTCACAGCTTCAGTTTTTTGTGACTTCGCAAAGGCCTTTGATTGTGTTAATCATGAAATCTTAATTAAGAAACTACAAACTTACCTAGAAAATAGGAATCAGCAGGTGTGTGCTAATGGTGAGGATTCTTCAAATCTTCCAATTAGCAGTGGAGTACCTCAAGGTTCAGTATTAGGTCCAATTTTATTTTTATTATTCATCAACGATATCACAGACTTAAAAATAAGTGGAAGAATCAATTTATTTGCCGATGATACGAATGTAACTTGGAGTAGTTCTGATATACAGATATTACAATCTAGCAACAAAGATCTAGTAACTATCAAGTCATGGTCTGACTCGAATGGGCTTTGTTTCAACACCAGTAAAACCGTAGCAATGTCTTACAAAGGTACTTTACAGCCTATAACTCTAAGCAATAATCCGATTCTAACGGTGAACTCAATTAAGTTTTTAGGTCTTTATATAGACAAATTCCTGAAATGGTCGACTCACATTGATACCTTGGCAAAAAAATTATCTTCTGCATGTTTTGTCATTAAAACTGTTTCTACTACTTTTCCTTATTAGAATCTTACCTTCGCTATGGTTTGCCGTTCTGGGGTTCTTGTAGCTTATACGACTTCGAATCTATTACAAAAAAGAGCAATTCGTTATGTATTTGGTTTAAGTAGTAGACACACTGTGAAAATTAATTTAAAAATTTCAAAATTCTAACCCTTCCTGCTCTATTTATCTTTGCATCCGTCTGCTTAGTTCGCAAGCACATTCAAAAGTTATCGGAAAGACCAACTCGTAGATATCCTACAAGAAATTTAGATACTGATGTTTACTTAACTATTCCCACCTCTGACCTAATAAAAAATTCTATTACCTACAATGCAAAAAAATTGTATAATAACCTCCCGATACAGTTAATATCTATAAATTCAGAGTTCAGAAGATCGACTAGGGCTTTTCTTCAAGAAAGACCATTTTACACAGTGGCAGAATTCTATAACGTGTCTTAGACTTTTGGGTTGCAGCTTATAGAAGCAATAATTAAATTAAGTTAAATTAAAAATTTTAATTTAAACATTAAGTTATAGTGAGGGATATTGCATATCCATTGCAATTGTTATTCATGTTTTGTTTTGTTTAGTAATTTATTTTTATTATGATTAGTCTTAAATTCGCTTTGTCTATAAAATTTTTGTTTTTTACTTTGACAATAAAGCATATTCTCTCACAGTAGTCATTTACCAAAAAATCTCCCTCTTTTGTCAGGGGCTTTATGGGTTACTATATTTGTTCATTTCATTTTGGACCTTTATTTTTATTTAAATTCATTAAGTACATACACCCTATGATCTTTACCGCAAGCAAATAATGTTACTTAATTGATAATCAATTTCAGGTCCCTTTGACTTTCTAATCTTTAGTTTCAAGTAACATTACTTACTTGGTTCCTACTATTATTAAAAAAATTTATGTTGTGTGGGATTGATTTGAGTTTGAGTTTTTCTTTACAAATTCTATAACCGGCATTTGTGATATGGATAATAATTTCAACTTCCTAATTATAACGCAAGTTTCTACATTTAAAATGGATACTTATTTTTTTATATTATTTTGTTGTTAGTTTCTTTTAGATCCATCCTGTATTGTTACTCGGGAAGCTTAAACATCCTACAAAATTGCAGTAATTTGGTACAAAACAGAAATAACGCGGACAATGATCTTTACATGCTCATTCATTTTGTACAACCTTTCTCTATTATAGTATTAAAAAGCAATTCTAAAATTCACTTCACGTGTGTACTCTTTCCGAAAACAAATCAAACAAATGTATCCCTTTTAAAAATTATACGTTACGAAAACATACAGTACTTGATTGTTGTTTGGTAAATAAATTGCCGAATCATTCGTCTTTGCCCCCAATGACAAAATTCGAATTAAGCAGGATCGGAACTAGGCCCAAAACTATCCTAAAATAATTATTTGCTCATCTGAAAGCTAGAGAAATTTAACATCTGAAAGTGGCAGTAACTGCTAAAAAGACCAAAGTGATGAAAACTAATGAAAAACAATGAAATCAAATCAAAATGTGGCGATTCTCTAATGACATATTCAAGCGACAATATCGTTCTTACTTTAAATAGGACACCCTGTATTTTATAATTCTATTATGTAGCAAATTCCATTGCCATTTACAAATTATGCCTAAATCGTTTAGTTTTTTAGTTATTTTTAATTTTTTGAAATTTTCCATTTTTCCACCGAATTAAGCATTGACTTACACATTTATTCCTATACATATCTAAAGATGGTTAGTGGTGACGATATTCTTCAACATTGTTGAAAACCACAGATTCCAAATTCCCAATTCAAATATCTAAAGATGTACGTTTATGAATATCCCGAAAAAAGAGTATTAATTAACACAACAACATATCAAAAATAAACTTAGCTACTTTAATTACATTTTTTACATAACCACACAAAAAATCAACGGGAGTCAGATCTGGGGATCTAGGTGATCAACCATTTGGCCCCTATCCCTATCCATTTATTTTTATTTAAATAATTTCGAACAATTCTTGAAAAATCCGCTGGAGCACCATCCAGCTGCAATGTCATTTTTTGTCTAATATCTTTTTAATAATGTCAAACCTAAACTCCTAGTTTCAAAGATAATTTTTTCGGATCATAGTCTAAGCTGATCAAATACAGGGTGTCCTATTTAAAATTAGAACGATATTGTCGTTTATCTTATTTTTAACGAATAATCTATAAATGGATTAAAATATGGGGCCTTCCATAAGAAATAATATATCTTTGATACGCCACACTTTTTTGGGGGCAACCTGTATATTTTAAAATAAATTTAAAATGTAGCCTTTATCAACCCACATATCGATGAATAAACAAAATTTTCAAAATATTAACCGTTTAGCCACAATGGACCGTCGCATCTACCATGAGTCACCCTGTATATATGAGAAGAATGGACGTCAAATCCTTGTCGAAAAACATGATGCCTTTATTTTTCTTATTTTTTGATTATAAGATTAACTTTGGAGCTTAAAAGTCCTTTTTAAGCAACTGCCAGTTCATTTCTAAATTAAAATTACTACTTTAATTTTTTAAAATTAACACTCAATATTTTTTTTAGCCCTACAATTCTAATGTTCTTCTAGCATTCCAACTCGAGCCAGATTATCCCAAACAACTCGTGAGTGCAATAGTTGACTCTTGTATTCAATCCAGCTACGACCGTTATTTCATACTTAGAATGTCCAGAATTTAAAGTCTTTTGCTGCGGTTACTTTTCCAGATGACCCTATGATCCAATCTTTTAAAACCTGTAACAATATACTACTTTATCTTCAGCTACATACAGACTGTAAACGGTGCTACTAACATGAATATTATTTATTATAAATATTAACTCCTACTAAATAATATATAAGTTATGTCAATGCCGCCCACGATCGCATGGAAAATTACTTTATATGGAAAGCCTCGTGTGTTGGGAATGTTGAACAAACATTTTAGGAGCTTTTATATGAGGCGCCATTTAATCAAATATGCATAAGACCGTGCCGAATAAAATAAGGGAACGTTATTCTTGCAAATTGGATTTATTAGATAGGGAAATGTAAATTAATTTACTCTTTCCTATAATTTAACAAGATCAGGAGCAGACATCTGCGTCTATTTGCAATTAAAAATAAACCACCTTGATGGACAGAAATTATGTAGTTTGTAGTTTACTCGTTTAGAATCTCATTATCGCTTTGACTGCTACACCGAATTTAAAAGGATCTTTGGCGTTCGCAATACGTTTAACAATGTTTCGTTCATGGATATTTATGCGGAATATTTTAGCAAACATGAACGCAGTGTCGAAAAACCCATTTCTGTGTTGATTCCAGTGTACATGATAAAAGTTTGATGGTGCTAAGCAAACTAAGAACAGAAGGCATCTAGTAATTATTGTAAGAGATGTGGATCACACGGTTGAAACCGAGATCATACAAATATCAATGCAATTAGTAACTAGACAGTGGAGCAAGGACTAAGTGTTGATTTCTTCAAAACTGGGGAAGCTCCCTCATTAAAAAGCAAGTAATATCTACGATCAGTCGTAGACAAAAAAGCTTCTTGCTAAATTCAAAGTGGTAATGTGAATTTGCCATGAACTGGGATCCAAAAAAATGATAAATTGGCTTTACCAAATGAGCTAGAATCATATACGCATCTACGACATGGTGGCTCAAAACAAGCTACAAATCGGAAAAGTTAAGACTGCTTTGGAATCACAGGTGCAATGTGAACTTTCCCTACTTCGGCAATAGAAGAAATACTAGATCTCCCCTCTCTTCACCTATTTTTGAAAGAAGAGGCCTTCCTAGATACTCACAGGCTGGCGCAGTCACAGAGATTTAAAATACTAGATATGATGGAATACATTAGAGTTATTAATAAAGTTCAACCAACCGACTGGATACCCTCTGGACTTTGTTTCGAGTAATCCTATAAATTGGTCACTGATGAACTCATTAGGCACTGTGAAAGAGGAGCTCTGGTATTGTGGGTTATAATTTTAGGAATTCTTAATATACTTTTCACTCTGAAATGTCAGGAAAAAGTTACACAAGGTTTAACGCAGCTACCAATGGTGCAATGGCTACATTTCTAGCTCAGAACTCACCAACAAAATGACATATTTTCGTAAGTAATATCTAATTTGTCACAGGAAAAATTAGATGCCCGATAGTATTTGACAAGACTATTTCATGAGTAACAAATTATTCTGCATACACATAGCTTACAAAACATACTACCTATTATATATGCATACATAATAAATATGTAGGTATTAATTTGAAAACTGAAAAACAGGTAATATATTTAATCACAAAATACTACAAACTTAATTATTTATGGTACAATTAAAATATAAATTGCAATTTTGGTACACAGTAGGAGTATTGTTTGAAATCTTTGTTAACTCATTGATAACGTTGGGTGTAGGTAAATCATTAATGTTGTTGTGGGTCCAGCTGTAGAGTGAGAAGCTCGAGGAGTGGCTGCAAGATCTTCTGTTTTCTGTTTTTTAGCTGGACGTTCTGAGGCGTCACTTCTAAGGGTGTTTATGATGTTGGAATAATGTTCATTATCCATTTGCAGATAAGGCTTAATTGAGTTGGCTGAACTGTGGCCAGTAATTTTAATTAATTGTTGTTCACCCACCTCTCCTTTAGGTTACTGAATGCTGTCGACCGCATAGAGTGGTTTGTTATTTTTAGTTCTTTTGTATTTAATCCTGCCTTCTCTGCTGCTTCTTTAGTCCATTTCGAAAGTTCGTTTTTTCCCACTGGAGTGTTTTTGTACCATCCACTTCATTGGTCTTTGTTCCATGATGGGTTTACTGTTAAGAATAATCTATCAGTTATTCTAGATGAACGTTTAACCATTAGAATTTTAAAAAGACGGACTGGACAAAAGGTAGGGTTCTTCGTGTTGGGGACAAGCCATTTACTATCGGCCATTTTTTTTCACCACCCTGAGCCGTTTTATTGAAGAGAGGATTATATTCTACTCTATTCTACTGAAATTAAGAATTTAGGTATCTGCTCTCTTATATCAGTGTTTTACAAATTCCTAATGCCGTCTCTGTAATATGTAAGTCAACAATTTACTTTATGATTTTTATCAATTTAGTCGACTTAACTGTATCAGTATTTCCATGCCCACCTTTGCTTCCTGATGGACATATTGTTACTGTATATCAAGATACGAACCCGCAAAAATTATAGGATACAGTGCAATTTTTTTTAGACCTTGACTGATAACTATGTCAATTAACAATATTGTTTTTTTCGCGTAATTATAGGTTAGCGATTTAATTTGCATTCAAAATGAGAAATTACGTAATTCTGTAAGAATTAACTTTACTCCTTTAGGTGATATACAATAAACGGAGATGATTTTTTTTATAAATAGGGAAAAATGTATTGTTTCTACCTAAAAATCTTATTTCAAGCTTTTTTCCCGAAAAAAAAATACAAAAATAAAAAAATAGGATTTAAAAAAATTATTATTATGATATAAAATATTTTTTTGTTAAATTTACTTGGGATATGTTTTATTATTAAAATAAAATAATGTTGAGCGCCAATATTTATTTTTATGCTTTTAATTATATTTAAAATTACTACACTTACTACTAGTGCCATCTCTTGGTAATAGACTTTCACTAAATTCTGTGATTATGATTAAATAATTAATAGTTGCAATATTTGCCGTTATTTGTTGCAGAATTTAGTGTTGATGGTTGTTTATTTATTTAACTGTTCACACGATAGTTTTTGTTTTAAATACCGGGTTTTCTTGATGTAAATGTTCACTTTTTGTTTTGTATGTGATGGAAGTCTTTTCTGTTTCTTGTGGTGATAATATTTAGTACTAGAAACAGCTCCAATCTTCAAGATAACATCAATATCATTAATTTTCTTAAAGATGACGCCTTCTCGTTCTGTAGATAACTTTTAGCCATATTGCTGGTTTATTATTTCACTGTATTTATTTTTTCTTTATCAAATATTTCGTTTTTTATTATTTTATAAGCAAATGGGAAGATAAAAATAAGCAGTTAGCGCGGGTCTACATTATGCGTATTCAGCAGATGCGTATTTTCGGCAAGATGACAACACATTGTTTGAAATTGAAACGTTCACATATATGCGTAGAATACACAACCACGCAGTATACCGCCGAAAATACGTACCTCCGCATGCTGGTCCCGAGCGCAATTAACCGGTTCGTTGATACAAAACACGTGACATAGACGCCGAAAATCAGCACAATATGTGAACGCAACAATTCTCTTGCCGAAAATACGCAGCCGAAATACGCATCTGCTGAATACGCATACTGTAGACCCGCGCTTAGAAACAGTAAACGCAGATCTAGAACAAATAAGAGTTCAGGATTAGAACGATAGAACTCATATCAGAAATAATGAAAAACGATCGTAGATATACTAAAGAATCCATTGGCATTTAAGGCTTGTAACGCTGATGTAAATATATAATTATCACCTATTCTTCATTGTAGATTTTTAATTTAAAATATTTAAAGAACTATTTTATATGTACAAAAAAATACATTATTAAAATTTTTCAATAAATTACCATGAAATGTTTAGACGAAACTCAAGGATATGGATGCACTCAGCGATGCGACAGCTTTATATCAAAAGTCCTTGCAAAAAAAATACAGGAAACAATTTAGTGACATCCAGTTGTATATTTTAGGTCATGTAAATGTAGATTAATCTGTTTCCTAGTAACTTCAGACATTGAAAAAAGAAATCGAATACATTATCCTTGTATCGATTTATCTTTAAAAAAATGTAAAAAGAGAAAACAATTACTTTAAATCCTTATTTATCCAGTCAAAGTTACTAGTCACGATTGGCAAAAGTTTCTCAATATTTTTAAATTATACATAATTACTCGATTGTAGGAGGTTTGTTTCTAAATGGGAAATAAATTAAAAAACGAATTAATAAAATATTTAGTATATTTTCTAAATGCGATAATTTCTTCGTTTATAACTGTTTTTTCTTTGTCATTTTAAACCGTATTAAATTTAGAAAAATTTGTTTTTGTAATTTTGCTGCCTCCCATACAACCTAATATCCATGTAAATACAATGACTAATACATTCATCTACACACTCACTCATTGATGGTCACAAGCTACAGAGCTTCTGGGGTACACTCGTAAGGGGGTGAATTGAAGGGCATATATTATTATTATTATATTTATCAGGATGTTGGACAATTGCGACTGTTACCACAAGGATTTGTTTATTAATAGGTGCCATATCGGATAATCGACAATTTCATTTCGATAATAACTATATTGGACTGATTACATAAAAAGTTCATTTTGTTGACATACTCTTTAATGTTATCAAGCAATCAATTCGTTACTATAAATAATCATTTCCACATTTCATCTTGATAAAATCAAAACAAAATACTTTTTGGGCGAAAGTATAAAAGTTGATAGAAGTCTAGAATAACACCACACTCTAATACAGGGTGGCCCACCTATCCTCGCTCAGACCATAGCTCCTAGGCTGATGAAGATCGCGAAAAAAATCTTATTGTATGTTATTGAAGGCTCCATGTGCTACTTCTTAAAATGATCTTCGAGTATACAGGGTAAAACATGAATCCGGGGCAAAACATTCGGTCTTTTTTTAAATGGATCACCCTATATATTTTTTCATTTTTAAAATATCTGTCATATGGACTTTACATACCCCTTTTGTTTTTGAGGATCACATGCAACGTTGTCAAGTTATTTACATTTGAATAAAATTTTATGAAAAAACATGAACGAAGAAAAATCTTCATAAAAACTATATTTTCAAAAATTGATGGAAAAAACTGGGTATGCAAGTACCAAAAGTATGTACAGAAACATACACATTATTTGGGTTCATTCAAAAAATACAAGGACCAAATTTCGCTAACCTCAAATTACCGAAACTCATTTTTATCAAATGGATCGAAAAGTATCAGTGGATGAAATCATATACAGGGTGATCCATTTGAAAAAAATGAATTTCAGCAATTTGACGTTGGCGAAATTTGGTCCTTGTTTCGAAACGCCCTGTATTTTTTTAATGAATTCAAATGATGTGTATGTTTCTGCACATACTTTTGGTACGTGCAACCCAGTTTTTTCCATCAATTTTTGAAAATATAGTTTTTATTAAGATTTTTCGTCGTTCATGTCTTTTCATAAAATTTTATTAAAATGTAAATAACTTGACAACGTTGCATGTGATCCTCACAAACAAAAGGGGTATGTAAAGTCCACATGACATATATTCTAAAAATGAAAAAATATATAGGGTGATCCATTTAAAAAAAAGACCGGATTCATGTTTCACCCTGTATACTCGAAAATAATTTTAAGAAGAAGCACATCGAGCCTCCAATAACATACAATAAGATTTTTTCTCGATCTTTATCAGTCTAGCAGCTACAATCCGAGCGATGATAGGTGGGCCACCCTGTATAATCGAAATACCACTCCTTCCAAAAATAATAATTATAGTAGTAGTAGAGATATGCGGATTCCAAATCAAAGTGGTAGTTTTTCATCAAGGGGTAGTAAGGGGTATCTTCGTTGTTAGGGGTCCGATTTGAATGGGACAAACGGCATTGTGGAATAGAGGGGTTGAAGATTAGATAGGTAAAGAAAAATTATGCGCAGAGACGTTACCAGAAGGGCCGTAGCGTCTAGCTTCGTTGTTATTGGTCTGACTTGAATGTGACAAACGGTATTATAATATAGATGGGGTAAAGATTAGGTACGTAAAGAAAAATCATGCGCAGAGACGTTGCCAGAAGGGCCGTAGCGTTTAACTTCGTTGTATTATATGAATAAAAAATTATCTACTTTTAGCGATTCAATTTATATTCAACACCACTCAATCTACTCACCTACACCCCCCACCTCCCAACAATGCCTCCGTTTGGCACATTCAATTCGTTTTTCAATCAATTCAAATCTCAATCCAATAACGACGAAGTTAAACGCTACGGTCCTTCCGACCACACGTCTCTGCGCATGATTTTTCTTTACGCTTCTATACCTCTCACCGTCTATATTACAATGCAGTTTGTCACATTCAAATCGAACCAATAACAACGAAGTTAAACGCTACGGCCCTTCTGGCAACGCCCCTGCGCATGATTTTTCTTTACGTACCTAATCTTTATCCCATTTATATTATAATACCGTTTGTCACATTCAAATCAGACCAATAACAACGAAGTTAGACGCTACGGCCCTTCTGGTAACGTCTCTGCGCATGATTTTTCGTTACTTATCTAATCTTCATCCCCTCTATTTTACAATTCCGTTTGTCCCATTCAAATCGGACCCCTAACAACGAAGATACCCATTAATACCCCTTGATGAAAAACTACCACTTTGATTTGAAATCCGCATATCTCTGCTACTTATAGTATTTTTTATACCACGGTAGAGTCTGGACAAAATGGACAATCTTTTGTAATGAATGTCCACCTCCTCGTGGTTATGTATTATTCAGAAAATAATGTCAAACTTTTGTTACTCAAAATTAGTGGGATTCAAATCTGGCATTTTACCCAAATTTCTCCAAAAATTGTATCAATTTCTGAAAAAATGTTGTGTACGTCTGAAACCATCACTCATCGGTAATCTTCAGCAGCAAATATATTTAAATTAGTCTTAATTTGTAGACATGGCACTAAAAAATCCAAGGTGAGGTATAAATTTTGTTTTTATTATATAGCAACAAAACATTTTTAAATGCTCCTTGTATGACATTTTTCTACCGGACAGTTTTTTGATGCTTTATTGAACCACGAGGTCCCGAAAATCTCGAGGTCGACTTATTATACTCTTTACTTATTCAAATTTTTCTTTTGAAGATACCTCAGAATACAAATTAATTCTCAACGATATTATGCGAACAATAAAAGATCACTGAATCAGATAATAAATTATAAACAATGTTTTTTGTTAACAGTTAGGAAACAATAAGAATAAACTCGTTGCTGACCTTTTAAAACAACAATATAAACTAATTGTTAATCTTTTAATCCAGAAATTTACATAATAAATATCTAAAAATAAATGATATTATGCGTACTAAAAGATTAGCATGCGATAATTTAGTACGTGGTGGCTTATTATGTAATTTTTTGTTTATAGTTTGTATGAAAAATAAGGCGAAGTAAATTCTATACAGGGTATAATTGAAATGTGTACAAATCTTTGCTGCGAGGTCTAAGTGATACCCATAACCAATGTTTTGTCAATCAATCAATGTGCTTTATTGTCTGAAGAAAAAACTTATTGACAAAGCTGCGTAATAAGAGAAAAAAAGGCTAAAAACACAGTTAAAACAAATAAAGATTAACATAACATAGATTGATAGATAAATTCATACTTCATTGTCGAAAGTTAAAAACTCGTTGACAAAGCATCGTTACAGCATAATACTAATACTAATAATAACAGTACTAAAAACACTTGTCAAAACAATGACTCATTTATATTTTATAAATTAATTTCACTCAAGACTATCCTTAAAAAACTCTCCAAGCAAATAATATGATTTTCCTATCAGAAGGTTTTTTAATTCCCTTCTAAATTTACATGTGTTTTCAATTCTTTTTATAATTAATGGTAGATGATTGAAAATCTTCTTACTGTTATAAAAAAATGGACTGTTTGATTAGGGTGGTAGTAGGAATGGGAAGTGGGACACAATAAGTACGTCTTGTATTATGATGAGAGTTTGCGCTGATTTGATTTTTATATTTTTTGTGCATGATGACTGACGTTTCCAAAATGTAAATGCTGACTAAGGTTAAAATTTTATGATCTAGAAATAAAGGCTTACATGAAACATCCAACTTCACTATGCACAGAAATCTAAGAGCCCTTTTTTGTAACACAAAAACTCTAGTAAATAGTTCCTGATTACAGGATCCCCAAAAACATGTGTGAATCGAATTTTAAATTTTCATCAATGCAGATTCCAAGAAATTTAGCTTCTGTATGTTTTGTTGACCAAGAACAAAATATCTCATATATTACATTTGAACGTTATCAATCTAGTTTAGATAGGTTAGAATCACACCACTGTTTTATTAAACTTATATCATTACTAATTTTGTTAGCTAGAATGTCTTCATGTTTGTTGTGTCACATTATGGGCGTATCATCAGCAAAAATAGTAAATGATGCATTACTTATAAATATATTAATATATAATAACTAAGTAGTGGCCACAAAATAGAACCTTGAGGTACACCACTGTCAAGAGAACGAAGATCTGAGTGATCTTTTTTAACAACTACCCGTTGTCGAAAACAAGCACTTTAAACTTTAAAATAAATACTCTTTTACTTTTATTTTTTATAAGAAAAAAAAAGGGATCCATTTTTATTATTAATCGAGCATCTATAGTTCCTGTGCGGGAATTGAATTTTTTTTCATACCCCTTTTATGTGTTGACAACCCTTTGACTGTTATACTATTCATAATAATTTCATTCTAGTTTTAAAATGTATGCAGTAAAGTTGTTTGAATATTTTCTATGTTCTCTTTTGTTATTAGAAGTGATTACATTACGAGTATTTCAATACTGGCGGACCCCCTTCGTGCATTATGGTCGATTATCTCGATTCATGGACATTTGACCGGAAAAATGACATGGGTCCAATTCTTACCTTTCTGCTTCTTTGATAAAGTCATGCAGCACTAGTTTTTAAAGTAATTAATCTTCAACAATGAGAGAACTCGGTATTCGACAAGGTATCCTAAAAAAGCAAACGTACACTGAAAAAATATTATTATATTTAATAAGATTATTTCCCGAGTAAAAAATCTGTACGTACGTATAAATACCGTCCTTCAGGTGAATATTGAGGACGATGATCAAATAGCCGACTATTTACCACCAAGGTGAATAGTCGCTTTATTCTGTTTTGATTGGCTGCGTCAAATCAGTTTCCAAGCACGTGATTTGTTAAAAATTGATATTCGACAGGCAAGGGAAATAATCAAATCAATTGAGAATTTGTATGTATTGTATTTGTATGTAGGTATTCCTTAGAAATTCATTTGTTAATTTTTGATTTTTTAAAATTACTTATTTAAAATTAAAACAAAGAAAATAATAAAAAGCCCAAAAAAATGAAACATGGTTGTTTTTATTTTGTTCAATAAAAAAAATATAACGCCAAAATGTTATTTATTTATAACAATTTGTTTATTAAATAAACAAATAAAAAGTTATAAAAAAAAATTCTTCAGAATATGAAAGAGCAATATAAATTATGATTTTTGAGGAAAAAACAGTTTCTTAATATTAATATTTACCTAATTGTTAATTAACAAATACATTTTTAAGAAATACATACAAATACAATACTTACAAATTCTCAATTGATGTGATTATACACGAAATAAACATTTACATTGTGAATTCGCCATATTGAATAATTTCCACAATTTAAGTTCACAACACGTTTGCATAATTAAACTTGCATTCACAAACTTGTAGTGAAAGTAACATGTGAAATCACAATACTGTTTTAGTTGAACTCTGATTTTACATTGTCATTTCACAAGTTTCGAGTAATTTCACAACATAGAAATACAAATACTATTAATTTCACAAGTATTCTGGAGTCTGCTCAAGCTCACAACGTTCACTGTAATTTTACAATGAATTTGGCAATTTTTCAATTGTCTTACACTTAAAAAAAATCGGTTACAGTCAAACGTGTCATTGGCGCCTAATTCTTGTTTTTACATTTGTCACAATACAAGTTGCGTCACATCATATCTTAAGTCTTCCTTAGTTTTGATTATTTAGCTTCGTTACTTAAAATTACTATTATTTAGATTTAAAACCATTATTTAAAGACATTTATTGTACCACACATTTAAATTATAATATTCTTTTATTACCCTAAAAAAATTTAATCAAATCATGACAGTACTCACAATCATAGATTAATTTTTACGACTGCCTATAGTATTTACAAATGGCCCAGTTTAAATAGTGCCCTGTATGAATAAAATAATAATGAATAATAAAAAAATTAAAAAGGAGGTCAGAATTGGAGTGGTGAGTTGATTATCTAAAAAATAGAAAGCAAATGTTAAAAGCAAACATCCTATCAGAGGAAATTAACTATATTAGAGGTGTCCCAAAAGGAAGCAATGATATTGTTGATTTCAAGGGTCAATGTGTCATTCATCTGTTTGCTGACGATGCCCTTATATATTTTTCTTGCAAGAATTTAGATAATTTAGTACAAGTTGTTAATGAAACAGTACAAAATATTTACAAATGGTGTTGCAATAATCTATTTATTAAAAATCGATACAAATAAAACAAAATGTATGCTGGTAAGTAATAACTATATATTTAACCAATTTGTCGATAAACGATATAATATCACAATTGGTCGAATTTCTATACAGTTAGTAGAAAAATTCAAGTACTTAGGGGTAATAATTGACAAACAAATGATATTCACAGATCACGCTAACGATATTATTAAAACTATTGCGTTCAAGTTAAATTTCCTATTTAGAAGTTCACTTGGTCTAAGAATGGCAAGTTCCTTTAATAATAAAATCAAAGTTTTTGGTTTAAAGCCCCGACTTGGTCGGGCGCCAAACCACGTCTGGACTTTCGTAATTCAATACCTGGGGGGCATATACCCAAGGAGTAGTTGTTGAAGTCCAGACGCTGGTGCAGTGTAGGACATTTAATGTCTTTGTTCTTGGGAACAAGTGTGATTTATTTCACAACCTTAGGTAGTACCTTATATAAAACAAAAAAAAGTAAAATTCCAAAATACTAACCTGATTGAAAATGTAACTATTTATTAAATTAATAATTCTAGTTTTGAGTTTTAATCCTATCATTGTAACGACATCTTAATGTAAATATTTATTTTTTTTTATAAATATATTTAAAATATGTTCTTATAAATATATATCACATACAGACAATCTCGTTGTCTCAGTGGTTTTTGTGTTTATTTGCAAATTTGTTAAATTTATTCTTATTGTATTATTTGGTGGCGAATAAACTATTTATTATTATTATTATTTTTTTTTTTTTTTTTTTTCTTCAGTGTCAACGGCATCGACTACTCTGGTCATTAGCCTCGTGTTCTGTGTAGACTTTGTTACTGTTTCCCAGCGCCACTTTAGGAACAGCACTGTTAATTAGAACCCAACAGTGAATGGTCGAGTGGGGAATCACGCCTGATATATGAAAATGAATTTCTAAATTTTTAATTAATTAAAAATCAGAAAATGATTTTTGCCGTCGGTGGGATTCGAACCCACAACCCTTGGATTATGAGTCCAGTGCTCTACCACTGAGCCACCCACTCCCTTATATTATTATTATTATTATTATTATTATTATTATTATTATTATTATTATTATTATTATTATTATTATTATTATTATTATTATTATTATTATTATTATTATTATTATTATTATTATTATTATTATTATTATTATTATTATTATTATTATTATTATTATTATTATTATTATTATTATTATTATTATTATTATTATTATTATTATTATTATTATTATTATTATTATTATTATCATTGTTGTTTTAACTCGTATTTTCTTTTTTTTATTGTATATCTTATACAAAACTAATGCATTTCAATACAATAAATTCCAAAAATGGACAAAAGGTTTAATAAACCCTCCAAAATACTAATAGTTAATGTTACGGCGTATTTCGTTGCTCATCGTGAATTTTGTATAACAATGCAGCTGTGAAGAAGGTGCGGTTGAAGCACTTAAAATGTCGGATACAAAGACTTTAAATTTCGCCTTTACCATCTCACAAAATTTTTGTAGAAACACAGTCGAAGAATGCAGAAAAAGTAGAACCTTTGGAACGCCCCTTATTTTTGTTATATGCGATTATTCATGAAATGTTTGTTGAAAATACACATGTAATTATAAAATTATTACATCAACGCTTTTCTGACGAAACTCCAGCGTACACAGCCAGATCAGTAGGTATACAATTAGATCCTAAAAATTGGTTTTTTATCTTCATTTCTGTTTACCTTATTTTATATAACATCGTTTTCAAGTAATTGTATGGACCTGTCAAAAATAAAGAAAAAAATTTTGGCCATTTGCAAATACTATTTCTAATATATGCTACTACTGGGCAAAAAGTAGGCATAGAAACTAAAAAAACAAATTCCACTTCACCCAAACACGGTAATTAAAATATTTAGATGTTTTTAACCAAAATTCTTTACTTTTTACTTGATGAATTAATTACTTATACAATTTAGGCATTCGTGGCGATCGTTAAAATTCCTAAAGTTTGATAAAGTATCAAAAAATAAAAATTGTTGACGGAATTCGCTCGGTTAAGGTCTATTTCACAAACAAGCATAATTAGTTAAAAAACAAACTATCAACATATTTATGACTCAAATTCTAGAGAATCGATTTTTCACGGGGATTTCCTTGTATTTTGTTGCCAAATTATATACACTAGTTATTTGCATATGTTATGACTTAATTCCTGGATATTTGCGATAATGGCTTTTTCATTATTAGTCTTATCGCCATCGAAAACGGCCATGGACTTTTTACTCATGTGTTTTTCTTAATTATCAACAGTCATTTATAGGTACATATTTTTCATTCCATTTTTTTTAAATGAAAATGAATTTTTAAACTATAGTACAGTTTTCAGCAGATCCTTCAGAAATTGTGACTTTTCAGACAACATTTCCTAAAGAAAAAGTCGAGGTCCATTTTGTTGTACAGACTTCGTCCATTAGTAGCCATTACTCAGCCATTGCTAGCCAATAGTGAGCCATTACCAGCCATTAGTGGCCATTTTTATGATAAAAATCCATTAGTGTACAAAGATTTAAATCGCCGTTTATCCCTAGGAAAAAGTCAATGTCCATTTCTAGACTGTAAGGAAGTAATATTTTCTTAGAGTTGCCAATGTTCTACTTAAATTATTCAGTGTTTTAGAAAGAATTAAATTATTTTTTTGAAACGTACTACAGTTATTTCACAATTGGTACAATTATTAAAATTTGGAGAAATATTATTAGAGTTATTAGAAATATTTTGAACATACGACGTTATTTTGTGATACAGTTCGTACTGCGAAAATTTTACTTGTCTACTCTTACATATTCATTGACTACTTTCGTCCGCCATACCTCTTAAAACTAATAATAATAAAATTAAACCCGTAGATCGTCGGCACTGCACCATACATTTAGACGCAATTACAATTCGGAAATAAAAAGTATCTCATCTAAACGCGCCCACCAAGATATTCTTGGAAGAAAAACCAATATATAGATTTCCTATCTAATCAGGGAAACAAATTTATTATTGGCGGTGACTTTAATGCCAAAAATACCAACTGGAGATCTAGATTAACGACCACTAAAGGTAAAGAACTTTTAAAGCAATGAAAAAATATAAGTATCAAGCTTTATCTACTGCAAAGCCTACCTATTGGCCAACCGATCCCAACAAGATTCCAGACCTTATTGATTTCTTTAAAATCTAAAACATATCGGTTAACTTTTTAGAAATAGAAGGATGGGACATCAATTCTGATCATTCCCCTATCATCTTAACACTTAACACTAAAATCTTCCTTGAAGAAAAAATGAATCTATCTGTTCCTTTAAGAAATAAACAACAACTAGACGAGGAAGTGAAATTGCTTAATGATAATATCCAACAAGCAGCTTGGGAAACTACACCTGCCATTAATAGAACGACGGTAGGAAACAACTGTCCTAGAGAAATAAGGGAACCAATCTCTGAAAAAAGAAAACTTAGAAGAAAATGACAAAATATACTGGCTAATTGGAAGAAACTCCACTCGGTCTCTACATAATAAGCTTATGTTTTATAAGCAGATACTTACGCCTGTATGGACCTATGGTATTCAACTATGGGGATGCACCAAAGCAAGCAACTTAGCAATCATCCAAAGATTTCAAAACAAAGCACTGAGGAACATAGTAGATGCCCCTTGGTACATTCGCAATAGTGATCTCCATAGGGATCTGGAAATGGACACTGTTGACCAGACCATCAAGAAATTAGCCAAGAGACATGAAGAAAGACTTCATCATCATGTCAATGTCGAGGCTATCCAGCTCCTAGACAATACTGGGTTAGAAAGAAGACCTTTGAGTTATTTTAGTGTTTTGAATGCCAAAGGAGAGCTTGTGTGTGCACGTTAAAGTTTAGTGCAATCCTTTCTACAGAACCTAAGGAACGCTGATGAGTATACCTTAGTTTTAAGTTTCAAACTCTATTATTCAAACTCTATTAGATTAAGTTAGAATTAAATTGCTCATTGGTCACTGTTGACCAGATTATAATATACTAAATGCCTTTATGGGTGTTTAATAGAAAAAAATCTAAACGCGCCAAAGAGAGAGAGAGAAAGAAATAGAAATAACACATGTGCTAAAATCTCGAGAATTGATCGACAGACAGGTCGCGCTTAAGAGGGGTTGATCGCCGGACCAGCTGTAATAACAAAAGCAACCAATTAGAGAATGGTCAATTGATCACGTGTTTAGTTCTTTTATTTATTTATTTATGGCATGTCAACCTAAATACAGTCCACTAAACGCCAGCTACAAAAAAAAGCTGGAGTAAGGGATTTGATAAGAAATTGGTGTTTTTACCCAAAACAGAACGATAATATTAAAATAGACGAAATACAAATAAAATCATTTACTCGACATTAAAGTCGCACTATTTTGTTTCTGACGATTTTAATTTGTTTTTATTACATTTTAATCTGAAATGTAATTGTAGGTTAGGTGTTACACTTTCCAGAAAATCGACAAATAATTAAGTAGCAATTTAAGCAGCAAATAAAAAAACTACGTGAAAAAAGTTACAAGTATGAACTTCGTACCAACTGGGTCAGTGATCAAAGATGAAGGATCCTTGAATTATGAGTGATTTGGTACCACTAATGTGACATCTTTTTACAGTTACCGTATGTATGTACGTAGAACATTTATCTTGTATACCAATTACATAAAAATATCTACCTTTCAACAAGCTTGAAGTCATTGACTCCAATTTAAGTTATTGGACACTTTTTTTTAAACTATTTAAGTAATAAACGTAAAATAAATACTAATTGCTGTCAGTTAAAAATGTTTTAAATTATTCCTCCCACGGTAGTTTTTTATTATCTGTATTTTAAACATTTGCTTAAAATTTAATGCCTTCTATCTATTCACATGTTATCGTCTGCACAGAAATGTCAATTATTTTGCAATATATTAATTAAAAAATGCGTGTTGTATTATAAAGTAAGAAAAATATTTGAAGGTGAAAATTGTCTACGTACGATGTATCACGAAAAAACTCATGCATCAGGGTAACAGGGATAAGAAAGTTGAATAAAAGTCGAAACGTCAAAATTAAAAAACTTTTTAATAAAATAAGTGGTTTTACTATCCATTAAGAAGAGTATTTGAAGTACAAAGCCACTGTCAGTGGGTTGTGATCATTCACATTGTTTTCCTATAAGTAGATTTGATCAACAGCTACCTCAGGTAATTGAAGCAGGAATGTATCATAAGGAAGTGAACTTTTTGCGCAGATGTACTCCAACGAAAATAGAAAAAATAGTTGACGATAAATTGTAAGTGACGTGGCAAAATATAGAATATAGTGATACATTTGATACAGTTTCAAGGTACTCTTATTTTCCTATATCTATGATTTTAGGCCATGCAGAACTTTTTATGAAGAATAATTTTTTTTCCATATGCTGCGAACGTAAAAGGACACACTGTATATTTTAAGTTATGTATGATTTTCAAATTTCATCTTTAAGTAGTTTTTACTATGTATCTGGAATCTTGAGTTGAATCTGTTACACCCTAAAAAAGCTATGGAAGGATAACTAATGCATGCGATAATTCATAGCAAGAATATAAATTTAAATCTACACCAATGCAGGGAACCCATCAGTTCACATACATAAAATTCAGAAGTAATTGTTGAAATTGTCGTAACGTGCACCATTTATTCAAGCTAACAAAGGCTCTTTTTCGCATGGCTTCATTCGTAACCGCAGAAATACGAGATGGACTGACATTGACACTAAAACTCGTAATATTCAATTTGAAGAAAAGAAAAAAACTCGTCCTTACCTGTCTTAAACTTCTTGATTCGTTTTATTTCGGGGATCAGGCTCTGAGAGGTAGTCAAAGGAAGGGTCGACCTGTCTTCTTCAGTTATTCTAATTAACCTATAAATTGCTGTAACGCTCAGGGGCGGAGTAAATTTGGGGGAAAATATAAGTTATATTTAGGGTAACTTTATGATGGCTGCTGCCGCACATAACCTAAATCTGGATAAAGAAACTGGGAAAACTAAGAATTATTATTATTAAATTAATTATAAAGTTAGAAATATTTTATTATATAATACCGGGTGGTCTGACAACGAGGCACATTCTAAAAATATTTCTATTTATATACAGGGCGTCTCAAAATAAGATAAATAAGATATACAACTAAGTTCTGTTTTTTTAAATGGCATTTTTAGATTCGGGTTTATTAGACTTATCTGCAATAGTTTTTGACTTATAATCCAGGAAATAAAGACATGGCACTTCGGAAAAAGTAGGGGAAAGTTGAATTTTTGCATGAGGCTTCCGTTTGTGATCCTAAACAACATCTCAAAAATCCCTGCCAATATACGTGCCGCCAAAAAAGTTATACGGGGCCAAAGGTCAAGATAAACGGGTTTTCGCAAATATCTCGCTAACGGTAAATTTTATCGAAAAAAATTCAAATACTATTTTGTATCTTAGGAAATATCCTACAAAAAACATGTATAACTTTTTTTTGTAAACTAATTTAGGCATTTTCTACAACTAATTTAGCAATTCACAAATGACTTTTGTCATTCCAGGAAAAGTACAAGAAAATTAAAAATGGAAAAAATATTGTTTTAGAATATACAACCAAAATCGAACTGTTTGAGAATTATTGTTTCTTTCACATAACTGAGTTAGCAAGTGCGCAAGACTTAATTTACGTACTGTACATTAACAACCACGTGTGATTTGTTTAGATGAAAATTATAGTCGATATTCCGAATTCATGTCAAAATTTCTCCTTAGAAACAAGGTCGTAGCTAAGGGAGTCCACAAAACTCACAGGGGTAATATAAAATAACCAGTTCAGAATGCTCTTCTAGCCGGCGCTGGTAAATTGAGGACCAAGTCGATATAGGCTTAAATAATGAGGTAAATTGAGGACCGTAAAAGGGATTAAGCATTTCGGCTAGATAATTATGTATATAAGCCATTCATGATGCGGTCTCTTAGTATGGCGGAATTCGAGAAGGTTTCATCTTGGCCAATCGTGGTTTAGAAAGATTCGAAATTTAGGTTTGGCGAAATAATACAGAGACAAAGATGGATGAGGTGCCTATTTGATCTATCATTTTTAAAACCTGGAGACGTGGGTCTGAGGAATTTCAACCAACAAATGAAGCCATTACCAGACTGGCTGATTATTTGGTTGATAATTACATTAAAGAAGATGCGCTCTTCCCTCCACAAATTTGGTCCTAACCTAAAGCCAACCAGGAGCACTATACCAATGCATGTGAAATGTCTAAATTGGTTTTCTTATTATACACCTTGGTCCTCAATTTACCTAGCATATTTCAGGTAGTGGAATCGACTCAAAGTTATAATTGCTTTTGGTCCTCAATTTACCTTTGGCCGTTCAATGATTGCCATAGAACGAACAAATTGCAATGAATGTATTAATAAAATTTTAATTGAGAGTTCTTCTAATCAACACAGCTACAGTCTATTCACATTTATTAAAATCGTCATTCACAGTGTGTCTACTTTGCACGCCATTTTAAAGGTGTTCCTAAAGAGGTACGGCGGGGCGCATCAAACATTACTTTTTGATGGTCTATGAAAATCTGAAGCCAGAATTTTAAAATTCATAAACACAAAAAACACACACACATAACGAATTCAGATACCAAACAAAGTACCCCGCAGTTTTTGATAGGAAAATGGCTTTCGGTGGATTTCTCCCAAACTTCGGAAATTTATTCGTCATCCCATGCCGATCAAAAGTGTCCACAGGCCCAAGTCAATCCTATGTACAGATTTCGAGCTAGCGCGAATTTAACCTGATTAGATATATGCGCATTTATCGGCAAGTTAGGTGTTCACCGCTTTGCGTTTATGGTTTATATGATGGATATATGTCATACACACCCTCATATACAGACACGCACACACCGCACCCACACATCGTCTTTTAGAAGATTTTATTTTTCAATCACTTTTTTGTTACCATGAATACAGCTAGACTATTTCCGACATGCGCGTTAATAATGGGTGTGGGTATGAAGGGATATAAGGGCACTATAAAAATGAGCTGGAAAATTTCAAAATGCCTCATAATCTACACAAAAAACTGATAAAAACAAACAAAATACTAAACTTGCAGCCAAAAACAAAAGAACAATGATGAAGACACAATTTGTTTACACATAAATACTTTTCTGAAATCATTAGAAGGTTGGATAGGCTGGCAGAACATTGGGGTAACAATGCTTGTGCCGGTGTGGATGATGAAGACGCCGAAGAAATGCACATTTGTTTGTTGTGAAAAAAATTAGCTTACCCAATGATACCACATGGTACGGGGTAAGATGGTTTTTCACATGTTCCTTTTTAATAATTCATGTTAGAAAGATCCGTCAACAAGATTATTAGATTGATTCTCAAGGTGGACCGCGAGTGATATATGTCTAGATTCTAGAACATAGAGTTAAATACATACTTTAATAGGGACACTATAAAAATGAGCTAGAATAAGGATGGACCTCATAGGTGACCTACCTGGTCTCCGGACTTAAACGCACTCGATTACCATGTTTGGAGATACTTGAAGTCTTCAAAATGTTAATTATAAAAATTGTTTCTTGCTTCTTAGAATGTTTTAATCTGTAGTTGTGTCAAAATATCTTCTTAAAAAATCAGTATTTCTGGATTTTATCAGAAATTTTATAGCCGATCTAAATGTTAAGAACAAATTCATTATTTTCAAATCAAAATACATCCACCAAAAATCCGCAAAAATCAAAAAGAACACGATTTTCACTATCAACGTACCTTTGACTTTGACATTTCACAAACATTTTCATTAAACGTCAGTGTAGAATCAAGATAATTAAACTTTAAAATAAAAATACGTTCTGATTCTGAATAATTGTGATTATGTGAATTAGTGAAAATGAATAGTACCTAATTCAAGCAGTGATGAAGAATTTACGAATACTCCACCAGACTTGCAAGAAGAAGGTAGGTAGTAATGTTTCTCTAAATTTGTTACTTAACAAGACAACGCGCAATGGTACGAAAAGTCCTATGAATTGTTTAACAACTGGAAATAATATATAATAAATAAATTGGTACATTTTTATTACTTAAGTTGCTCATTAAATTCTGTCTGTATTTATAAAATTAAAGATTTTTGTTATATTTTCCTATTTTTTGTTTTTTTTTGTAGGCGAAAAACAGTTGTGTGTCACACCTGCAGAAAACGCTTTAGCAGCCCTTAGCTATTAGCTGCCCTCGCTTCGCTTCGCTTCGCTCGCTCATGCAGCTAATAGCCTCGGGCTGCTAAAGCTCATTTTCTGCCCTTGTGACACAATATACTATATGATGTAATTTTATATATAATGTTATTGGTTTTTTTACAATAATTTTTATGATATCAGGTTCATACAAAAACCATTTGAAAGGTAATTTCAAGTGCTATAACATCGTATTAAATCCCTTATTTTTTAAAAGATAAAAGGTTAAAGGGCCCCGGTAAAATTTAGGCTTTAAACGTTTCTATCTCGGTTATTTTTTAGCCTACAAAAATAAAAAAAAAGTTAAGTTTTTGTTAAAAAAAACACAAATTTCCTTCTCTATCATTTTTTACGTATATCGAGTATTTTTGGAGTTATTGTCAAAAGAAAATGAAATTTACGAAAATTTGAAATATACATTCTAAACTGGTCAAAATTTGAATTTTTGTGGAAATGGCGTATGTTTTTCACTTTATCCTAAATAATTGGAAAGGGTCCTCTTATTTTCATTATAACTTGCTTAATTTTGATGCTCTCAACTTCTAGAGCTAATTTGATAGGTATTTCTGAGTACTTGAAAAGTGTTCAGTAAGTATATTTTATAAAATGCATGGTTTTCCCGTTATTTAAGCTTGAATATTTAGATTTGAGTTCTCGCCGAAATAAAATATACATTCAATTACCTATAACTCACTTTGAATTAATATTAAAAGGTTTTTCAAGTAAGGAATTTATTCGATTTTTTATTAGCTTCAATTTGGGTAATGACAACTTTTTTGTAAAAACTTATAGTTTTTGAGTTATTTATGAAAAACCGCTTTAAAACATGCATTTTTTTCACGAAAAATCAAAATCTTTGATCTTTAATAACTCAAAAAGTATTGATTTATTTCAATAACTTTATATAACAAATTTTGCTTATAATTGGTACCTCTCTCGATTCCCAAGGTTATTTTTAATAAAATAATTTCCACCCCCGAGAAGGGGTGGCATCCACCCCCAGGGTAATCCTCTAACTACTCACCAATTTTCATAAAAATCCATGGAGGTTCAACAAAATCGGAGGCGAAAACCTTCAGTGACTGTACTATTAATAGCAAACAAAAAAGTGGTTCTTCGATACGGTAAAATTATATTTTAAATCCTTCTAGAAAATAACCTGATCAACCAAGACTGAAAAATCTTCTAAATAACCACATAGTGACAACACACAGTTGAGAAACATAAAACAAATTATTCGCATACAGAAAAAACTTTAGCATAAGTCACAGCTCACATACCTTTGATTGATATTAAAAGAATCCTTTGAACGAAACTTCGACAGATGTGAATAGCAACGTTAATATTTAAAAAAATACATATACACAACCAGGGGTTTCACATTCCCTCAACCCCCCGCTGTAATGGGTCACCCCGATCTTATTATATCCTGGCTTAGCTGGACTTCAAGTAAGGGCCATTATGTAAAAAATTGATATTCTCTGAAGGATGTATAGTGTAGAAATAATTCTAGGTTTGCTAGGGGATTCCAATCTCCGATACGCCCCTTTCCCACGTGGTTGTTACTTTGCAAGGAGCAGTCTTCGAAAATAAAAAAAGTTTCCTAACAGGATTAACCGTGAACGTAAACTTGGAAAGTAATAAAAATGTCAAAATGCAGGTATAGTGTGTCCTCCCATAGTAAAAACTGTTTGGTAGTGCAAATACAGCGTTAAGAAATACAATAATTGAAATCTGTGCCGGAAATAAAACCTTGTGTCGTAAGAAACGTGTTTCAAAAGCCAAACAACAAAGCGGCGGAATAATAAATTAAAAGTTATCTTTAAAACAGAATTTTAAGAGCAACAGTAGCAAGCGAATATAAACCATCGTAAAATTCATTTGGGATGTGGGGTGGGGACATACTTTACCTTTATTTAAAAAAAGAAGTACGAGATATTTACATTTATGAAAAATTTTTTTTTAAAGTATACAGGGTGTTTCACGACGTACTGTACACGTTCCAACCATAAGCACTATGGACCGAGGCCATTTCATATCTGTTATTAAAAAATGCCTTGTTGCGTTTTTGACGGATATACAGGGTGATATTTGAAAATATGTGAATTATTCTACGTTAAGTATATCTAAAAGTAAAAATCTCAGACCAATCAAATTTGGCACACTGAGTGTTTTTTAGATTTTTATTGGTTTTTTGAAAACAACATCCTGTAAGCCAGATCAGACAATTTTTATTTTTCTCACTTTAAAGCTTAAAGATGATACTAAGCAACAGTTGGATAACATTGAACGCTGAAGTTTTTGTTTTCTGCAGAAAAAAATAAAAACTTTGAAAAATAGTATAATTTTAATGGATTCACATTCTTCTTATGACTGATGTGGCACTACATTGATAGCACATCATCATTTTTCAACAAAAATCATAAGGAAAGTTCATTTTACTCGATATAAAGTATTATTCAATAAACCGTTGAAATTCCAGGGCCGTATTTATTTTTTGCAGTCTCTGTACCAGTTGGGGGTGATATGGATGGAGGAGATCTTTCTTTAACGTCCTGAAAACTGTGGAGTTAGAAATATTCAAAATACTGGATATTCGCCGGGTACTTAGCTTCTCATTTTGATTTACCATTTCCAAAATACCTTCTTTTTGGTCTTCTGTCATTCGCTCACCACGTACTGTCACAAACTGTCAAAATGGACGTCAAAGCGAATTCAAAGCATACTTGCATTTGCACAATTATCAAAAGTAATAGTTTTTTCTTTGACGTTACAGAAAGAAAATTTGTACAACTCGCTATACAGGGTTTTTACAGGATCAATAAAAACTTTTTAAAAAATACGGCCCTGGAATTTCAACGGTTCATTGAATAATACTTTATATCGAGTAAAATGAACTGTGCTTATGATTTTTGTTGAAAAATGATGATGTGCTATCAATGTAGTGCCGCATCAGTCATAAGAAGAATGTGAATCCATTAAAATTATACTATTTTTCAAAGTTTTATTTTTTCTGCAGAAAACAAACAGTTGCGCGTTCATTTTTCTTCAACTGTTGCTTAGTATCATCTTTAAGCTTTAAAGTGAGAAAAAGAAAAATTGTCTGATCTGGCTTACAGGGTGTTGATTTCAAAAAACCAATAAAAATCTAAAAAACACTAAATCCGAACCTGAAATTAAAATTTTTTTAAAACGTATTTTATTCAGCTCAGGGAGCACACTAAGTGTGCCAAATTTGATTGGTCTGAGATTTTTACTTTTAGATATATTTAACGTAGAATAATTCACATATTTTCAAATATCATCCTGATAATCCGTCAAATACGCAACAAGGCATTTTTTAATACCAGATATGAAATGGCCTCGCTCTATAGTACTTATGGTTGGACTGTGTACAGTACGTCGTGGGACACCCTATATACATTTTAATTTCTCTTCTCATGGAATAAAACCACTTATTTTGTTAAAAAAGTTTTTTAATTTTTGACGTTTCGACTTCCTTAATCGGAAGTCGTTTTCAAAATGACATAACAAGATATATAATAAACAATTTACTATAGAAACAGAACAGTTGATAATCTTACAAAAATATAAAAGCAACATAGGACACCGAGAAAGATTTTGAAATTTTGTGGCGTTTCTGGGAACGAATTTTTGAAAGAAGGATAGCGCATTTGCATATTAGAGAATTTATACTTCTTAAGAAAAAACCAGATAAAAACTTATGATACAATCCCGGTTAATTGCAATTAACTCTTTTTGTAAAATAGGCATCCAAATTTTTGAAATATCGACCGAACAATTACAAACACATTCGTTATTATTTAATCTTCTTTAACTTTGCGGTTATAATTATTAGGTTTTTTAAATAATCTAGTTGAAGAATTCCATTGTATTTTATGACCAAAATCACATGCATGTTCACATATTTTTGATTTTTTGAATTGTTTATTTTTAATGTATGATTGGTGTTCATTAAGTCTAATATGAAAAGGTCTAAATGTTTCTCCTATATAAAATTTAGTACATTCGCATGGAATTTTGTAAATACAATTTTTATATACATTTTTACTTCATAACTACTAATTTTACCATTAGGAATTTCAGTAATATTTCAGTTTTACCTGAAAGCTTTCGGGTATCCGTAATTTACATAAAAATGTTAGATAAGGCGACAAAATGCGTATGTTTGTTTATTTTAATTGAAAAAGTTAATGATAATATTTATTTATACAGTGTGTTAATGAATACACCCTTTACTAATTTGCAATTTCCAAATATTAACCTAAGAATTCAAGAAAGATTTTCCACAAAATATGTAGGTGTCACAATAGACAAAAATCTGAAGTAATATGATCATATAATATTATATTTGTGCAAGAGAGGTAGAAGGTTAATCCCCAAATTTTATAAAATACGGAAATTCATGAAAAAAAATACTTAATGGTTTACAAGGTTCTTGTGGAATCAGTATTAAAGTATGGGCCCATTGTATGGGGTGGTTTTTATACCAACGCATTAGTTTCGTTAAATGTTATCAAAAATTACATTTAAAAAATGATTTTTAATAAAAATAGACTATAACGCACTGCTAATTTGTATGACGCTGATATTCTTAATGTTAGAATGTTATATTTTCACAATATATGCCTATTTATATTTTAATGGAATTAAATTGCTATGAATAAAAAAAACTTATTTATAAAAAAAAATATGTAAAACTTAGTTTAAAAAGAACATAACCTTCTTCTTTATAAATGTCAAAATTATAAAATTTCATTTTCAATAGCAACATAAATTTAAAAATTCTGGAGATAAAAAAGGTATTTGGATTGTTTATAGTTAACATGGGTTAGTTTTTTTTTTAAATTTTAGTTTCGTTTCCTTTTTCATTATTTAAAATCACAGAGATATACCAGGCTGTTAAAGAAAAAGTATTGTTATTTTTATTATAGTCGTTAAAGTAATTTGTTTATTTTTCTTTTAGGTTCGTTAAAGTTTTTAGTTTTTTTTTGTTGGACAATATTTTTTTTGTGACAGCTGGATGATTTTTTTATTTAATTTAAAGAATGACCGTGATGAAGTAGAGTATCGATCTGTATCGTAGGGTTTTTTTAAAAAACGAATTCGCGCACATTTTTTTTTACTGAATTGGCAATAAATAACCAAAGAATCCTCGAATTTTCTTAAAAATTGGAGAAAATATGTATTTTTATGTCGGGGAGACATGGTAAAAATTAAAAAAAAAATGTATTTGTCCAGCCAAAATCGGCATTTTTCGAAAAAAAATTGAATTGGCCGCCATTTTTGGAAAAACAATAGTAGAGAAAAAATTTTTATCTTAAAAAGAAGGATTTTGTGTCTAAGAAAATCCAACATGTTTTTTCTTTATTTAAAGTGCCCAATTTAGGGAATAATAAAAAAAATCGATTTTCATTTTTCATATTGATTTATATTGGTTCGTTCCCTCACAAAAATCTTACTTTAGAACTTGAAATATATTTTTTTTAATTTTTACCATGTCTTCCCGACATAAAAATACACATTTTCTCCAATTTTTAAGAAAATTCGAGGATTCTTTGGCTATTTATTGCCATTCTCTTTATGTATAAAATCGAAAAAATTAAAAACTTTTGACTTAGCTCTTACATCAATTTTCAAAATATTTTCGTCTAATTTCACTCCACTAATATTCCCTACAAGAGGTTGTTATAAATAAATTGATTTGAACTAGCTTATTAATGCTACTATTTTGAAATACCCGAATATTTTTAATAAAAACAGTTGGACTCCGGCTATACAAAATCCTTTGTAGAAACAGTTCTAGGCGGTTAAATCTCAATTGACATAAAATAAAATGTTTTCATTTATTAACGTCTTTTTTTCTCATTGTATACTTCGAGCTCGTCTCATATTCCACTTTCCCTCAGCCAGCCACTCAAGCTTGAAGTTTTAAATGAACCTCAAATAACTACCCCAGGTACTAAGAGAACAAGCAAATGCCATTTATTACTACCACAAAATGTCATCCTTGCTTCTCAAAATAAACAATCAATATTTTTCTGTAGCTACAAAGGGCTCATAATAATGTTGCACAACAAATCAAAAACGTCGTAAAATCTATCTACACGTCATTAACACATGTTCTCTTGGGATTTTTGCGATATTGTAACTGTTATGACGAAAGAAAAAATGGTTTTAGGAACCCCATTCGTTAAGAAACGTGTGTAACTTGGTAACAGAACGAATATGTTTTTTTATGCACATTAGTTATGCGTCATTTTAGGACTTTTAGATTCTCGAGGAGCTTGTGTGGTCGTCGAGTAAAAAATGCAGTGTCATTGAAAGAGATTTGATTAATAATGTATTTATTGAAGTATTTATTTTACCCTGATATTCAATTTAAAATCAAATGCAATTGTGTCTTAGGTGGTAAATAATTGAAACAGTATTTTAGCTAACTTTGATTTTGGAATTTTCTTTACTACATTTTATTTTAAAATGCACGATGGAACAGTTTTTATGGGATAGCCAGTAAATCCCATTGTAACAGCCCAAACCAGTACAGACGAAATTGTAAAATAAAAGTTTTGGCTTTTAAAAAAATTTGAGTACCTATTGTAGTGTGTAACAATTTGAAGTTATGTTTGTGGAGAAAATGACATTACTTGTTATTCTGTGATCGGGAGTTTTGACAGTCTGTTGTCAATCGATTTAAAAAAATTCTTAGAATTTTGTCAAGAATCCACAATTAAACCCTGAGATTTAAATATTTGGTTCTCTATATAAATAAAACGGCCGTATTATCAAAACATATGTCTCCAAGCTTTCTTATAAAGCTAAAATTATAAAATCAAGTTTTGGGATAAAATTGGTTCATTGATAACAGATAATGTATTTAAGAAGTGGACATAAAATAATGGGGAAAACTAGAAAAGAAGCAATTCAAGCAGGTCAAGGAGATATGGTTGAAATTTAAAAAAAAAACTGTGGAGGATATTGACAAGAACAATAATAGTGATAGTGAAGAAGAAATACAAACGAGAAGTAATATAGAAAAGGTTGTTAGATGTTAATGAAAATGAGTGAAGAGAGAAGACAAGATCAAGAAAAATTGATAGAAAATCTAGAAAAGAATAAAGAAGAAATAAAAATAAGTATGCAAGAAAATATTAAAATACAAATTGGAGATATGAGAACGGAGATGAGAAATCAATTCAAGAAGAATAATGAGGAAATGATAATTGTAATAAGAAGAGAATTTGAAAGAGTTTAAGTGAGATTAGAGAAACAAGAAAAGGAAACAGATAGAAAATAGAAGAAACTAGAGAAGAAGTAGAATTTGCTGTTAATGCAGTAGCTAGAAAAGTGGACAAGAATCAAGAAGAATTGAAAAGAGATATTCAGGAAAATAAGAAGGATTTCACAGAATCGTTCAAAGAATTAGAAGAGAAAATAAAGAAAAATCAAGTTTCAGGTGAACAAAAAATTATAATAATGGGAAATGATAATGAAAATGATTTGCAATTCTTTGGGGACAACATACTTCATCCAGTAAAGTACTTAAAAGGGATAGAAGAAAAAATGAAGGAGCTAGGAGAAATAGAAAAATGGATAGAAAAGACTATTAAAGGATAAGCAGGAATATAGTAGAGTGTTAGCGAGGAGATGTGTGAAAATTTTGAAGATTTTTGTGAAATATTTTTAAATTATTTTTGTGGTGATATAGTACAAACGAAAATAAGAGAAAATTTGTATAAGGGAAATACAAGGAAGGTTTAACTAGTAGGGAAACATATTCAATGAAAAAATTTGACAAATTGAAATGCCTCAATCCTACATTTTCGTCAGAAGATATAGTAAAATATTTAACCAGAAATTTTGGATCTAAACAAAAAAAACAATATCTAAGTATAGAGACAATTTAGAAAAATTGTGTAAAATATTAAAGAATCAAGGAACAAGAAGGGAAATAACATTTACAAGAAAACATGTAAAATTTAAAAGAACTAAATGAAACAGTGCCTACATTTGTCACATTTAAAAAATATTTTTTTAATTCGTTTAAATTTTTTTTGAAATGTTGGCGGGTTATGTAGTGTGTAACAATTTGAAGTTATGTTCGTGCAGAAAATGACATTACTTGTTATTCTGTGATCGGAAGTTTTGACAGGAAGTTGTCAATCAATTTCAAAAAAATTGTAGAATTTTGTCAAGAATCCACAATTGAACCCTGAGATTTGATGCTCAATATATATAAAAAAGGCCGTATTATCAAAACACTATATTTCAAAATTATTTGAATAAATTCTTATGTCAAATAATAATATCTAATAATAATAATAATAATATCAATAATTAAAATACTCTTATCGAAACTTAGAGTATTTGAACTTTCCTTTTTTTTTGTACCTTTTATTCATTAAAATAACTGTGTTTGCACTTTCTTTTTTATTTTGTGTTTTTGGCATTATTGACCCACAATTTTTTTAAAATTATTAGGTACAATTTCTTCTAAGCAATGGGGGGTAAGTTCCCCCCCCCCTCTCGTTCCGCCTATGATTTGAACTACCAAGACAGAGATGGTGAATTATTTGGGTTATGATTTACATTTGGGCTTGTAAAGCAGATCAAGAAGAATTTTGTCTTGTATTTAATACGTGATAGAAAAACCAATTTCATTGACTGAACTTGTGCAATAAAAATTACATTGTCGGGGAATTCCGCGTCTTCCACTGGCAAAACTAATGTGCTAATGTTGGATCTTCTCCCCGAGTTGAGTCCACCTCTCAAACGGCCAAAAACCACCCCCAAAAGGGTAAAAAATGTGTTCCTTGCTATATATGAGAAAACCTGCATTATCTTCTGTTTTTGAGGATGCTTAACACGATGCCGATGTTGGAGTTTCTTCCCGAATTGACCAGATCCCCCAAAGGGCCAAGAATCACCTTCAAAAGGGTAAACAAGTGATTTTATGTGCCAATAAAAGTGTTCATGATATAATGTTTTCGGATTTTCTCGTTTATAGCAAGAAACACATTTTTGACACTTTTGGGGGGATTTTTGGCCGTTTGGGGGATAGGTTTACTCGGGGAGTAGATCCAACATCAACATCGTGTTCAGCATCCTCAAATACGGGGGATTGTATTAGTTTTGCCGATGGAAGACGCGGAATTTCTCTTTTGCGGTGGTTTTTGGACGTTTGGGAGATGGGGCCAACTCGAAAAGATATTAACTTCTACCATAGTGTCCAGAATCCTCTAAAAGGGCGTGGGCTACTTTTGGGGCGTCAAAAATTACTTTTAGAGGTCTCTTCCGTCTCACAGAATGCACTAGTGTGTTAAATGTACATGACACTTATGTTTGGGAGAAGCAAAATAAAAAACTAGGTTAAATGAATAAACAAAAGTTTGGCATATACAGAAGGTTTGTTTACTGGCCCAAAAATTCCAGCTGGTTAAAGTCGTCTTTTAATTTTCCCTTAAATTGGGGAGAAACAAATGATTTTTCTCTCAATTGAAAGCTCACCGAGAACAGCAGAAATCAACTTTTTCATATAAAGTCTTCCACAAATACCTAGAAGAGTATGACTGGTCTGAGAAGTTTCATTTTCGTTTTTGAGGGCCTTTGGGCTGAAATTGGGAACTGAGAGATTAAAATAGTTTTCCAGCATAATGTGTCTACTTCTTACTAGGGTGATGAGAAACAAGGTCCCTGATTCAAAATGGAGGGTCTGTCATTGAGCATCAAAGACTACGATTTAACTTTTATCTGCCTGTAGACAATATGCGTTCTCTATTTACATCCATAGGCACAATGCAGCATTGCAAGTTCTATATTATCATTTGCTACACTATTATGATATAGATGAAACCCTAGTAGTGCCTTATGCTCCTAGAAATATTGAGTTCGTTCGGAAGAATTAAAAATGCTGCTTTTATCGAAACTACTTCCTTCTCACCCTCAGGCTTACATGAATACACAAACCTGATCTTGTCCTCCTTGAACATACCAAAACCGATATGATTAATGTAATTATCATGTAGTCTTTAATATTCTCTGTGAAAATTATCGATGAGTTCGTTGTATATTTAACAAAAAAGTGTTTTTCTCATTGTCATTTCTAGTTGAAGGACCCGCATCCTCCTTATCGCCAGGCTTAATTTGTTAGATGTGGTTGTTCTTTTTTAGTCTTTTTTAATTAACTGTGATTTTCTTCTTCTTTTTGGGATACTCTCTCACTGTTTGTGATGCGTTTTTGTTATTATCCCTTCTATGTTAGAATTACATGAACTATTTCACTCATCTTAGAATTTTCTGACCAATCACTAACCATAGACAGCTTCTATTATCGATAAAACACCAGGCACCAGCTTGGTGTTTTCAACTATGTAACCATAGATCCGGATTGTTAAACAAAGTTTGGCAGTGTGACAAAAAATAATTGTAGCTGCAACCTTGAGCTTTCTTTGTTCATGAAATAGTCTAATAAAATACCACTCATAATGCGGACTCGTGATGTTTTCAAATAACTCAGTTTCGTTTAGAAATATAAATAAATAAATAAATAAATATTTTATTAATCCTTATTGACATAGAAAATGTATAGGACAGGTCAGTTACACTTAAAGTTAATATAGATTGTATAATAAATAACACATAACATAAGAGATACAATTGAAAAGATATAAAATGGAGGTATATATTACCTAGGTCCTAGATTTATTTATATAAAAGCAACAAAAACATTGTTAAAAGAGATAAATAAAAACGAATATATTAAATACAAAAATTTAACAATTCAGTGAGTTGTCAGTCAAAAACTCAGTTACACTATAATAACCTTTACTTCCTAATAGACTCCTAATACGCTTTTTGAATATATTGAAAGTTAGTGTTTTGTAACTCTCTGGCAAGTTATTAAATAGCTTAATTCCCTGATACGCTTCAAATTTGGTAGTTTTGTGTGATGGTACATATAAATTTTTGCCATGCCTGGTAAGATGATTGTGGTAATCAGAGTTAGATTTTAGTGTCCCAATGTTTTCTTTAGTAAATATCAAGCATTTGTACATATAAATACATGGAAATGTCAATATATCATTTTGTATAAAATAATTTTTGCAGGAGTCGCGAGGAGACAGGTTAAAAATAGCACGTAAGATTCTTTTTTGTGTTATAAAAATTCTATCACTACTGGAAGAATTGCCACAGAGGATCACGTTATAAGACAAGTGACTGTAAGCAAGGCTGTAATAGACAATCAAAAGAGATGACAACGGCATTGATGATTTTATACGTGAAATTGCAAATTTTGTTTTATTAAGTTTTTTACACAACTCGTCAATATGGTTAGTCCATCGAAGATATTGATCAACATAAACCCCAAGGAATTTTGTGCAGTTGGAGGAAACTACTTCTATACCATTGAGATCAAATTGTAGCTGGCGCGGGTTATTATGGAGAGCAAAATATATACACTCTGTCTTGGAGTTGTTAATTATTAAATTGTTTTGGACATACCAACGATTAAAGTACTCGATTATTTGCCGTGTCAGATTCATCAAGCCCTCATAGGTGGGAGCTAAGACAGCTATAGATGTGTCATCAGCAAATATGGTTACCATTTTTGAAATATCACCTTTAATATGCCTCGGCATATCGTTGATGAACAATAGAAATAAAAGCGGTCCAAGCACAGAGCCCTGCGGTACCCCCATATTCAATACATGCCTTTCTGAAAGGTTGTTTTTAATTTTTACGAAGATTTGCCTATTTTCCAAATAGTCAGTTAACCAATCCAAGATAATGCCCCTAAAACCTAGGTTATATAATTTATCATTAATAAAATTTAGATTAATTGAGTCGAATGCCCTCGAAAGGTCGAAAAAAATACCAGCAACTTGATTGCCTTTATCAAGGTTAGTATAAATAAATTCAATTAAACTAAAAGCGGCAGTTTGCGTCGATTTTCCAGTGCGAAATCCATGTTGACTTTCGCTCAGTATTTTAAATTTTGACAAAAAACTATAGATTTTGTTGTATACAACTTTTTCTATAACTTTAGAAAAAACACTTAAGATGGCTATCGGTCTGTAGTTAGCAATATTTGTAGGATCATTTTTTTTGTAAATAGGGATAACCGTTGCAGTTTTTAATGAGGAGGGAAATTTACCTGTAGTTATTGATAGGTTAATTAAATACGCTATCTGATCTGCGATCGGAAGGATAACAGATTTTAAAATTTTCGTTGATACGTTATCAAAACCGGTACTTTTTGTGTTCTTTAGACCAACAACCACCGATATAACTTCATCTGAGGTTAAAGGGTTAAAGAAGAAGGTTTTGTTGAATATGGGTGCTACGCTACACCTCTGTGACATTGAATCGCCAAAATGTGTTATTAAACTCTCTTCAGTAATAGTAGCAAAGTAGTTACCGAAAGCATTAGCAACATCCTTAGGAGTAGTATATATTCTACTCTCCATACTCAAGGTTATATCATTAGGTTTTTTAGTTCTTCCCAAGTCCTGTTTAACTAAATTCCACACTGTTTTTTGCCTATTAGTAGATTCTGTAATAATTTTGTCATTAAAATTCTTTTTAGTATTATTAAGTAGTTTGTTGTAATTATGCTTTGCTTGTTTATAGATTTTCCTGGAATCCTCGTTGTCAATACTTTTACACAACCAGTATAAATCCTTTAGATCCTGACTAGCTTTTCTTATGTCAGGTGTAATCCATTTAGGAGATTTATGCAAGGTGCCGCTGTTCTTTATAAGAGGGCAATATTTATCCAAGTTAAATGTAAAAATATCGACACTTATCGCGAAAATTCAATCACTTGTGGTATTACTACTGATAAATTGTAGAAAAGAGGAACAACTGCTGGTAATAATCCACATAAATAAGCCAAATGAGTGGAGATGGGTTCTTCAATGGATTTAAATTCCTTTACAGACGTCTTGTCCCTTGAATCGTGATTTAGGTTTTCGTGGTTTTCCTAAATCATATTTCCCCCCTTAGATTGAGCACCGTTTTCCCCAAACATAAGGGTGGAAATAGCAAAATTGGCGATTCTTAGATAAAAAAACTGGGAAACAGCTCCTGCCCACACAGGCCCCAACCAACACACACAAAACATAACACACCAGCGCGCACAGAAACCTTAGGAAAAATTAGCTAGCTAGGTTACTAATATTGTAATCAGGGCCTCACCCTGAAAAGGAGGAAAAACTCCTATAGCAGGGAATTAGGAAAATGAAATGTCCTAGAAAATGTAAATATACCAAATGAAAATAAATAATAAACTAAAAAAAAAAAAAAAACGTCTTGTCCACTCCAGATTCAAGATGCTAGAAACATTGCATTTCTGCATCCAAGAATAGTATTTGCTTACAAATATGAAGTTTTTAAAGATATTTGAATTTTAAAAAGTAAAACAATTAACGTTTCTAACTCAAAATGATTTTATTATGTTACTAAATGTTGTAAAAGATAAACAAACGTTTAGATTAATTATATTTGACAGCGTGTTGTAATATTTGCAACCACGATCAAGAAGGAAGTGGATTTGTATTACACTGATTACTACAAAACAAATATTGACTTCTAGTATTATACGCTGGTATAACAATATTTACTCTATTAACGACTGACGATGAGTTATTGATGATTTTAAATTTGAGTTTGATACACAATTGTCTTTTATCCTCCAGAGACACGTATCTTATTTAAGGTAGAATTGTTAGATAATCGAGAATATAATTCACAATTTAAATATTTAAAATATAACAAACACCAAATGGTAATTGCAGGTAACGGTACTAAGAAAGAAAAAGAATATAATAGAACAAAAACAACTCTACATACTATACCAAAACTAAGGTGAGTGAGCAAACAGCTACGGATAGTGTAAAAATAATTACAAGTCGTTTTTTGTAATTCTTTTATGTTTGTGTTAAATATGTCAATCTACCCTTGCATATCGATAACATTTTGTTTATGCCGTTATTCTGGCTAGATCTATTTTAAAAACGTCATAGTTCCTAATTCTCAGATTGATTTTAGGGACGTACATCTATATATACTTAATTAAGTCACATTATTTGTATTTTAAGTCATACAAATAACACCGCCTGCTTATTCCTTCTTTCCAACAAACTCCCGAATTCAAAGCTATCTAGCATGCACTTCTATAAGACCAAATATGGGTATGTGTTGCTTTTTTTGATATAAAGTTACCTTAATAACCTCTTCTGCACTTTCTCGATGTTGTCTACATAAGAGTGGGCTGAAGGGATCCAAATTTGTGCTGCATGCTCCAGGATGTGGTCTCACTAGAAGATGATAGGGCCAAATAATTGTTTCCGGTGCTATTTCTAATGATGAAACATAAAGATTTAAATGTCCTATTGACCATCTTGGTATTATGCAAATTGAACTTTATATACCTCTGAAAGATAACTCCTAGATCTTCGATGTCACTCTTTTGTTATGTTATATTTATATTTAAAGATGTTAGTTTTCCGTGAGAAAGTCACATTATGTACCGCGGGACTGAGGGAAAAAATATTGGAAAGTAATTTTTAAGAATTCTAATCCCACCTACTTTCTAATTTTCTTGACTCGATTTGTAACAAATAATTTTGAATCGCCATGTAAATACTTATAGATAATTATCGGTAATTATTAGGTGAATCGTATAATAACAACAAAAATGACGAAGAGTTAAAAAAAGCTCAAGGATTTAACTTTATTTAAATGTGTAACTTTTACAGATAACGAGTACATATTTAAAAAAAATATATAACAAAAATATGAGTAATATGTACTTAATCGGCTAGGAAATAATAAGAAGTAAAATTAAACCTGGCGAATATGTGTTATTTAGTACATATAAAACACGCTTTTTATCGCGATCAAAAATATTGTCACCACATCTTAGCCACCAGGAAAAAATGAAATGTTTGGCTTAATTTCGTCATTTCTGGTCTCCAATAATTGTTTAAGGATTAAAAAGCCAAACCATCAGCACCACAAATGACATTATACCTGAATCGTATCCTCCCCGATGTCCTATGAAACCAAAGAATATAGGTTAATTTTTTCTATTTATTTTTGTACTCCGGGTTATCATCCATTTGCCGTTGTACACTTCACTTACGGGCCACCCTTATTTGGAACTAGTTACAGAGGAAATTTGCATGATACAGACCGTATTTGTGACAGCCAATTGACATAATACAATGTCATCACGTGGGGTGGCCGATTCATGAAGTACCAAAATAGATACTTGTCTCTGGGCTATTCTTTTCGACACCCTTCGGCCTAGTCTCGTCAGTGGCGTGGTCGTTGAATTTATTATACGGGGTTAGTTAGTTTGGAGCCTTATTTGACGCAAGAGCAATTGAACATGCCGCAATATTTTAAAAAGTCTTAAAATGTTCTTAAATGTTTGAAATAGACGTGAAAATCTCGCTAAGGGTCGTAGAACACTAAATTAATTAAGTAAGCCAAGAAAAGGAATTCTGCAGAAGTTGAGAGGTGGCCCTTTGGATATTGTCCTAATTTTTATTGCAATTATTTACTATACTTGGTATTAAAAATGGCCATTATGATTCCGTTATATCCCGGTGTATCCAGCCGACATCAAATGGTGTTAAAAAATTTACAGACTATATTGTATGCACATACATTGATGATGATTCCATGTAAGTATTTTTTTTAAGTTTAGATTATAGATTCTACAAAATTTATATCCCTTCAATTTGAATATATAAAAATTAGTATTTCTCTCCCCACTACAATCCCTTTCTCTGTATCTGTAAAGATAGAAGCACGTAGGCCACATTTGGCCCATTGTGCTTCCTTGTTTAAAGTAAGTCATCTGAAGGTTGCTCCCTCATGTTGGCATGAGCATGTGCTCTTATTTGTGAGAGTGTCGGGCAATTGCAAAGAATGTGTTCGATTATCTTATCTTCCTCTTAACATCCTCTACACAGTGGAAAGGCATTTTCGTAGATAGCAGTGGCCAGTCATGATACCTGTGGCTGTGCGCAGGTTCTGTCTGTTCATAGTCATGTATTTTTTGGCCGTTTCGCTGTTCGAATACTGTAGTAGTTCCTTGGCTAGCTTGCAGCCTTTTTCGTCATCCCATATACCCTTAAACTTGTGAAGGGAGTGCTTCTTTATTAGGTCATTCACAGGTGATGCCGATAAGCATATGAAAGTGCCAAGTCCCAAAAGTTTTTGGGAGGCTGCTTTTTTAACTAACGAGTCAGCCATACTTTTGATTTTCCATGGCCTTTGATCCAAGCTAAAGTGACCACGTTGTTATTTCAAGCTTCGATCAGGGCCTGGTGACATTCTAGTACTAGACCTGATGTAATGCATGGTCTATTCAGAGCTAGTAGTGCCTGTCTGCTGTCAATAAGGATGTAAATATTATTACCATTAATGTTTCTTCTGGTAGTCTCTTTTGCGGCGATGGAGCAGTGAGTCCACGTATGGAAGGATAGTACTTTGAATCATAAATGTGTAACATTTTTTTTTATAATAAACCCTCGAATTTTCACTTTATATATTGATTAAATAAATAATTACGAAAGTTTTTCCATTAAAAAAATTATTTCTTTTTCCAATAATGTCTGAAGTGAACGCAGAAATTTGTTTTGTGACATGGTGTTCATCTATAACAACTGTTTTTCCTTCAGTACATCCACCATATATGTTATTGACAACCTGTTCAAAAATTAAGATCATTCCTGTCACTGTTTCTTTAAAAACACACAATACGAATCATGCATTTTGATACAAATTAAATAAGTGACAAATACAAATAAAAATATTGTAATTTGCACATTTTTTTAACTTTAAAATTGGTTGGGAATAAACGTCAAACTCCCTTTAACTACGCCAAAGCTCTGGGGCTATTCTTTTCGACACCCTTCGGCCTAGTAGAATCGGACACCTGGTTAATTCTCATTTCAAAAGGTTCACTCCAAGGGATTACGTGACTTATGTGGACCATTCTAACAAGAAAATGTGAAGTTGATCTAGTAATTTTTGGGTTGAGAATGTGAATTTACTTTGAATTATTCCGAGAATGGATTTGAGTGTGTGTGCAGAGCTGTTCCTTTTCTTAAAATGGACCACTAGATGGGAGTTTAGTACCGATTTAGGATTTCTGTTTTGTTATTCAATGGTAATGAAAGCGCAGGACCGGACTCTTTGACACTGGCAATTAAGTCTAACATTTTATTTTTATATTTTTCATAAATAATTTTGAGATGTAAAATTTTCATTGTTAATTTTTGAGAAGAATATTTTAAACACTTCCTAATTAGAAAAATGTACGATGATATATTTATAAAAGTAATAAACATCTCATGTAGATTCTGAATATTTTCTGGATGGATACAGAAGATGGCGATCATGTTTGTCTCTGTCTATTCTTCTTCTATTAAATTCAGAACCATGATCCTTCAATGTATCTAACAAATCTGCATACATTTCTTTGCCAGACAACCTTTGTAAAACAGATCACCGACCAACAGTTAATTTTATCAAAATAGTATTGGCCATGGTGACCACTTTCTGTTTTGTTCCAAGGCTACCAATATGAGGTAACTTTTCGCAGCAAAGACTATTTTAACCGTAGATTGTAGAGTGGTTGATTAGCTCTGTTGGCCTTACCAGACCGCGACCTATAAGATCTTTTGTGTAAAGCCTACATCTATGCTTTAGTCCAAAAGATCTAGACTTCTAAAAAAGCCTATTGACCGTTCTGGAGCTAGTTTTGTAACCTAATCAGGCTCTTGGAAGGCCTGTTTCAGGTATTTATGGCAGAATTTGCATTTTCCACTGTCCACTTTCTGCACATAAATATGTTGCTAATAGTTCCCCTTGAAATATTGTTGAAATGATTCCCAGGGCTCTTGATATCCTATTATTAGGACCTGTAACCCCTATTCCTACTCCTTCGTTTGTTTTTGACCCATCAGTATAATAAGTGAGGACACCTCTTGTAATCAGGGCGATTCCGTTTTGTGTTAACTCACATGAGTCCGTGGGCATCTTCATGGATTGGGTTGCTCCAATCCTTAGTGTCTCAAGATGTCCTGTTAAGCGGCCGGGTTTCAAATATTTGGCCTGTGTTAGTCAATAGACAATTTCCAAAGCGATCCTCCGTACATGTAAATGTAGTGGAGGAAGGTCTTGCGTTACCTCTAACAAATGTCTCAAAATGTTTATTGAAATATTTTCTGTTTAAGTATAGACTGCATTCGAAGAACTAAACTTAATTCGGACCTGGATTGGGATGTTAATAAAAACCTATTTGTATTATTTAAGAGTTACCGGGATGAATGAACGTGCGGTAATATAACAGTTGGCTTTGAGAACTTGGGGTAGTTGTAGCACAATTACAACATTGTGAAATATTTTTATTGTTTGTTTTAAATGGCATATATGACTTGACTTATGCGTTTCAATAAAGGAATATATAAAAATGTATTACAAAAGACCGTGCCAGAGGAATTGCAATTTAAGACTTCCTTTTGAATGGCCAAAAATTTGTCGTAATTAGTTATTGACTTGGATTAATAAGGATTGAATAAACTTGATGACTTATTGTCGAGTTGGTTCCCACAATTATTAGCAAAAAACTAACTACCAGTGATAAAATTTTACTGTATTTTAAAACACATTTTTATTTATTCTACGTTGGCCTTATCCTCAGTACAACTGTGCTTTAAAAAAATATCTTGGTCTTCCACCTCATTATGTAGACAAGCTGCTGTAATCATTTCTACTGTTATACTGTCTTTATACGAATATGAATTCGGTAATTAAATAATTAAATGCTAATTAATCGCTCTAAAAAGTTAGCTAATTAAATGCTCTCTTTGTTTTTTAATGGCACGTTCTGATAGCTTAAGGAATAGTTAGCAAAACAATATTATTAATGTTAAGATAAAAATATGAAATATATACCTTTTTTAAGAGCAATTAAATGATAATTAAATGCTATAATTAGGAATTCATTGCCATTTGTTTTCTTTTAATGATATGTTCGCAGATCAGTACCATCAAAATTAGGATAAAAATTGAAATACCTAGCTTTTCATTAGTGCAATTAAATGCTCTAATTGGGAAGTTTTACTCTTTTTGTTTTAATTTAATCATTTGATCCACTATGAAGAAAAACTCCTAAGCAATATCATTAAAATGGAGATCTAAATATGAAATACTTCTTCTCATACAAATTAAATGCTAATTAAATGTCTATTTAGAAATTTACTGATCTCATTGTGTTTTTATTGGTATGTTCTGCTAGCTTATGGAAAAGCACAGCAATATGATGGATATTGGGATAAAAATATTAAATCCATACCTTTTTGTTAGTGTAATTAAATCATAATTAAATGCTCTAATTAGGAACTTATTACCGTTTGTTTTTTTTAATGATATGTTCGCAGGTTAGAACCATTAAAATTGGAAAAAAAAGTATTAAATACACAGCTTTTTATTAGTCAATTAAATTCAAATTAAATGCTCTAATTGGGAAAGATCACTCATTTGATCCAATAGCTTAAAAGAAACTTTTATATATATCATTAAAATTGTGCTCGAAATCTAAAATATTTAGCTATTTCTTAGTCCAATTAAATGCTTTAATTGACAGTTTTGTTTTACTTCAATCGTTTGATCCAGTAGCTTAAGAAAATTTTTTTCGAAGCACTATCATTAAAATTGGGACCAAAATATGAAATACGTATTTAGGAATTTACTGATCTCATTGTTTTTTTAATGGTTCGTTCTGCTAGCTTAAGGAAAAGCACAGCAATATTGTGGATATTGGGAGAAAAACATTAAATCTATTTTTGTTCTTCTTCTTATGGTGCCTTATCCTTAAGGACGTTGGCTATTACATTTGCCCATTTGATCTTATTTTTTGTTAGGGTAATTAAATGCTCTAATTATGAATGTTATACCTTTTGTTTTCTTTTAATGATATGTATGCAAATCAGTATCATTAAAATCGGTATAACAATATTAAATACATATCGTTTCATTAGTGCAATTATATGCTCTAATTGGGAATCTTCACTCATTTGATCCTTTGCTAACCAATATCATTCAAATTGGGCTCGAAATCTGAAATACGTAGTCCAATTAACTGCTAATTAAATGCTTTAATTGGGAGTTTTTGTTCTTTTGATTTTACTTTGTCTTGATCCAGTAGCTTAAGAGGGACATTGGGATAGGGATAGAGTCAATAAAATGGAAAACTTAAATATCGTACTCATTGTCATGCTAATTGCTTTCAGAAAAGTTGTAGTTGACTGGAAATCAATACCTACTCATATATTACAATATTGAGGTAAATAGTGTTTTCTTCTAATTTTCTGGGATTTTATTTAAGAGGGGCGTCGCGACAGGTATGCCAAACTACAAACACCAAAAATCCCCATTTTTATCTTTATCTTTTATCACTGTCTTTCTGCAATAATGAAGAGAGATACATATCTTAAGACTTCAGTGAATCTCCTGTATCCTAGGTGGCGCTGCTAGTATTAAAATATAATATATTATTTGGGATATCTAAGGAATCTGAGAGAATAAATTTTCTTTATTTTCACGATTGGTCTTGCCGCAGAGAGCGCTAATAATCCATTTGTCATGAGTTCGATACCGGCTTCAGCCACGACAGAAATTTTATTTTTTATTTTTAGGAAATTTCATTTTTTTTGTTTACTATTTTTTTTCTAGCATCAAAATAGAGTTTATATTTTATAATTTAATTAATTTTCAATTATTTTCGAATAAATCCGTTTATTTTAATATGAATAGCGCTGCCACGCGACTAATCTCTCTAAATACATCAGATAGGAATGGAGCTCGGAAAATAATATTTCTAACATAAAAAAAATATTTAAACATCAATGGATTCATACGAAAATTGAGAATTATATAAATGTATAATCTTTAAGGTGAAGCAAGAATTTTTTTAAAAAATGAATTAATAAATAATTGGCGGCACCAAACGCAAAATGTTTTTATCAATATCTATTTGTTTAAACAATTGCAGAATACATGAGTTATCGACACAAAAAACTGCGTTCTATGAACAAAATGCAACATTGTAACCACAATAAATTATCTGCAAGTCCTTTTATAAAAAAAAATTGTTAATGTTGGAGCATTAATTTGTATATAACAATTGAACGGTTACAGATAAAAAATCGCTGCAAGTCTTAAACCATGGGTTATGATAAATTGTTCATGTTTCATCCCTTGAAATTTTTTTTGTCCGTGTCACCATTTTCGTTCAAAAAATAGGGTTGAAAAATTAAAATGCTCAGCAGCAGCATCAGAACAGTGTCGAAAATACCTACCTAGATATTTCTTTATTATCAATATACGATATGAATTTATATGAAAAGAGTTTTTATATTACATTCCAAAATATTTTAAATGGAAAATATAATATGTACATTTATTTTAAAAAAGCTTTTTAGTCATTGATAATTTAGAGGTGCGGGCATTACGGCAACATTGGTGTGTTTTTTCATTTCAGTTGTTAGTTTTTTGCCTGTTTGTCTTTGTTTTCGCTCTGTCCGCTCTCTAATTCTGAAATAAAATAAGATAACACTACTAATTTTAATGATTAGACAAAGAGCGGCAGCAGTTCTTATTGTGTATTCGAGCGGGGATTCTTTGAAAATGTTTGCAACTAATGTTTTGTGATTTTGGCGGTTTTTCCATCCGTTTTGTGACGTGATTTTACAATTTAGTTATTAGTCGTGATTTGGTGATGATATTAATTTATATATTGAAGAAATTCATAAGGATGTTCAATTATGGAATGAAATAATGCTTCCAAAACTGCAAACATTTTATAATGAATGTGTAGCACCAGAAATAATTCGAAATTGTATAAGAAAAGGACAAAAATGCATTGACCCACCATATATTAGACAAGCAATTTTAGAATATGAAGCAAAGAAAAAGAAGAAAGTTGTTGCTAGACCAATGGTAAATGATGATAATTAATGGAATGTGTTTAATGTTAATAATAATAATAATATTCATTAATCCATTCAGACATTATACAATGTATAGCACAAGTCAAAAACTTAAGTCTAGAGGATGAATATAATTGATAAACAGTATAAAAATATAAATACAATCTAAACTAGCAACAGTTGGCTGAATTTATATGCACAAATTGATATTATTTGGAAAAAATAGAAATTAGATAGTTGATTGGCTCTAATATAGCCACTCTGGGGTCGTAGGACTTGGGTGGGGACCTATATATTGCTGGTAAAATACCTTGTTTCTATTATTTTCATATAATCAAAGTACAATACAAAAATACATAACAGTGAAGAATACAAATTAATGTTTGAAAGCTCATTGAAATATAAATAATAGCAATTGTGACCTTTACAAATCTAAGTAAGTCTCTATCCGAATGAAAAAATTGCAGTATATTTAATTTTTTTTATCTTTCAGAGTTCAGTATCCAAAATTGATGTTTGAAAATCTCATTGAAATATAAATAATAGCAATTGTGACCTTTACAAATCTAAGTAAGTCTCTATCCGAATGAAAAAATTGCAGTATATTTAATTTTTTTTATCTTTCAGAGTTCAGTATCCAAAATTGATGTTTGAAAATCTCATTGAAATATAAATAATAGCAATTGTGACCTTTACAAATCTAAGTAAGTCTCTATCCGAATGAAAAAATTGCAGTATATTTAATTTTTTTTATCTTTCAGAGTTCAGTATCCAAAATTGATGTTTGAAAATCTCATTGAAATATAAATAATAGCAATTGTGACCTTTACAAATCTAAGTAAGTCTCTATCCGAATGAAAAAATTGCAGAATATTTAATTTTTTTTATCTTTCAGAGTGCAGTATCCAAAATTAATGTTTGAAAAGCTCATTGAAATATAAATAATAACAATCCCATTAAATATTAATAGTAATTGTGACCCTTACATACCTAAGTAAGTACATTCAAATAGAAAATAGTTTTTTTATTCTTTTATCTTTTAGAATGCAGTCTATAAAATTGAAGTTGAAGCCCATTAAATATTAATAGTAATTGTGACCCTTACATACCTAAGTAAGTACATTCAAATAGAAATTAGTTTTTTTTATTCTTTTATCTTTTAGAATGCAGTCTATAAAATTGAAGTTGAAGCCCATTAAATATTAATAGTAATTGTGACCCTTAGTAAGTACATTCAAATAGAATACTTGCATTTATTAATCATAAATTTATTTCAGATTTTCAGTTCGACTACTTGCATTTATTAATCATAAATTTATTTCAGATTCTTAGTTTTAGTACTTGCAATTATTAATCATAAATTTATTTCAGATTTTCAGTTCGAGTACTTGCATTTATTAATCATAAATTTATTTCAGATTTTCAGTTCGAGTACTTGCATTTATTAATCATAAATTTATTTCAGATTCTTATTTCTAGTACTTGCATTTATTAATCATAAATTTATTTCAGATTCAGGGGTGTAAAGTTAGCTCGCCTCCACGTGGTGCACCCTGGGTAACGCTAAAGAGCTAACAAACTTGGCAGCCGGACAATCTTTTGATCTCCCGGCTAAAGCACATGATGCCTGACGCGACATTTAATCCAACCATCCAACCATATGCAGTGATACGATAAATAAATAAATAAGTGCTAGTACTTGCATTTATTAATCATAAATTTATTTCAGATTCTTAGTTCTAATATACTTGCATGTATTAATCGTAAACTCATTTCTTTAATGTTAACTTTATTGTAAATCATTAAATATTATAAAATCATTTTTGTAAGAAAATAAATTGAATAATTAATAATTATTTCTTTATTTAAAAGTACCTAATTACAGTTATTCACTAAAACAAAAACAAAACAATACACTATGAAAAAACTGCATTGCTTTTTAGCAATGGACAAAAGACATAATAGCAAATAAAATGTGTAACAAACCTACATCAAGAGTCCCATGGACGGGTTAATATGTGAGACATACTGTAAATATTAATTTCTGCAAATGTCTGTGATTCCCAACTATGCAGGCACTATTTTGAATGCACGAATAAAAATCACAAAAAACTGTTATAGTTGAATTGCACATTCTCCATATTACTAATCACTAATTTTTAACACTGACAACTTCCTTCGAATATGCATAAAAATTGAAGATTTTTTGAACAGCCTCCGAGAATGGAATTTTTGTTCGTGGAAATATTTTTACCCGTTATAGCTTACACCTTGGAATAGGACATCTCCATTTTTCAACAAATTTTAAAGAATAATAAACATATTAATCATTTAGTGGAAGGTGTGCTTTTGACAATTTGTGATCACCAATTTTAAAGTGAAACATGCTCTACATGAGGTATACGGCATTAATTGAAATACTTTAAACTGAAGAACTGGTTTCAGTTAATACTAATGTACTCATTAAACAAAATTGCAAAACACACGAATAAATTAGCCAACATAACCTAAAATGTCAGTTCTAAACATCTAAACTTTCTTCGTATTCGTAAAACTGGTTGCATACATCGTTCAAAATAAAACCAAAAAGCGCCACTGTCTCAAAGTGTGAGGCGGAAAACGCCTGAACTATGGAAAGAGAAAATCTTACTGGGATATAGGCAACTTACATAAATTTTATTTTTCTGGAGAGTTAATCTCAAAAATTATAAAGTTTTGCGAATTGGTATTCTCGGAAATTAATTCTGTATCCTTCATTTAGGACATCTCCTTTTCACGTTAAAATTGGTGATCACAAATTGTCAAAACTGTCAAAAACACACCTCCACTAAATGGCTGATATCTTTTTTATTAATCCTTAAAATTGACTCAAAAAAGGAGATGTCCTATTCCAAGGTATAAGCTATAACGGGTATAAATATTTCCACAAACAAAAATTCCGTTCTCGAGATTAACTCTCCAAAAAATCGTCAAATTTTTATGCATATTCAGTATTGCCAACTGAAAACGAGGTCGGCAGTTGCAAGGCCCCTCTTAAACGTAGTAAACAAGCGTTTATTATAGATCATAAATATGAAATTCAGCAACACGTAAATAAAAAACTGAAGTCTCGTGGGTTATTTTATGTATCAATCAACAGATAATATAACAGATGTCTGTACTGTTGAATATATGCGAAGTATATACTAACGTTAATCCATAAAATAAGCTTCAAAAATGGAATATCTCGCAGTAAGAATGCAACAAAAAATATAATTATCACATTTACGATGTTATAAAACTTTAAATTACTTTTTTTCTAATACATTAACCAAATATATAATATTATTCTTTTATATGCCGTTTTATCGTACCATTGCGCATAACCTATAATAAAGCCACCCTTATATTCAAATACAACTTTTAACTATGTGAACTCGCTCTCCCTATATCTCCTACGGGCATAAATAAAATTATAATCCTTATCGTATTAATAACACTTATTAAATTGAAGCGACTTTCACCTATCATTCGTATTATCGCAATTTCACATAGTAATTCCTCACGTGTAAACTATTATATATCGTACATTTTCATAGATATATGTAAAATGTGGGGCCTCTAGCATACTTTAACTTTCAATAATTAAGGTGATTGTTGCATTTTATGAACTGCATTTTATCACATTTGGATACATTATATGTTGACAATGTTGGCACAAACGAGGGTGGTGCAAAACGATGCATATAAAACTTTAAAACTGTTTTGAAAAATAACTAAAAATCGCTAGTTTTTGGCAAAAAAATATATTCGTGTAGTAGGTACGCATGACGTTTTAAAATTTATTTTATATTTTAATAAGATCTACGTTATTTTTTAGTAGGTACAGTACTTTTTAAATAAAAGCTTGTTTTTATATTTTATATTTTCAAACATGGGAACTACGAAAATGCACACTTATCTTCATTGTTTTAAGGACTTTTCACCGAACAAATTGTTCGGTATCTGAATTCGATTTGTGTGTGTGTGTGTTGATTCTTTGTGTTTATGAATTTTAAAATTCTGACTTCAGATTTTGATAGAGCATCAAAAACTAAGCTTAGGGTTTGATGTGCCCCTCCGTAAATCTTCGGGAACACCTTCAAAATGGGGTTCAAAATATGAAAATTTTGAAATTTAAAATGAATTTAAAGTAGACATACAGTGAATGACGATTTTGGTAAAAGTGAGTAGACTGTGGCTGGTTTGATTAGAATGAGAACTGTCAATCTAAAATTTTATTAATACTTTCATTGCAATTTGTTGGGTCTATAGCAATGCTAGAAGAGCATTCTCAAATGGTTCATAATATATCTTCTTTTATTATGGTAAAGCTAACACCAAAACAATGGAAGAATATTAGGAATTGCTTTGCTAGAGAGCTGCTAGAGCAAAAAACACAAAATCGCGCCAAGCAGCAAACAAGGCAAGTCTGGAAACTCGGGAAACCAGTGGAAACCCTGATCTAATTGATGACAGAAATATTGGAAGGGGAAACACCGCCTACTCCTACAAGAACAGTGCAGTGCAGAAAAAAATCATATGAAGAAAGTCTTTTGGAGATTTTACAGCAAAAGAAAAATGAATCTTCTTATTGTAAAGACCAAACAACCAATTTTGCACTCTCGATTATTCCAAGGCTAAAAGAATTGCGTCAGGATCCAAAATTAGAACGCAGATACAAGTCTACAGGTCTAGAGCAATGCTAGAAGAGCATTCTCAACTGGTTATTAATGGTTTGTGCCGTTAGTCCAATTATTTCTTAATTTATATTTGAGTTGTACTGATTTTAGTGTTAATAATTTTAGTGTAAATAATTTTGTGAATAAATGAATTTTGATTTAAAACATTGATGTTGCGTGGTTTTTCCTAACAGTTTAGAACATCTAATTCATGAATCATATTTGCCTTGATCAGCCCTAACTACTCTACGTTACAATCGACTGTATTACTTTACATCTCATAGACAGTTGATGCCCATGACACTAAGAAGGGTAACATACGTCGTACGATAGTGTCACAGCTGTATTTAGCGGGAAATTGTACAGCAATAGGTTTTATAGGTTCTCAGTCTCTAGAAAAGTCAATATGGACTGATGATATGTCGTTTTGCGTACATCTGGATACGGAGAAACAGTGGCTTGATAATTTCAAAGATCAATTTCACTAGGCCCATCAATGTAAGATATCAGCGCAACTTTGACGTCCTTAAACAACTTCAGCGTTATTGGCAAGCCATTAACGAAATCAAGTGTACCATACTTCACCTCCATTATCTGACTAACGTCATCATGCGTGATGAAAAGTCGTCATGACACCAAAACAAATGAACACAAACTCCACTACTACTACTACCATATGCAATTAGGTTGTTTCAGTGCCCACGTGGCATAGCATGACTTTTATCCATGATTGTGCATATTTGTTACAGTATAAAAAAATATGAAATGGAAAATCTACTAAGAAGAATTCGCTTTATGACCCTCGTATACTTTTGATTTGTAACTTTTTTTGTCAAGTTATTACGGCGATAAAAGTTACAAAGTGTGTATTAATTGTCACAGTCTCGAAAAAAAATTGCTGTACACTGATGACCCTAATAAAAATAATACGTTGGATATGTGGGTAATTATAGAGGTTCCGACTTGATAGGAAGAAGTAGGTAATAGGGAAAAAGTAGTGAAAATAGCGAAACTGTCGACATTTCAGGGACGTAGCGTTTTTTTTATTCAAGTTATACAGTGGGTTCTATGTTGAATAAACGTATATTTTTTAAATTGTTCTTATGTAAACTATTTTAAAATATGTCGGTTGTAACAGAAAAAGAGGCCGAAATTCGCGATTAGTGTATTTCTAGAGCATTTAATGAACTATTAATAACAGTGCAAAGAAAATTGCAATTTTTATTGTTTCAACCACTTTTTCGCTCATTTTCTGCTCACTTAAGTTAAAGCTAGCAGAACAGTCATTATTGTGAAAATTCGCAGAGCAGAAAATTTTAAATTAGGGTACTTAATTAGCCTTTAATTGTCTATGTATTGATTTTTAATTCTGCTGACTTTGTTCTGATAGCTTAAGAGACGTGATTTATACAGACCCCGAATAAAAATAAACCATCAAAAACATGAATTAAAGTTCATTATAAAATAAGGTTTTTGAGATTTATACCTTTAGTATTTTAAAATCTAATAAAATACCAATCTTGTTGCCACTAAATATTAATTCTAAAAAACGGGTTACGGATAATTGCCCGAAAGAAATTTTTCCAAAAAGATAATTTCCCAAAAAGACAATTTCCCGAAAAGGACAATTTCCCGAATGGACAATTGCCCGAAGAACAATTGCTAATTAAGAAGAAGTCATTAGTCTCCTGCCTCCTATCTAAAGTATTCGAGAAGCTCTTTCTTCGAAAACTAAAACCACTACTAGATGAAAAAATGTAATTCCCAACCATCAGTTTGGAAGATAAGAGATATTGTTCCGCAGCCTTCATTTGTGTTACCCAGGTCTTTGCAAAGGTTTGGCATGATGAGCTACCTACAAAATAAAAAGTGAACTTACCACATTTTCAAGTGAAATATAGGGAATCACATACACACTTCGTCACCACCCCAGCTACTTTTGCACACGATACAGCGATCCTTGCCTCGCATAAAAATACTGCCACTACTTCTAGATGTCTATAACACCACCTTGGGAAAGTCGATAAATGGATGATCTGGCGCCTAACCTGGGCTAACCATATATGACAAAAGAGAATACAACTTGGCCTGATTTACAGAAAAATGTTCTGGCTGTTGTGCCGCTCATCCCAACTATCTCTTACGAACAAAGTGGTGGTATACAAAACCATAATAAAGAATATATGGTCATATGGAACATAACACAGGGCATCAGCAAGCGACTCGAATGTCATGAAGATATAGCGTTTTCAATCCAAACTACTCAGATCAGCTGTCAATCTTATTCATCAGGCAACGAAAAGATTGAAGCGATATAACCCATTGGACCTACCCCACAGACGATAGTGATTATTGATTGTGTATGCTAAATGTAATATATGATCAATAAGTAATATGTCATTATATTAATACCCAAAATCGGTATAAGTAGATGCCACCTCTCTATGTCAAGTTTAACTCTGTTGTCAAAGAAGATTTTTATTTAACATGATACAGTTATTGGTCAGAATTATTAATTACGATTTTAAATTTATGCTCTTGAAGAAAATGAATAAAAAAATTCGAAAAATACATAACTAAAAACAAAAGGCGAAATGTGTTAAAATTCTCATTTTTTTCGAGTTATAAAACCCCCTACTCTCCTAAAGGGACGGTCTTGCGACATTGGATATAAACAATATTTATGTTATAATTACATCTGCAGTTTTAATGGGGATTGTTCTGGAACGTTGGGAAAGGGAGACGGTGAAACAGGAACACGGTGAAACATGGGACGACGAAAAACTTTTTATGAAGTTATTAAAGGGTGAAAATGGACGTATATGTTCTACGATGTTTCAAAATATCAATCAAATTTTGACAACTCTACAAAAAAATGTTAATCAACGCGGAATTTTTGTTATTATGTTCTACAATTAACTTAAGTTAGTAGAAACGAATAATTTATTTATTTATTTATTTATATAAGAATTCAAACAGGACGAGCCCAGTACAAACAGTATTCACTGTTCACTAAACTAATACCAAATGGATAAATCCTTAAATGTTGCTTAACAACAAAAATAAGAAAAAAATATATATTATACATATTATATAAAAAGAAACTAGTCAAGATGAGATAGATATAATTTTTTAATAGTGTTTGTAAAAGTTATCAAAGAGGAAGAGAAAATATCCATATCGGTGAGTGACGAGATTGTATGACTTACTGCATCTTTGCAGAAGAGAATTTAGGTAGTAGCTAGTAGACTAATTTTGAAATGATTTTTCCCTAGCCTGTTATAGGATGGAGTAATGGAATTGATTTTACTTAAAATTTCGCTAGATTCAATTTGCCTGTTAACGATTTTGTAGATAAATTTAACATCTGAAAGTAGACGTCTGTCGACTAGTGATATGAACTTCAGTTCTCGTTTGCAAATATCGAAGTCTGCACAAGTATGAGATTTTTTTTGAAACATATTTTATAAATTTATCTTGGACTTTTTCTAATCGGTCGATATAACAGTTATGATAGGGATTTCAAATAGAAGAACCGAAGCTTAACACTATTGACATATGCCATGTATAGATTTCTAACAGACTCTACCTCTTTGAAGTCGTGACAAACGCGCATTAGGAATCCTAAAGCTTTATTAGCTTTTTTTGAAACATATTCGATATGTTGGTCAAAAAAGAATTTGGAATCGATATAAATACCGAGATCTTTGGCCACCGAAACTTTTGTTAAAAGTTCATTATTGAGGAAATATTTGTTTTCGATAGTATCTCTATTCCTTGAGAATGTTATACATTGACATTTTTTTGTGTTCAGATAAAGATGGTTTTGCTGGCAATACAGAGTCGGACGATTTAAATCTTCTTGGATCAGGAGTTTATCGGAAGAATTAGATATCGAAAAAAATTCATGTCGTCAGCAAACTACAAGAATTTTGTATTAATGAAACAAGAGGAGATATCGTTAATGTATATGTTGAACAGAAGGGGGCCCAGGTGTGACCCTTGAGGAACCCCTGAGGTTATTCTAGAAATATGAGAACGAAACTTTTCGATGGATATAGATTGGGATCTGTTGCTGATGTAGGAACCAAACCACCTAAGCAGATTGCCATGTATACCGACTTCGGAAAGCTTTCTAAGTAGGATGCAATGATCTATTTTATCGAAAGCCTTACTAAAATCGGTGTAAATGGAGTTAAACATAATTTGGAGATTGGTCTATAATTTTCAACCAGATATTTCTTGCCAGATTTAAAAATATGAACAACGAGAGCTGTTTTCCAAACTGTTGGGAAGCAGCCTTCGTGAATAATAAAAGGAATACAACTATTTGCATCATAGCCCATCAGTCAGAGGCTTTGACCTCTCATAAAATGTGATATTGCTGAAACTAGGCACTTAGGTACTTTAAAGGATGTTAGAAAACGATAAAAAAATCTTTGCTGCTCTAAAGTGTATGCAAAGTTCACAATTTCGAGAACAAATTCGAAAATTTGGTTTTTTCATTATATCTCGGACAAAAATTCGAAAAACTAATAGCACCACGTGAAAGAACGGAAAATTTTGCTAAAAATTATATTATAAGTTATTTAAAAAAAAATTGTATTACTAGATATAAAAAATTATTAGATAGTTAATTTATCTCTTGTTGTTTTGAACTCCCTATATATGACTGTTTTTTTTTTGGAAAGGAGAAGCAGCTGATGGGTCAGAGAATAATCTGAAGCGGATTTGGCATATTGTTCAGATTGGATCTCTTCACCGGAAATTTCATGGATGTCACTTTTAGATCGACCGGCTTCATTGTTAGGAATTATTATGGTCGATATGAAATTCGTTGATCCCTGATGGTTATTTTTGTAAGGTTTCATTTTTCTTGGAATACATTATTTATTATGCGAATTTTTAATTACTGCAATTCAAAAATGATAAAAAAACTGGTAGATTCCTTCAAAACTACCATTCATTAAATAAATAATAAAAATAAATGGGTCAATAATTCAGTATAACAGTATTGGAGGTATACCATAAAATCGCTCAACATTGTCAAGGTTTATAAGAACAAACTTAACTATACGTCAAAAAATTAAAGAAAAATGTAGTTATAACAAGTGGTCTATGACGTCTTAACTGGAATTGATGGTTTTCAATAGCCAAAAGTTATTTCTTTCGATTTAAAATATTTATTACAACTTTCAATATCCAAAATAACAAATAAAACGATAACCAATAATCAAATCAAATCAAAATAAACAGAAAAGTCATGAACGAAATTATGAGCTTCTTCAAGGGAAATGAAAAACCAGTAAAACAATAAATGCAGAACTTCTAAGCAAATTGCATTTGAACACAGGATGCATTGGGAGTAGGTTTTCTGTTCTTTCGCACAAGGGCACTTGCTACATGTAAGGAATTCCTTGTCAGTTTTTAGGTGCCTCATCATCAATTTTCTTGATAATGGATTTTACATAGCATATCAGATGTATGTAACTGTTCAATATTTAGCAGTCTGTAAGAAACAACAGCAAAATTCGGTACAAGTGATCACCTACAAGTGGTGTAAAGTCTTTAAAGAGAAATGTGTCGAGTATAATAAACCTCTCATTCTTGTCTTTGTGGATTACCACAAAGCCTTCGACACAATCAAGCACTATGAAATGATGAAGGCACTGGCAGATTGTCGGGTGGATCATAGATATACAGCTCTCATTAAACACATATACCAAAATGCAACGGCAAGTGTCAAGTTACACGAAGAGACAAAAACCTTAAAATCGAGCGTGAAGTAAGACAGGGAGACACAATCTCTCCAAAATTGTTTACAACACTTTTAGAATATGCATTTAAAAGAATAGACTGGAACAACATGGGAATAAATATCAACGGAGAGATCCAAAACCTGGTAACTTACCAAAACATTGACGAAGATGGAAAGCTAATCAAACAAGTAACATCCTACAAATACCTAGGACATAGGATAAGAATTGGTCGCGATAACCAAACATGTGAGATTACCCGACGAATTACTTTAGCGTGGGCCGCATATGGAAAACTGCGTTACGTATTTAAATCAGACATTCCAACCTGCCTTAAAAGAAAAGTGTTTAATCAATGTGTACTCCCTGTCATGACTTATGGCGCAGAAACCCTTACTCTCACCAAAAAATCAATTGAGAGACTTCAAATTGCTGAACGCGCTATGGAGAGCTCTCTGCTAGGTTTGACCTTGAGAGACAGGGTAACGAACAATGTAATTCGACAAAGAACTAAAGTCACATACGTAGTGGAAAGAATTACAAATCTCAAATGGATGGGCGGGCCACGTGGCAAGACAGGGAGATGACAGATGGACGAAGAAAATTATTGAATGGCGACCTAGACAGGATGCTTATAGAAACAGAGGACGTCCTCCAAAGACCATCTTAAGCGAGTATCAAACAACTGGATAAATGAAGCGCAACATCGTTCCAGATGGAAATCGTTAAGGGAGGCCTATGTCCTGTAGTGGACAAGAGAGACTACATGATGATGAAGAAACAGGAAGTGGCCAACGCAATGTTCTTCTGTTGGAGAAGTATAATGCGCATTTCATAGCCAAAATCTCCACTCCGCACTTTGTAAGTGTGTAAAAACAATTACTTTTAGGTCTTTTATTCTTCTTCATTGTTTTAGGCATCTTTCCTTGACCTGATCAGTGGCCTCAACACTAGAAAACTAGTTGACACAAATACAGGACCGTCTGAGTAGGGATAAGTAGAAGTATCAGTCCTGCGCATACTTTTTATACTATATTTGTTTTTAAAGGAACACCTTCGGAAGGGAATAAGCATCTCATCGACTGTTGGGTGGCTAGATAATAAGTGATGAATTTCTTATATATTTCTGAAATAAGAGCTACTTTGCCTTCGCCAATGTCGTGCTGCTAACTTATCAATACATAAATATTTTTTTGTACTTCTATTTTGATTTAATAATGTTTCACGTTGTTCGTCAAACCAATCCTTAGTTTCGCATTTTCTTGCGTCACCTAAATATTTTTCCGTTTTCCAATGTTGTTGTTTTTATTTGAACCAAACCTATTTTTCGTCTTCTTATTATGTTTTCTAATTGGAAGGTTACGTCTTCTTCAAATGTTTTTCAATGCTCAATGTTTGGTTGTTGTTAATATTTGTGTTCGTTAATTTTTAGAATCAAACCCTCAGTCAATAATAAAAATATTGCTGAATTAGAGTTTAAAAGTTTAACTTTTTAATAAAATTAAAGAACAACAGTTATAAGCATCAGAAACATAGACAATGACAAAAAAGATGAAAATAAACTGGAAATATTGGAGAGAAAAATCCTCAGGAAAATATATAGCGGTGTCAGAATACCAGAAGGTATCTGGAGAAGGCGTGCGCACAAGGAATTAATGGCCATATTCAAGAAACCAAAAATAATACAAAGAGTTATGGCACAAAGAGCGAAATGGTTAGGACACATTGCCAGTATGTCACAGCAACGAATGGTACAAATGATTCTGGTTGGAGGAAAAGGCGGGAACGAAAGGAGAGGATCTGGATGAGATAGGAACGATCGAGTGGAAAGAAGCAGCAAAGGACTGGAAGAAATGGAAAAGAATAATAAAGACGATTGAAGGTCAAGGGTCTAGACTAGAAGAACTGTAGAGCTGAACTATATATATAATAAAATTAAATAATACAATTAATATACACATTCGTCGAAAAAATTGTATGTATACTTAGAACTGAACGTGCTCCTGTTGCTTTTGGACGCGTCAAAATTGCCCTTCCAGCTCTTAACATACAATATTTTATATTCTACCACCTTGACTAAAAGTAAGAAAAGCAAGAAGTTATGCAGAACGGAAACGGATGCGGTCGGTGGACGGTGAGACAGGTGCGAAATGGTCCAAGTTGCACATTAGGGACAAGTGGTACCGCTTCGTGGTACTTGCCACCCGGCACCCATCGCCATTGGGTCGATTTCGGTCTCCTTTCGACGCCTCGAGTTACTGTTACATTTATACTTCACAACTCGAAGACGATGACAACGACGACGTAGCTGGTATACCTACTAATGTAGAATTATTTTTTAATTATAATGCAGCTTTATTTCAGAAAATTGTAAGTAGTACGTATGATGTTTGATTTTAATATGATCATAAAGGGTCATTCAGACGGTTTGCTTCAATATTTGATTTCTGTTAATATAGTGACCGTGTAAGAGGTATATTGAAAGAGCTTCAATAAAAATCAAACAAATTTGATTTTATTGAAGCTCTTTCATTAACTTGACGGATTGTAGCGCTGTCAGTGGCAACTCGTGGAACTTTTCCCAAAACTAACCTTCAAAACAATGGTGACCTTACCTACAGACTGTGCGGTAAGGAAACAGAAACAGTGACACATATACTGTGTAGATGCGAGGCACTGGACCGCAAAAGACAGCAAATTTTTGGGCAGCCAATAGGTGACCCAGAACTATACACTGTACAGGGCACTAAGGTACTGGACTGGGTATTGTAAACAGAGAGGGAAGATACAATGGGCCGACAGGCCTAAGTGTCACCGGAGGCTTCGGTCAGACGGACCCAACCAGGGGGTGAAGTTTTTTAGTGAGTATGCTTTGAAAGGAGAGTCTCACAGTAGACCTTGAGATTTTAGGCTCATAACTTCCCCATAAAGGGTTTTCCTTCACCTCCGCAAAAAAAAAAAAAAAAAAAAAAACGTTCAAAACTGAAACCTTCTGAAATACTTTCCTACTGATTTATTGTTTTTAACTTTATTTGTTTTTTCTTAATAATATTATCAAAAAACCAGCTAAAAAATTTAAATATTTCAAGTAGAGATCTCAACCAGACAGAAAATTTATTATTGGCTAAAGGTTTAAATTATTCGGTAACTCCAAAATATGTACCAAAATTTGATATTATTAGTTCTAGAGAAAACGCTTCTCAAAATTTACCAACCGACGTAAGCAACGAATACAAGGTACATTGCAAAATTGAATTAGAAAAATCTTATAAAATTAATCCAAATTTAACCTCCGCAGAATTTAAAACAATTAAAAATTTAAAAAATGACAATACAATTAAGATTTTATCGGCAGATAAAGGTAACGCGACGGTTGTCATGAACAAAACAGATTATGATAACAAAATTAGCGAAATCATTGAAAACGATTCAAAATTAAATAACTACTACTAGTATTGAAAACAAAATTTACAAAACTTTATATAAAAATAAAAAATTCCCAAGAGATAAAGAACGAAGATCTCTTACTTCTCATTATAGTAAATCTCCACATTTTTATGGTTTACCTAAAATTCATAAACAACAAATACCGTTAAAACCAATAATAAGTTCTATAAATTCACCTTGTCAAAATTTAGCAAGATTTCTACTTAAAATAATAGATCTGTTATCAGGAAATACTAATTCCTTTATCAAAAATTCAAAACATTTTTTAGAAAAATGATCAAAAATCAAAATTACAAATTCAGATATAATGGTTAGTTTTGATGTAGTCAGTTTATGTCCAAATGTCCCTGTCGATAAAACTCTTAATCTTGTGAGAAAAAAGTTCACATTAATAAATATAACTAAATTGAGCGACACAGCAATTCTAGAATTGTTGGAATTATGTATTAAAACTACATATTTTCAATTAAATAGTGATTTTTATCAGCAAAATTTTGGTATGGCAATGGGTTCACCTTTATCACCAAAATTGTGTGATATTTTCATGGAAGATTTTGAAATGGAAACTGTAAATAAACAAAATTTAAAACCTTCTGTCTGGTTTAGATATGTAGATGATATCTTTGCAATTTGGAACCTACTATTAAAACAATTGAAATTGAAAATAATAAAAAATGACCGTTTCTTGATGTACTAATACACAATAACAACAATTGTATTGAAACATCAGTTTTTAGAAAAGAAACACATACAAATAGATATCTAAATTTTAATTCAAACCACTCAATTTGTGTTAAACGAGGTATTGTAAAATCTCTTTTCGATAGAGCAAAAACAATTTGTTCAAATGACAATATTTTAAATAATGAATTATCACTTGTTAAATATGTCTTGATTAAGAACAACTACCCAAGTAAATTTATAAATCGTGAACTTTACCGAGACATCAAAAATAAAGAACAAAATTTAAATCCCGCAATACTTCATTCAAATATAGTAAAAATCACTTATATTCCAAAATTATCCTAAAAAATTAGGATTGGCAATAAATTTAATTTAAAAACAGTTTTTCAAACTAATAATACATTCAAATCTTTAATAGTAAATACAAAATCTTTTAATGAAATTCAAAATACAAAAAATTGTATTTACAAAATTCCATGCGAATGTAATAAATTTTATACAGGAGAAACATCTAGATCTTTTCACATTAGACTTAATGAACACCAATCATACATTAAAAATAAACAATTCGAAAAATCAAAAATGTGTGAACATGCATGGGATTTTGGTCATAAAATACAATGGAATTGTTTAACTAGATTCTTAAAATAAGTATAACCGCACAGTTAAAGAAGCAGCATTGATATGCTTAAATAATAACGAATGTGTTTCTAACTGTTCGGTCGATAATTCAAAAATTTGTATGCCTTGACGAAGTATAAATTCTCTTATAATATGCAAATGTGCTATCCTTCTTTCAAAATTCGTTCCCAGAAACGTCACAAAAATATGATGGAAATAGATTTTGACATCTTCAATTTCAAAATCTTTATCTGTGTCCTATGTTGCTTTCATATTTTTGTAGGATTATCAAGTGTTCTGTTTCTATAGTAAATTTTTTTTTTATATATATTTTGTTATGTCATTTTGAAAACGACTTCCGATTAAGGGAGTCGAAACAACAAAAATTAACAAACTTTTTTAAAATAAGTGGTTTTATTCCACGAGAAGAGAAAATGTTTCTAAAAGTTTACACAGTATATACGTCAATACATTTTGTTGTTAACAAATAATGATTGTTTTAATACAAATTCCATTCATTATAGCACAAGCCAGTTTATTGACAATATTACCCATTCGATATCACCGGAAGGAAGGAAGGAAGGAAGGACACCTTTACCAAAGGGTACTCATTTCATTTCAAGCAATGTATGTCTACCACCTAGTCAGCTTTTATTCTATACTTTAGTTCAGTTTTATGACCGAGTTTTATTCAAAGACAATATATTTCTTGCACCTGGATCTAGTACATTCACTTTAGTTTGTAATATCTTAGAACAGCTGATGAACAGCTGATTCCGTTTCATTCATCATTCAAATAAAAAAAACGATAACATTAAAACCTTTAGAACCGTCAAATAAGCAGCAAATTGTTTGTAGCTTACTACTTTAATATAAAATAAAATATAGGCCCGTTCTCTTTAGTTTTTGAGCTTTATTTTCTTTAAAATTTATGAAGAAGCAAATTATTATTTAAATCTCAGAAGGCCCCCCCGCGAGCCACTTTAAAATTAATCAAAATACCTGTCATCTCATACCCATTTGAATCAATGCTTAAATAGCATCTAAACCTCGATGATCAAAGAACATGACTACGAAATGCTAGATTCTAAACTTAATGGTCATCTTCATCTGTTAAACGTTCCATGATTTTTAAACTATGCTACTAAAAATACTAAAAGTTGATTCCTTCTAACCCCAATTGTCAACCTTTTAAAACATTTTTAGAAACGTCAAAAAAGAAAGTCAACGGACCCACTAGGACAATATTTAAATTAGAAGATAACCCTTCGGCAAACTATATAAATGAAATAAACAAAAATCTATTTAAGGTCTGTCCAAGGAAATAAATATTCAACGTCCATAATAGCCCGAAAAATATATTATAACGAATTAAATAATCAAATTTTTAAAAGAAAAATACAAATTGACACCCAAATGATAAACATGCCGATTAACACATTCATCCATAAACTTTCTCATCAAATGGAAGCCCAAACCCAAATACTTTCGGTATCTACTTTTTATAAAATGGATAATTTGTACAACTAATTTTCTGTAGGTACGATTATTGAAATTTTTTTATGGAACATTCCCTAAATGCATAGAGATTTGTATATCGAATGTTTAAAGTAAGAAGTAGAAGAATAAAAAAAATCAGAATAAAATATATTGTAACGGTTGACTAATGTGAAGAATTAAATAAAGAGAATACAAAACTTATATTCAATATATAGAGAAATAATGAAACAAATAAATTAATCAAAACCATTAAATAACTATTTATTTTAATTTAAATAATCACTAGACAGAATGTAATTTAGAAAATAAAGTTTGAAACTAATTTAGAGTAGTAAAATTATATAAGAAAATATAAAAATTTAGATATCAAATTTTAACATGGTAATTCCATAAGGGATTTTTATCGACAATTTTAGAATATTTACAAATAATTTAGCAAAGAATCAAATAGAAAAAGTTAAAGAAGAATAATCTCAGATAAGTCTGCGATCACCACAACAATGAGAACATTGTTATTTTAAATGTTAGAAGAGAAATAAATTTTAAACTTAACCTCGAAATGCAATATCTTGATTTATCAATATGATCAATCTAAATTCAGGGGAAATACAATAAATCGAGAAAATGATGTGTTAGGACTTCTAAAATTAAAGTATTACTGTAAAAAAGGCAGTAATAATAATGTTTAATATAATTTTAGAAATCGATAATGACGAAAGTAGAAAGTCTTCATGTAAATTTAATATAAGTAGAAATAGTAAATAAATTATGTCAAAATCATTCTTTTTGTCTCGAGAATGATGTGGTAATAATCAAAAAGTGTATAAAAATTAATAATTTTTTAATTATATAATAATTTAATTTAAAATTCTGTCAAATCCCAATCGAGTGGGCTTTGATATGATGGTTTATAAAAACCAAATTTCGCTGTCAAGCGAGGCTTTTGCTAAATCTCTTTTGAACTGTCCACATCAGAGCTCGTCGCAAAAACAAAAGAAAGTCAGAATCAAAGCCATACTGATTGATGAAAGAAGTTAAAAAGAAATTTTACCTGTCAAATTTTAAGTGAGGTTACATTTGGTGTAAACCAAGAAAATTGAGAAGTAAATCAAGAAAAGAATACCAATCATTTATTCCATCGTTTTTTCCTGAAAGAGAATCCAGATCCTGTTGCATCCTGCTTTATTATCCATATCCAACTGTATCCCGTAGTAATTTATCCTATATTCCTGATTTGATTCTTGGAGGATATTATATTCGTCACATTTTGAATTTAGAAATGAAGTAACCAGAAGTAACTAAAAAGATATAAGTCGTATTAAAGGTACCAATTATTCACTATTAAATATCAATATTTAAAAACGTCTATAAACAAAACAAGGCCAAAAGTATTTCATATAATTAGGTTAGACTACATTTTAGCAATTTAGACTGGAATAAGGTAAGAGGGTAATATTAAAATTGGTATTACTGTTAATTTCATAAATAAGAAAAAACATTATGCTTACCTTCTTCTGTCCAACAAACCCTTCACAACAACCGTTTTTTATTTGATTGTTAATAATTATTTCTACATTTACCAACTGATCATTATTATCGATTTTTACAATTCACGGCCAATTACAGAAGCACGACTGGGATTAAGACTCATTTTTCTACCGACTGAGTAGATGGCGCCCAACAAATAATTACATTCTAGCTAAGATTACGACAGAAGGTAATAAAAAAAAATATTTTTAGTAAAATTTTAAAATATTAATGAGCTAGAGTCGAGGTTAAAGAACCTATTTATTAAATCTTATAATAATAAAATCTATAGTTTTTGATAGGTTCCTTACAAAGAAAATAAATTTCAGGTAAACTAAAGTTAAAAATAAAATATTGAATAAACGTTAAATATTTCTCACATTTTGTTTCACGAACAACTTTGGGGAAATAGACAGTAAGCAACAATATATAAGACTCTTAAGTAGCAGAAATGGAACAAATTATTATGGGCCTCTTTTTTATAATTCAGAAATATTTAAGTAGACAAGGCTTTCTACAGTTCTATAGAATTTTTAGACAACAATAATTTGTAGTGTTTATGGACTGTTGTCATAATATTAATTTTTAATGTGGTCCTAATTTTAAATTTTAAATATTGTACTTTCCACTTGTGTATATACTTTGTATGTTTTTAACACCAGTAAATGTATTTGATTTGATTTGAAGAAGTTGTACTTCTGAATAAAAAAACGTAGGTCAGTCAGTCCTGGAATTCATATCCAAAGTAAAACTTTTTATCTGTAGCTATTCACCCTAGGAATTGAACTAAAAGAGATGCATTCAATAAATACAGTTTCTCTAAAAAAGGCATAAAACCAAAACAATGGAGCTCAAGATGACATTCGACTGAGATTCCCGTTTTTACGACAACAGTCAAGAGAATTTTAGATATTCATTTAAAGTAGATGAGCCGATAAAACTCAGACATCCAAAATACCAATTTTTCAATGAAAATTCATTCATTAACCTTGTCCTATTTTCAGATTTTTGTAAAACAACTAAGTATTATGAAAATTTGGTTATATTGTTACATTTTTTAAATAGTACTTCGAAGTAGAAAATTAACCAATACGTCGATACTGAGACATTTTATTTTATTGTACATCTCCTATTGTTGTTATCTTATGAAAGGTTTTAAAAGGGTACTAAATAGTAAAGCTCAGTGGCGCCCTTAGGGCTAAGGAAGAAGGAAGCCACAAAATATAACTATAATTTAGAATGATCAAAATAAATTATCATTTCTTTTAAGTTCAAAGTCGTTTATTTCTTTTGATTTTGGACTGTAAGTTTATTAAATAAGAAGTAAAAATAAAAAAAATTATTTAAACGTTTTCATGTAGGTTTTTTCCAGTTTTGCGACATGTGGCGGCAAAATTACTTTGTCGTATAGCTTCAATTGTTCAATTGCCAACGTTTCGAATTTAATTAAATTCATCCTCGGGGCTTTAATTAATTTTGAAACGTTGACAAGGAAACAATAATTTTTTCTTCAATATACACTGATCTCAATCCCAACTAAACTTCAACATAACCAATTTATCATATTATCAATTTCATTATTTATTGAAGATTATTTTATAATAAAGTAGTAAAATTCCCCGCGAGTCGTTAAGAGTGCGTACCCTGGCCAAAATGTATGTGCTTGCTGAGTGCTAGAAAATCCACGATTACTTCAAAACGGTGTTATTTAAAAAAATAAGATAAACGCCGGAATGAAGATAAAGTCGTATTGTAATATTTTTTCAAAATATTGTACCATTTTTTACTATCAGTAGTAATTTGGCAAATAAATTTAAAAAAAATATTACAATATTTGACATTTATCTTTCATTTGACACTAAGTTGAAAAAGATTGAACAAAAATTACTCAAAAATCTATGGGACGCAAGAAACCTCTGCAAGATTAATCACATGCATTACCATCTTAAACTTACGTAAAATTTTAAGATTTAAAATTTTTCAATTATACTCCACCAAATACTTTAAAATATCTTCACAATTTTGTGTTACGATAAAATTATCAAAAACTTTTCAAAAAATGGCGAAGGAATGAATATTACTACTAATAGGAATTATCCGAATAATTGAATGTAGGATACAAAAGCCACCAGTATTTTAATAATGATGAAAATTGATGGATCGTCTAAGATCAAAGTATACAGGGTGGCATTAAGCGGTTTATAAAAATAAGTAATAGTTTTGATAAAAAATATATTTTTTGACTTTTTAATACTTTAAATTCTATTTTCATTGTAGTACGAATTATATTATGTAAAGCGTGTTTACTTTAGTTGCCCCATATGGAAAAGTTAATCTTTATAAAAAGTTGTGCATCGGGTAAAACCCATGATGAAATAATCAGACATCAACATTTCTAAGTGTGCCGATAATAATTAAATATGCTTTTTCTATTCTTCTGGTTATTTTTTTCATCTGTCAAAACAGTCAGATTTTGTGGTTTCAGCCAATAAGAGCTCAGGATCCTAACCAATCATTGAGTTTTATACTGATTATTTTTTTCATCTGTCAAAACAGTCAGATTTTGTGGTTTCAGCCAATAACAGATCAGGATCCTAACCAATCATTGTGTTTTATACTGATAAAACCGCTTCTTCGTTTTTGTTTTTTGATTAAACTGTCTTTACCTTTTTTGAAATGTCAAATGTAAACATTTAACAATTTTTATTTAGCCTTATCAATTATTATTATACTAAAATGTATTGCAAATCTATGTTAATACCCAAATTTCAAAATATATTTGTAAACTAACCTGTTTTTATTCGTTTATTGTAACACACAACACAGCTCCATCCATAAATTCGTTTAAAACTGACATAATGTCAAAACGTCTAAACGTTAGCCTTAATAAATAATCTTAAATGCCTACTACTAGATAGACAACTTATATTACGTTTGTAATATTTAGCGTTTAAATGTAAAAGAAAATATCGAACTTTTGAGTGTAAAGTGTCTTTCTCTGTTTTTAACACAAAATGATTTCCAAATTAATCTTTCCAAATACCACTCTTCCTGTCAAATTTTATAGATCAAATTTTCGGTTTCCATACTCAAACGCCTTTATTTCAGGCAAAACCACTCAAACAAACTGATTTGAGATAAAATCAGTTTGTTTTCGTGGTTTTTCCAAATAAAGCCGTTTTCGTGAAAACCAAAAATTTAATCGATAAAATTTGGAGGACTCGTGGTATTACCTTTGATAAAACCGCCTCTTCGTCTTTGTTTTTTGATAAAACTTTGTTTACCTTCTTTGAAATATAAACACTTAACAACTTTTATTTAGCATTATCAATTATTATTATACTAAAATGTATTGCAAATATATGTTAATACCCAAATTTCAAAATGTATTTGTAAACTAACCTGTTTATTCGTTTATTTCAAATCGCCTTAACAAAGCCGTTTTCGCGAAAACAAAAAATTTAATAGATAAAATTTGGAGGACTCGTGGTATTACCTTTGATTAAAATAAACATACATGTTCTAATAATTAATAATTGAATAGTAAATTACCTTGGAAAATCAGACGGTTTAAAGTTTAAAAATGTATCATTTAAAAAAATTATATAGTTGAGCGAATTTAGGTTGATCCCGATAGAAACATTTTGGATTCAAACTGCACTTGCAAAGGAGGAAGATGATTCTGCAAGCATGCAGCAGTGGTCTGTATCTAGGTCAACGAACAATGAAATTGCAAGTGTATCAGAATAGATGTGGCAAATCTATGGCCATCAAAAGTAAAGCAAATAGAGGTAATGAGACCTACGGGTGTAAGGATGTCAGTAATATTTCTTCTGATCACTTAGTGGAAAATGTTATGCTAAGCAACATAGTGTTAGCAGAGGAAAGATGCAGAGTGGGAAAAGAAGCTAGACTGGCAGAAGAGAGACAAAAAGAAGATATTTTAACCCTTTCACTCACGAATTATTGTTAATAGAGATAAAATTATGTCAGTGGCAATGCTTATTTGTTAATTTTTTTGATGATTTTTAAGATATTTGAAATTACTCTAGCTGCCCCCAGAAGATGGTGGTGGCATGTCGTCAATTGACGACAGTATGAGTCAACGGCATCTTTTTAATGGCCACTTGGAGGCGGCAATGTGTTTTCAATTCATGTACTCTATCACTGCTTATTTGGTTTTGGACTTTTCCTCCTTTTTTTTGCTTCCTTCTCCTGGGCTTCTTTTTCCTGCATCTCCTGATTAGTTTTTTCATTCTCCTGTCCGTTTTCATCTTCTATTTTCTCACTCTCATTGTCCCGCATTTCTTCCCGTTCACATACTTCTATATCTGTACATTCATTTTCAAGAGTTAACAATCCTTCACATTCGTTTTCAAAATCGGATATTTCTTCTACGTCTACAAACACACTAACTCATATTTCAAGAAATAATGGTAATAAATAAACGTGTACCTTCACAAATGTCCCCAACTTCGGACTATATCAGACATTTGATCAATAATTTCCAACAGATCTTCATATTTCAACGGTTTTTTGCGTCAGAAGGTCATTATCTAAACAAATAGCAAAATAAAAATCAAAGTAATAAACAACAAATATTATCATTACCTTGAGCAAATGCACTCCACTGACTCACACAGTCATCAATTGATGACAACAGTTTTCAAAAAATTCTTGACCACAAACTAGGACACAACGAAGTATTTTGACACACACAATCGGTTTAGTTGATATTCACTATCACGTACACAGTACCAGACTTTTTGTAATATACAGTGACGCGCGCCACCTTTGTTTTTCTTTGCAACGTATTTCCGGGGTAATCACGAACGCTGCACACCTATAAAACTTTGAACATCTAGTTTAGCTACAAGTCAGCATATGACAGGGCAGTATTATAGGTACCTTACACTAACAGTAGTACTGTCAGTATTAGAAAATACTGACAGTATATTGATGATCAACTACGAATACTGATGGAATGAAGTCCATACTGATGATTATATCGAAACCTTGAAGTACGAGCATCAATATTGTCGGCGGTGGGGAGTACTGACAATATTATTGATGTGTTCTCGCGCTCTGTGGTATTACTGTCAATGTTTATTAGTTTGTTAGTGTTCCGAGACTACAAAGTTAACATTAATCTTCCACAGTAATACACTTTCGCATTTTCGTATCGCTTCTTATTAAAAATGGCTTCTATAGTCACTAGCATCCGTTAATTGAATTTCGTGTAATAAATTTACGTGGGAATATTGTTCTCTCTTATTTAGCCAATCCTTCCCCCATCGTTTTCGTTTTATATTTCTTTTGTACTCAACATTAATACTAAGGCTACGCATGCCTTTTTTTTATTTTCCATATTTCTCTGATTCATCGTATTCATAAATACTTCTATTCTACTCGTACTGATCTCAGAATATTGTCAGTAATATTATTAGTGTAATGTCACATCATCTCCAGAAGATTCGTTCAAATACTGTCAACATTACTGATTCAGTATTACACAACGTTTTTAAACAAATAAACACGAATATGTATGAATCTGCACACAATTTTTGTCGACACCGGTCGCCAGATGTCGCGTCGAGAGATGCCGGGTTCGCGTATAAATAAGTGGTTTTAATATCCAGAGAGAAGAGTTAAAATAACCTTCTTTGTGATACAGTCCAGTGAACCACCTAACCGTCCGAAGTAGGATTTTTGCTCTGCGTCTGGCTATTCGACTGATAAAAATGCTCTAACATTTGCCATTACAAGTTTGCTTCACCTAAACTTTTGGTGCCGGCCTGTATATCAAAACCAATTTGCCGAGATGTTTTTGTTTTGTGTCTCCACCACTGAATTTTCCGTGATCATTTTCTGTAATGGCGTAAAGCCATCGGTATTTTTGTATTCTATTTGATCCGCCATCCTCAACGTATGTGTGCGCTAGCTTTCTATTCTAGAAGCTAGTTACAATGGCGGCAATAAAATTTTATCTGTTTCAAATAAAAGCTGTACACAATTCACGTTCTTATCTCGGAGAAACACTTTACCGCAAAAAGCCGGGATTCCGGTCGTAATAAAGGAAAAAATTAATTAGGGTATTTGGTACACAGTTGGTGGTATAATAAGTTGGCTATTTTATTTGAGGGATTTTAATCAGAGCCCGCAATAATTATCTTTTATCGCAAACGTATTATAGTTATCTATTTAGAGGCGTCATAAAGTTGGACATAAATTGGGAAAACTAAACTATTCGAACGAAGAAAAGTTTATTGTAGACCTTGAGAGAAAGCTAGTAAATATCAGATGAAGATCTCGAAACCCTCGTTTAAACAAAAGAATTAAATTTATCTGACTTGATCGCAAATGTTTAATTGTCTTAGCTTGATAGAATTCTCACTTTGGTTACCGGTAACCTCTATAAGGCCAAGGTGGTGAGAAACAATATTTCGAGGACGAAATAATTATTTAATGTATCATTAATAAACGCAGTTACTTCTGTAGATAAATTTTTATTGCCACATTTTACGTATAAGGAACCTTAAAATGATTCTATTCATTATATACATTTCACTTCTATCCCTGCACTGCCAACAGATTTTGTTTAGTTTGCCGCTTATTATAGAAGTTATTACGGCATTGCTGGTACTTTCGGAAACTGGCAATTTCCAAAGGTTCATATTAATTGGGCATCATGTACACGCCTTGGGAATATACAAGACGTTAAATGAAAGTGGAAACATCAACGACTAGAAGAGGAAAATCGGCTCCCTGAACAAAGACTATAAGCTCAAGAAATTTTCCTGACCATTTATCAAAATCTTAAGACCAAAGCTGGCTACGATAATAAGGATCTCGAAAAAACTTAAACCGTGTTGCAACTTGCAAAGTGTCGAAAGAATTGTTTCCATATTGTTTATTTTAACAGCAAAAAACTTTTGTTAAACCGTTAATTTAGCTTTCGTGGGAATTATTCCAATATCCAATAATACCACAGAATCATCAATAAATTCAAAGAGAGTCTTAAAAGTAAATAAATGTGTAACTCAATATCTCTTGAGGTTTATTCCGACATAACACAAAACCAGTTTATGTACTGTCGGGATTCTGCGCAGTCTAGATTTGGTGGCACAAACCTTTGATGTCCAAGAGGCGTTCAGATAAAATGGCGCTACTTACTAAAGAAGTAACGAAACGAAGAGGTTGAAAAGGAATTGTCAGGCATTGAAGGGTTTGTAAGTGAGTACAATTACCTAGATGAAATTGTTTAGAGAAGTATTTAGTTCTAACGTTTCTGATTGGTATATTGTAAGACTTCTGTGTGGTAATATCAAACCGAGTCCTTTTAGAGAACTGAAAAAAATTTGTTAAATTTTCATTTTATAAACTCATAAATTTTGGTGATTTGCATACTTTATCTGGCAGAAAGATATTTTCAAATGAAATATGGGGAATCACATATACACTTGGACCCGACAAAATCTGGGATACCACAAGGCAATTGGGCCATTTCTATATCTGCTTTACAGAGCCCATCTTCCTCCAATAGGTGTCACCTCCCTAGCTACTTTTGCAGACGATACAGCGATCCTTGCCTCGCATAAAAATGCTGCCACTGCTTCTAGATATCTACAGCACCACCTTGACAAAGTCGATAAATGAATGAAGATCTGGTGCATCACCCTTAAGCGAGATACCTGTCCTCTAGTTACGAGGAACAGTTGCCCGCTATTCCAAACAGAAAATTTGAAATACCTCGGTATTCATTTATACAGGCGCCTAACCTCTGCTAAACATATATGGCAAAAGAAAATACAACTTGGCCTGATTTACAGAAAAATGTATAGGCTGCTGTGCCACTCATCCCAACTATCTCTTACGAAGAAAGTGGTGGTATACAAAACCATAATAAAGAATATATGGTCATATGGAACATAACACAGGGCATCAGCAAGCGACTCGAATGTCATGAAGATATAGCGTTTTCAATCCAAACTACTCAAATACAAAACCATAATAAAGCCTGTATGGTCATATGGAATACAATCCAAACTACTCAGATCAGCTGTCAATGCTCCCTGATATATTCTTAACTAATTACTTCACAAAGATCTTGAAGTCCCAACAGGCATAGAAGAATGTGCCAAATTGGCCGAGAGTTCCCAGAACCAGTTGAATGTTCACCCAAATGACTAGTTGCAAATCTCCTCATTCATCAGCCAGTGAAAAGACTGAAGCGGTATGATCCATTGGATCTACCCCACAGACGATAGTGTTGTATTATTAGTGATTGAGTATGCTAAATGTAATGTCATCATATTAATATCCAGAAGCAGTATCAGTTGATGCCACTTCTCTGTTTTTTTCATATGGCCATATTAAATTCTTATTGTCTTAAGAAAATTGTATACTAGAAGAGTGGGAAATTCTTTGATTTTATAGTGAAAAAATACAACCCAACCTATAAAGTTTACTAGGTATCTTCTAATGCCTTGTTATAAAACTCCTGACCCGTTTTTTAATTTTTAAAAATTGTCAATATTAAACGAGTTGCTATTTAAAATAAGTTTTAATTAAATTTTGATGCAAATTATGTAAATAGTTTTAGAAAGCTTGATCAAAGCAGTAACTTTTACCACAAATTAATTAAAAGTCTGATTATTAATACCATTAAAGTAAGTTGAGTTGTTTTTACAAAACGTTTTAAACAAAAAAAACATATTCCGTAAAACGGTAACAGAAAATATTAAAACTAGTAAAGTTAAAAAAAATTCATTGAACTTGCACAAAAACTATTTATACAGGTTGTTACTGAAATGCATGTACATCCCTTAATAGATCCCCTCTCCTAAAAGTCAGAACAATATTATTTTGAAAAAATATCTATAATTAAGAAAATGATATTAAATGTTCATACTAAAACAGACTCACGTCACGGTATTTAAAAAATTGTCTTTAAAATTGTCTAAAATTGTCTTTAAAATTGTTTTAAAAATTGATTCTAAAACTATCTTTAAAATTGTCTTTAAAATTGTCTTTAAAATTGTCTTTAAAATTTTCTTTAAAATTGTCTTTAAAATTGTCGTTAAAATCGTCTTTTACCTTCCTATTTTTTGTTTTTTTCTGTTATTGTATAGTTGGCTTGTCGGTTTAATAAATAAATAAATAATTCTCTTTATTCGCCCATAAATTACTTTCCAAAATCAAAACTTGCATGAAAAACGTGTAAATTATTCGTCATCGAAGAAAACGTAGTAATATGAAACAACTTTATCTAAAAGTGTGCTAATATCTAATAAAATAAAATTCAAATTGTATAATTAATAAACCCAGATTTGACCTTGACTTCAAGCAATAGCTAGTTAAATGCGCAGTTACACCTCTCTTCCGCATTGAATTCTAATTTATTACGGGAAGTAAATAAGTTGCGCTTAGAGACAAGCGCAAAACTCTAAAACAATGCAATTATCATCCCATCCCATCCCACACACATAAAAACATTGAGTTTCGCGGGAACTCTTTTTGTTGGGGCTGGCACAAGGTGGTACGTAATAACGAAGGGAGCGTTCCTGATTGAGGTCCTGGTTAGAGTGAGGTCATATTGTAAGACAATCAGACAAAGATAGATCATTAGCTTAAACAGTAAAAATTTCTAATTCTCCACTCAGTCACATATTAGGGCTCACAACAACACATCGGTCTTTCCGTACCGCCCATTTTAAAAAGTCATATTTGAACTCGCAACACACTAACGTGCGTTCAGTGCATTTCTACACCAATGCTAAGTGCCTAATATTGATGTAACCTGGGCAAATGCGTTAATATACAGTTAATTAACTAACTCAACATATAGTTAAAAACATAATGACATTTATTTATTTTATTTAATTGAGAAATCCCACTTAGAGCCGGTCCTGCCTATACTTATTCCCTAATTCTTAATTAAAATGTATTTCGTGCAATTTTAAACCTACCCTCTTAATTTGAAGGTATTATTCGATCAGTAACCGCAAAACTGGCGAAATTGGTCAGTTGAATCGAAATAATCTGCGCCACTGCGCGAAAGGGGTTTATCTAAGAAAGTTCATTAGTGGAATCGTGTTCGCGTAAGTATAAAGAAGAGCCCTGAATTTTACAAGAAGAAATCCGGTGTCCCTAATTACTGATTTACGAGATCCCTTGCCCTGTGGGTCGACCGGGTGGCTCCTGCCTATACATAATTTACCCCTTGCCGGTCGTGGGCCTTTTGATTCGGGCCCGCTGAATGCAATTTGATTAGGAGATAACGCCGAACCGAATTTAAATTTCTATAGAAGCGGATTTCTCTCAACTTCCTCTTCAACTGATAAAGACGTGTTCCTTCGTTAATACGGGATTTTACTGAAATAATGCTGGTTTTGCGCATTTTAATCAAGCGACACGCCTTTGCATTTGCAAATGGAAAATAATCCAGGCAATGAGTCGAACGTCCACTTCAATGGAAACAGAGCTCTTCTTTTTTTCCATTTTTTTGTCTACACCGCCTCTTCCTGCATCTACCATCGCTACGTTCAAACTATTCCTTCAGCCGTTCCACATGACAATCATGGTCGTTGTGGTCGTAGCGAAAACGTCACTGATGACGTCATTATTTTCGCTCGCAACGACCCATCCGCTTAGGTGGGTTAAAGATCTATTCCACTTGAGTTTCTGATTGTACCGCTCGCAAGCAAGTGGAATGGGAAAAATGCGGTCGTGAGCGTGATCGTTGTGAGTGCTTAGTGGAACGTAGCTCATGTGGTGTCCTGATTTAAAGTTGTTTATGAAGTCGGTCATCTCGTATTCGCGCGTGCTTGGTCATACCAATTCCTGCTGTTCTCTTCCAAAACTTCATTTATCTGTGTTCTCTAGATTTTATTTTTTAATAATCATATTTCATTTCTGTACTTACTTGTATTGTAATACGCGATTCACCCATAGTCATATGTCCTTGTCGACTGGGCTATTTGCAAAAAGAAAATCTTTGTCCTCTTACGGGGTGTTAGGCATCTATTCAGTTTTACAACTGGCTTCTAGTCAATTGAGTTCAAACACAACTGACGAAAACTTCGCCAGGAGGGCATTTCCGACATTTTTGTATTGGACCAAATTGCTAGGCTAATAAAAAGTTTTTGAATTAAAGGAAAATTATACCTTGGGCGAAAATATTGGCAGTATAATTAAAAATTTTTGCGTAAATTAAATTTGTTTTGAATGAAGTTAATAAGAATGAACCGTTTGATTTAATTTTATTGAAAATGAAAATTTATATTCAGTGTAAAAAAATAAAAGTTCATATCTGAAGATTATAAACATCAATAAATAAATGTGACTATTTCCCTCGTCTTAATTTCCACCAATCACAAACGCGCAATTTCGAATTTCAAATGGTTTCTAGATGAAAAAACTGTATGACAGCTCCTGTCAGTAGTTTTTCCAAGTTTACCCGCGGCAAAACTTGTTGTCACCAAAAATTACAGTACCTTGATAACAACTAATTATCGTCTCCTAGGAGACCAGAAAACGACGCTAAACAATATTTCTGATTTTATTGTCAATAAATTGTGTAATATTGTTTTTAAACAGTGCTAGTCAGCTTATGTAGTGAAAATGAGTCGTTTTGGAAGTGATTCTATGACTAATATTGATCTGGCGATTCAAGAAAGTGTACCGTACAATACCGTTAAAACCCATACGTCAATATGAAAACAGTTTACGGAATTCTGCAAGGCAAAGAAATACGAGCTTTTGGAAACTACAAGTTTAGAGCAACTAAACCTAATCCTGAAAGATTGGGCGTGGAATATGAAGGAAAGAAAACGGTGAAAATTACAAAGAACTAGTTGTGAAGATAATGTGGAACACTGTTGCAAAAAAAATGCAAGAGATGTATTTTATGAAGTGGAAAATAATTTTTGATCTATTTAAAGATATTATCTTCAAGTCTAGTAGGGAAGTTCGTAATGCGAAACGAAGGAATTTGCAGATTTGCGCCAATAAAAGGAAATCGAGCTCTGCTTCATTAAAATTGGAAGAATACTACGCAATGGTTTTATTATGGGACGAAGACACTCCGGCGGGACTCCAGGGAAAATTTTACCACATCGCTTCAGTAGAACTTGCCTGGAGAGGTGGAGAAACAGTCAATTGCAAAGTTCATTATTTTAAAGAGGAAGTGGATAATTCTGGGATTAAAACAGGTAGATAACATAAGTTACATATTTTTTTAAATACCTGATTTTCAAAAATCCTACTTTTTAGGAAGAGTAGAATATAATCATCTCTTCAATAAAACGGCCCAGGGTGGAGAAAAAAAAATGGCCGATAGTAAATGACTGGTCCCCAACACGAACAACCCTACCTTTACTCCAGTCAGTCTTTTTCAAATTCTAATGGTTAAACGTTCATCTAGAATAACAACTGATAGATTATTATTAACAGTAATCCCATCATGGAACAAAGAACAATCAAGTGGATGGTACAAATACATTCCTGTGGGAAAAAACGAACTTTGGAAATGGACTAAAGAAGCAGCAGAGAAGGCAGGATTAAATACAAAAGAAATAAAAATAACAAACCACTCTATGCGGTCGATAGCAGTCAGTAACCTGGCTAAAGGAGGGGTGGGCGAACAATAATTAATTAAAATTACTGGCTAACTCAATTAAGCCTTATCTGCAAATGGATAATGAGCATTATTCCAATATCATAAACGCCCTTAGAAGTGACGCCTGAGAACTTCCAGCTAAAAAACAGAAAACAGAAGATCCTGCAGCCACTCCTCGAGCTTCTCACTCTCCAGCTGGACTCATCAACAATATTAATGATTTACCTACACCCAACGTTATCAATGAGTTAACAAAGATTCTACGATTAATAGGAAGGAAGATATGGCAATTCAAAAATGGGTGTTTAAAGAAACTGGATCGTTGTAGCATAAATATCTGGACAAATATGGCTTCCACAAAAAAATGTATATAACATCCTAATGAGAGAACAGTATTGGGGACATTTTAAGACCATCCAGAACCGTTTAGCATAAGCAGAAAAAAAGTTATGGACAAAATAAATTTTTTTCAATTTTTTTATGCCATTTTTTAGCGCCATCTAGACTGTAGTATATGAAAAAAATCCTTTTGCAGAAAGACGTTTCTACAATTGTCCAGTAATTTTTAGTCCCATGGGATAATTATTTTTTTGGTCTGTTAAATTTGAGCAAAATTTTTGTTTTTTATAAGACAGTTTAGATTTTTGGTCAATAGCGTGAAAAGTATTGATTTTTTTGAATTGACTTTGAGCAAATGTTCTTCCGAATAATTTCCATTTTTTTTTGTTTTTTATCTTTTGTCTGTAACGAGATATGGCCGTTTGAAATTGCATACAATTACATTTATAACCGTAATGTCATTTTTTCGGGTCAAATATTGAAAAAACGGTCATTCCAATGAAAAAGTTTGTCATAACATTACATTTCACCGATATCCTAAGCTTTAAAATGGTTTACTATACATATCGATATTATCAGCCAAAAAAAAGTTACTGGCAAAAATACATTTTTTTTTAATGAAATTGAAAAATCTTAATTTTCTACTCCCTATAACTCGAGAGGGGTTTATTTTCATGAAAAATTTAACATTAATAGATTAAAAAAGAATAATTTATCTATTTTTTTCCTCACTTTTTGATTAAAATTTTATTTTAAATCCTAATTTTAATAGACCTAATGATTAATATTTTATAAAAAAATAAAATTAGAATATTAAAAATGTTGGGTCGTAGGAAAAGTAGTGTACATAACTCGTTGGAAAGTGCATTTCTTGCGCTCGTGCGTAATTGATCACTTTCCACACTTGTTGCTATTTAACTCGGTTTTTAATCGATAAAAACATACACTTTCCACTTACTACACAAACTTTAAAACTTTAATGTTAATGACAAACGAAATATATTTCTACCTACTGATGATTAAAAGTCAACGTTAATGGTCGGACAGTATCATCCGCCACTTATTTACAAAATTAGGGGCTATAATTTACATAAAATTATAATATTTCACAGACATACGAAATTTGAAAGACACTCAAAATTACACGACAATTATAGTCAAATTAAAGACTTGTATTCCTTCCAAAAACAATGGATTTTAATAGTCCGGTAGATTATCGATATTTTTGACCTGTTTAACTAATTTTAACAAAATAATTTTTTAGCAAAATTAAGCTTTCTCCCAGCCGATATATGCATCGGAGCTTGGACCGCACTGAAGCTACAACAACTATTCCTGGGACTACTTGCCCCCACAGATATATGATTCTTCAGTCCAGATGCGTGTCAGAAGTTCCAGAAGAGACAATCCAACCATTTGATTACTTAATTTTGTTAAAAAAATTACCTCTAATCGATCTAATATCTAGTGCTTCGTATGTGCAAATCTAGACGTTTGTTTTTTTTACGATTTGTGGCTGAAACATGTATCCTATCGAAAAGTGTTTAAAGTAAAAGTTGTAGATAATTAAAAAATCTAAAACTTTTATATTAATCATTTTTTAACATAACCTCAAAATTATCGATAATCTCAGATAACCTTGGCTCAAAGGTATTAAAATTGATGAATCGACCGTACTATTATCCAGTCACTTAGACATGCAAAAAAAGTGAGTGATTCCGTTCCCCGATTAGTACCGAATTTATTCTTATTCGGACGTAATTTACCGAAACCTCGGCTCAAATTACTCCCCAAAAAAAAACTGTACATGACAATAGACCATCATAAATAATACCGTGGAGCGTGAAATAAACCGAATTTGTGAGGGCCTTCCAAAAATACGGGAAATTTTTGATACGCAACCATTAGGGGTACATGGGCGTATCAAGTTTTTTACGAGGTGACCGTAATACATTTCGTTCAACATTCAACACTTGTCATAAAAATAGATAATGCTTATCCAAAAGGAACCGTTACCATTTCGCTGCTTTAAAGTCATCCATGTTCAGACTTAAATAAAAAATTACAAATAATATAGGGTTAAAAACATCACGCTATAATATTCCGACTTCTTGAGTCCAGCTTTAGCGGTATGTGTCATATCCTTGTCCTCTTTGACGAAGCGTAGATTTTTTCCTTGGCTAAGGTTGCCATCTTCTGCTGCTGCTCATCTGAGGATGATTGAAAGAACAGTTCTTCCTCAAAATACACTTATTAAAGATGACACACGAATATTGGTATAAAAACATAAACCTTAAGTAGGACCCTCTGGGGATGAATGCAACAAGGCATCAATAACTGCAAATGTTAAAGGAGGAACAGAAGACATTCTGAATACCACATTACCTCCTATAGAATGGGAAGAACATGGATAAATGTGGGAACAATGTGTTTCTGCAAATCCTGCTACAGGTCTGGATGTTGTTAATTTACAAGAACAACTTGATATGAGATTACAACAAAGACTGGCCAGGGAAACAAGCATTTGCCCTGTTAGGAGAGAATTGTACACTCAATGTTTTGATGAAATTATTATACAAGTTACTATTAACTGCGCATATACCCCAATTGGTCCAGACCCTTTCTATGGTATAGCTAAAAACATATAATAGCACCTGGATGAACAAGCAACCTCGAAAATGATGGAACAAAGCGCCGGGAATGAGACAGTCCAAAGAGTTAATTAAAGAACCATCGCCAAAATTCACAGGGTACCTACTAAGCCAAAATAGGCGAACAACCAGAATCATGGTTGGGCTCCTGACTGGGCACAACCTGAAACCTCAGCACACATTCTGTGCTACTGCGGTCTGACAAGGCTAAGGTTTTCGACGACAGGGGAGGAAAATCACAACCCTCCCAATATATGGAGGACCTCAGATCTGGCGTATGGAGCCTAATAACAAGGACGGGAACTCTAAAGATCTGCAAAAGTCGCAGAGGAGATGTAAAGGACGAGATGCGAATGACATTTGAAGCAATCAAGCTTTATACTATAGTAACGTTGCATTTGGAATAAGGAACAAGGTAAGACCGTTTTGTGGAACGAGGTAGAAAATTTTAAAGAAGGAAAACAAATATCAGAGCTTAAGCAGAAGGCAGAACAAGCCGATAGAAGAGCAGCAGAGACTCACCTGGCAGAAGGAATTGTCTTCTTGAAGAAGACTGACGAATAACTGAAGATACAACTGGGGGGGGCGTATCCTAGCACATAAGAAATAAGATTAGAAATAAAGCTAATTGAAATATTATTTCACAACCTTATGAGGGTACTTTTTAAGGAAAAAAACGTTTTCTATACTTAAAGCTTTTGCATTCATTGTAAAATTGGAAATATACATTATGGATTCCTTATATAAACTCACGAGTAAGTAAAAATTTATTTATTAAACTCGTTATTTTCTTTACTTACAGGTAAGCACTGATGATGAGCACACACTAAATACAAAAAACATTCTGTTACTTTTTCTGAACTTGACGATCTAAAAGATTTAAGCTACTCAGTATCTATTTATTGAAACGATGTTACCTTACCCCAGTAACGCCAATGATCAAGACTGATTATTCTGGCGTCTGATGCATGGAAAAATGCAGGGAAGGTATTAAAACAAATTACTCAAATAATTGTTATTAAGTTTTATAGTAACTTTCATGGGTTTTAATTTGGGCCGTTTCCGGTCATCATCCAATTGTTTTCGAAGGGTGTGGGTGTTTTTAGTTGGAAGATGTATGGTACCTTGCTTTAGTTATTTTAATTGGTGTACCGGAAACAGAATTCATAAAATGTTGTCGAGTTAAATACCAGTCTTTGTATTTATTACCTGTCACTGATATACGCAGTGGTCTACTCAGGTAGCAAATTAACTTTTCTTGGCGTCAGTTTTTTCTTTTTATATACAGGATGTTTCATTGCGAAGTGTCCATACATTAAACCTCAGGATTTGCTCATAAAAAAAGGAAGGAACTATAGTTTGCCCATGGTAAATAAAAGTAATGTAAACAGAGTTTTGGCAACGTTTGCCGATTTGAACTATACAGGGTGGCGCAAATTTAATTGAATTGAATTTCGTAAACCGTTATAGATACAAAGTTGATTAAATGGGGGAAAAGATGTGTATTTTCAAGACGAATTTATTGGTTTTTTCAAAAATAAAATATCAAGTGCGGTTTCCGAGATATTTGGGAAAACCCAAAATTGACGATTTTCATTTTATTTCATTAAAACCTTATTTTTTTTAAGATAGAAAAAAGTTTATAAAACTTTTTTATTGAAGGCCAAATATCGCTTAACATAGCGTATCTAATTTTATAAAACAACGTTTCGTCTTTGAAGGGCTACCCTCAACTATTTTTTTTAAATACGGACCTGCACTTTTTTATTTTATTTCATTTATTGAGCATATTTTGGATGTACATTTTCAATAAATGTGCACGTAGGAAAGAATACAATTTAATCATAAAATTGCATATCAAGATGGCTTTGAAACAAAAATTATCCTTTATTTTGACGTTTCTTAATTTTGTTGATTTTTCGTTAGTTGGTGTTATTTTGTAATTATCTAAAAGAGAATTACAAAATTGATTAAACTTTATGGAAAATGGTCACAGTATACTCAATTTTGAATTAATTTTAGCCAAAAAGATTTACAAATATTTTCAGTGAAAATGGAACAGGACCGTACTTAGCAAAATTCCTAAAGTACAGTTCATTGTCAAAACCTAACAAAAATATTAAGTGATCTATATGGTTGGTTAGAGAAAAAATGGGGATTTCAAAAATGACATAAAACGCACAGGTCCGTATTTAAAAAAATAGTTGAGACCGGCACTTCAAAGACGAAACGTCGTTTTAAAAATAACTTTTATTGCAGTATTTGTTATTAAAAGCTGATATTTTTAAAAAATGTCGATAAAAGTATGTTGTTAGGACTGTAAAGCTCAGATATTTGTTATTACTTTACGAGTTTTCCTATTTTTCGTTGTCACCCTTATTTTTGATATGTTTTTCGTTTAGATTTTTCTCTCTTTCCTTCTTTTTCTTAGTATCTCTTTCTTTCTTTACTTTGTAAAAATCTGTTATTGAAATGTCCAAAATCTAAGAACCCTTTTGGAACAAATAAAAGCTAAGTCAAATTTTTTTCATTTTATCGATTTAATTTTCGCGAGGTATGTGCCAAAAACAGCATTTTTGGTATTTTTCGAGTGGATTGTTTCACTATTTTTTAAATATCTCGTCGAAAAAAAAAATTAAAATGACCGTGATGAAGTATAGTATCGATCCGTATAGGTTTTGTTTTAAATATGCATCCTAACCTCAATAAATAACCAAAGAATCCTCGAATTTTCTTAAAAATTAGAGAAAGTATGTATTTTTATGTCGGGAAGACATGGTAAAAATTTTAAAAAAATGTATTTGTCCAGCCAAAATCGGCATTTCCAAAAAAAATGAATTTGTCGCCATTTTTGGAAAAACAATAGAGAAAAATTTTTTATCTTAAAAAGGAGGATTTTGTGTAAATCCAACATTTTATTTCTTTATTTAAAGTGCCCAATTTAGGAAATAATAAAAAAAATCGATTTTGTTTCCGAAATCCCAATAGTGTTCAATTAAATTTGCGCCTCCCTGTATATAAAGAAAATTATCTAAAAGGGGCGTACAAAAAGTAAAGTATGATGTATCATATTTAAATTTATAGAATATTAGTTTTATACATTTCAGGAATATTTTTTTTTCTAATATTTCAAGTAAAGATACACAAGTTTTCATCTTGAGGTGGGTTCCAACCCCCCAAACCCCAAACAGTTATTATGAATTTATTTTTTTGATTTTGTAAACACCCCGTATAAAAATATTTTAAAATCAACTAATCGGTACACTTAAAAGGACAACGCAAAAATTAGGTAAAGAACTATAAATAAAATAATTAAATTAATAATTATTAAAAAATGAAAGCCATTTTGTTCGATACACTTCTGTGCTCTTTTTAAAATGTGTTATAATTACGTTCGGATTATTCCGCACAAGCATCAAGGATCCTTTCAAGTAGCTGTTCTCTACTATTTATTTCAGTTAATTAAACTTTTGATTTGAGATACCACATAATCAAGAGGATTCAAATCAGGTGATCTGGGAGACTAGTTATGAGGTCCACCTTTACCTATCCACAAATTACCAAAGTTATTATTTAAAAAAATTCTTACAATTCGCCTATAATGTGGCGGGGTACCATCATGTTGAAAATACATACGATACTCTGAATAAAAGAGGAGTGCAGTAAAAGTGGGGATATAACGTCACATTCCATAGGCGTATTTTGCAAAATAAAAATAAAAATAAACCAATAAATAACACGGAGGTTAATAGGATTAAACTTTTTTCAATCTCTTGGCATTAAAACACACCCTGTACCTAAAATCTTTAAAAGTCACTGTCCTTACTATAACTACTGGTATCATTATCATTTTCTTTTTTGAGGTTTATTATTATAGGTTCTATTAAGTTTTCCATTGCTATATCCACTTTCCAAAATGAAGTTTCCAGTTTTCTCACACCAGGTAATTTAAATGGTCTATTGTTTTGAGAAACATAACCTTTTAATTGTGACCAGATCAATTCAATTGGATTTAACTCTGCATGTAAGGAGGCAATCTGAGAATTTATATTCCTTTTTCGCGGGCCATCTCATCTATAATATATTTTTTGAATTTGTTTTTATGTTGCTTTTATATTAAGAGTAATTCTGCCTTCAAGGATTTAGGAGGACTAATAATATTTTTAGAATGAAGCCATTTTGAAATATATATTAATAAAAAGTTCCGAATCAATTAAAATACATACATAAATAAAGTGTGACTTATCTGTCAAAATAACAGGTTTATTACAGTAAAAACCACGGAAACATGATTAAATCAAACGAAATCTTTTATTAGGCCGATCAAATGTATTAAAATTTTCATTTTAACTACAAATAAGCATTCAAGGATGAGGTAAAAATAAAATTTCTACCTCTTAAACCTGTACTACTTCTACAAATTAAATTACTGCACCCCTTTCTTCTCTAAACTGTAGCGAATTCAACGTTTTTATCACCCAGTAGCATTGGCAATATATTTTCTAAGAAATCCAAGTAGGCTATTTAAGATATTTACTTAGTTTTTGTATTATTTCAAACCAAAAAATACGTCGGCGAATTCAGTTTTTTGTGATCTTTCCAAATGCGTAAAGAAATCTTTAAAAGTCCTTTATACAGGGTGTTGCTTTGAACCTGAAAAAATTTGGAAAACGCGATGGATAATACCTTTACTGCCAAAACGTATCGTAATGAGATTTTACAACCCTTCTCCTTCTTTAGCAGCAGTAGGTTATCAAGTATCATTGTGGGCAATTAGTTTGAAGACCTGGGAATGGATAGAATTGATTGGACAGCAAATTTTTCGGAAAGAAGCAGAAAGCAAAGCGCGTTGAGAAAATCTTTCAACCTAATAAAGTAGGAACTAATAAATTGTTTTTTTTATTAAATTGAATTTTACTATAACTCCATCTGTAATTATATAAAGTGATATCAAAAATATTACTTTTTAAAATTGTTAAAAACTTTTTTCCATTTTCATTAATTATTGTTAATATTTATTATTTATTTATTAGTTATAATAAAAGTAACATAAAAAAAAACTCGTTCTCTTAAAACATTCGATGTTTTTTTCTATCGAACGGCCTCTAATCTTAAAGGTCGCAGACAAATTTGGAGAACCACTAAAAAACTGCATTATTATTGAGTTCATCCTCCTTGGTCATAAATTTTTAACGATGTTTGGAGACTATAATAATATACTTCTCGATTTCGCTGAGGCCATTGAATCCTTTGTACGGGACGTTCCTTTTTAATCGATAATATTTAGCGAGTTTTTGAAACAAATAGAATAATTTAGAATGTAGACAGATAATTGCGGAGTTATTTTTTTATTTTATCTAAAAATAGACCTTCTTTTAGAACATAGGACTTGGTAAAGATTTTGACCAATTATTTTTGGAAGTTCCGATTAGAAATATAAAATTCCAGAATCCTTCAGTTTTAGTTCCTTATTTCTAAAGACTCCTGTTTCCTTAGCAATATCCTTTTAAGGACACACCAAATATACAAAAAAAACTTTCCAAATATGTATGATTATATTAAATTCTGTTTGAAAATGATTGATAGCAAAATTTTAATGATCCAGAAGATAAACCCCAATATAACATCATAAATCAGTGGCGGATAATTTCTGAAATAAAATGTTTAGCATTATTTGTTCCAAAATGAAATCTTGTATGACTCCATATCAAAAATTTCACCGGACAATTGGCAAAACGCTATAAGACACGTCATAGCAGAGGAAGAGAAATTCTGGAAACTTGATATGTTAATAGAGGAAACAATAGAACCAATTATTATTTCTGTGGGAAATGAGGAAACTGATGATAACTCCTTATCGGGAGAAAACGACTTACTTATTTAGGTATGTAACTCTATATTTATATTAATTATAATACGTTTATATGACGCTAGTACCCGAAATACAAACAAACAAATTTATATTTCTAAAAACGAAATACGAGTGTTTTCTGAGAAAATATTTTTTTGCAAAGATTTTTTTTTTTAGTATCTATATCATATAAATTTGATTGTGTATATTTATTATTAAATTTTAAGAAAATGTCCTAACCTAATATCTAGTAGGTATACTATTTTTATAAAAAGAAATGTGGGTTCTTAATATTGACAGTTTACTATTTTTTATATTAAAGTAATTTCGTGTTCCCGGCAGTGAGGTATAGAATTATTGGTTAATCCATTAGGGTTTGCTTATTTACATTTTATGATATATTGTATTCGAGATTTTTCGGTTTGGTCATACTAAAATCTAGTGAAAATTCATAAAAACTGTGCTATCATGCATTTTCAAACGGAGTATAGAACTTAACATTGCCTGACATGAATAACAAAAAAATCATTACGTAAGGTCCATTTTAAACACAAAAGCACTCTAATTACCTACAGAAAAAATAAATAAATATAATGATTACCAAAAATGGAACATCTTATTATCTCCAATTTACATTTTTAGCCATTGCATCGAAGAAATGTAAAGAAATATTACCGTTGAATTGCATTTTACATATAAATGGACCACATGTTTTGTAACTACCATGAAAAGAAGGAAGTAAATTAAAGTAAATTTGGAGAAATTAGCACTTTGCCGTTTTCGTCATGCATTTAATTCTTCACATGTTTTTCAAGCAGCGGCGGACACAAATACAAAACTCTCTTTTTAGATTAAAAAAGGTAAAATCCTCTCTACAAAATTTCAATTACTTGCAACGTAAGTTCGTCTAGAGTCTAGACACTCTAATTATTAAAGAGCGTTAGTAATTGTGTTCGAAGCTTGACCGAGTAAACATTGTTCGTATTTGAAATATCCTAACCTACCGACTTGCGGGTATTTATGATCAAGACCATAGGAAAAACTCAGCTGGCAGTCTATACAAATCCATTGTTATATTAAATTTGTAGATATTTTTTTAAAAAAGTGGATTTGAAGAAACTAAAAATTAAAAATTAATTTTTTCAGTCTTCCACTAAACATATAACAGAAGTTATATTAAAGAATTGGTTGTACCACGTCTGGACTAGAAACAACTACTCCTGGGGCTAATGCCCCCTACAGGCATTGAGTTACAACAGTCCAAACGCGTGTCGGAAGCTATACGATAGCACAACCAGCTCTTTGGGAGTTAGGCGTTCCTCGTTCTTTTTTTATTTTAAATGACTCTTTTTTGAGAAAACTGTTTAGATTATTGTGAAACAAAAAAATGGTAGTTCTAAAAAAACAATTTTAACGAATGTACTGTTCAATTCAAGGTTTTTTAATTTAAATACCTTTGTATGATTTTTTTCCGATTTTTCCCAGAAGTTTTCCTCAATTTGAGCTTGACCTTGACCCTGACCTGATGAGGTCAAGCGGACATCTGATTCGGATTCAGCGACCCTGAAAACCTTTGTATGAATTTTTTCAGATTTTTATAGAAGTTTTCCTCAATTTGACCTTCAAATGATCTTGACCCTGACCTGATGAGGTCAAGAGGACCTCGGATTCGGACTCAACGACCCCAAAAATCCCTAGTTACAGTAGTGAAGATCTTGGCGCAGACAAAAAAATTTTTGTTTTCTCAAAAAAGAATCATTCAAAATAAAAAAAAAGAACGGGGTTGCATTAGATAATGAAAGCTGCTTCAAAATGATGTGTCACTTAACACCACTTGCCATTTGAGATTTTTCAAGGGGTGGTTCTGGGTGCTAGACGGATGAAAAAAGAAGTTTAGATTAAAATTGACCTGTTTCGGCAACTCGAAATAGTTGACTGCAAATTTTAGTTGGGACACCCTGTATAACTTCAGTTATATGTTGTTAGTGGAAGACTTTGAGAAAATTAATTTTTAATTTTTAAAATATTTTTTATTTCTCATACATGTCAAAATATTTTGGGATGGGACTAAAGCAAAAGTAAAAAATAGATTTCAGACAAACTGCAAAAAAAATCAACAACACAAAAAATTGTAACCACGTAGCGAAGTATGGCCGAACACAAATAAAACACATATGGAAATGGATTTCAGCCAATCAGCCAATAATACAACACAAACAACTGAGGAATTGAGCCAACAAATGGAAATACCCTAATATCTTTGATTTATTAATGTAAGGAATCTTAAGTTAGACAATATCTTAAACTTCACTGTAAAGTATGTTGCCTAATATAAATTGAACGACACATTACTTGGCGTCAGTGTGTCGTCCAATCAGAAGAGGGTTGTGGACAGGGATGCAAAACACTTTTCAAAACTATATAGAGAACCAGTTGAGAATGCTCTTCTAGCATTGCCATAGACCGAACAAATTGTAATAAAAGTATTAATAAAATTTTAGATTAACAGTTCTCATTCTAATCAACACAGCCACAGTCTACTCACTTTTACCAAAATCGACACATAGTCTAATTTAAATTCAATGTCATTTTAAACTTCAAAATTTTCATATTTTGGACCCCATTTTGAATGTGATCTCGAAGAGGTACGGAGGGGCACATCAAACCCTAAGCTTAGTTTTTGATGCTCTGTCAAAATCTGAAGCTACAAACACACAGATCGAATTCAGATACCGAACAATTTGTTCGGTGAAAATAATAGGAGTAACGCTTACTCTAATGGATGACTCGTCTAGTTCAAATTCTAAAATGGAAACTCGAAGGAAGAAGAAAGCGAGTCAGAGCCTGAAAAAACTAGAGAGACGGGATAGCAAAATAAGAGAAAGAGGACTGGAGGATGGATAGTGAAAGATGACGATTGTATATCAGAAGGCGTCACAGAACGTTGTAAACCAATATACGATAATGATATTATCAATATGCTACTTTCTAGAGCTTTAGTCATTTTTTTTATTCGTTATTAATAGTTTCGTTAGTGAGTCGGAAGAACATGCCAAAATTTACCCGGATCGACAGTACCTTCTCCCCCCGTTTTCGAGGATGCTGAACACGATGGCGGTATCAGAATTTCTCTTTTCGCCAGCTGAACCCCCTAAAACGGCCAAAAACTACCCCCTAAAAGGGTTTAACGGGCAGCACATTATTTCCCTGTAAAAAAACGTCTTTCCCCCCATTTTCGAGGATGCTGAGCACGGTGGTAATGTTGAAGATTACTTCCGACACTCACTAACCCCTCCATAGGCTAAAAAGGGTAGTTTTTGTCCGTTTTAGGGGTTCGGCCGGAGAAAACAAAAATTCTGATACCGCCATCGTGTTCAGCATCCTCGAAGGAGAAGGTACTCTCGATCCGGGTGAATTTTGGTCCATTTTTCATGGTTTTTTCCGCCACTATAATATTTTCGTGTATTTGTACAAATTTTTTAACCGACAGGAGCTTTTTAAGAGGGTTAATAATGATATTTAATTTCTACTCTAGTTACAAACCATCACATGAAAATCTGAGTACATTCTTTATTTTCGATTGATAATTTTTTCATTAAATATCTTTTTTTGTACCTAACTTGGATCATAGTATTAGTAGAAACGTTACGACACTGAAATAATTCAAGGTGGGCAAATGGCATACCTGGCAGGTACATCATGTGAATTCCGGAAGATCCCACCTGCTGATCAGCTGCTCTATTCATCGCTCATTCAAAAACGAAACATGTTTAAGTACCGATCATATGTTCTTGGCGATCGACAGTCACATGCCAATTTTTTTTAGGAAATTAAGTAATATACGGTAGGTAGTTAACGATTGAGCTATTTTGTGTGTTTCTGCTTTTAGTTAACTTGAGCGAGATAGTGGCGGTTGAAAATATATTTATACATTTTACTATAATATAATTAATGTAAAATCAGTCTATTCGCATAGAAGTGCGCGACCGATTTGCCATCTATCAGTAAACTATTTGACAATGTTTTTGAAATTATTAAGAGTCACAACAGAGTCATTATGCCTACGAGGCAAATCAAGATTGAGAAAATATCGAGTTTGGATGTTTATTCATTTGATCCGACAACCCAAGGACGGTTTCTGTCTTTTAGCTTTTTCAGTTGGTATATAGTTGTTAAAAAAAGTACGACCATGTTGTCAAAAAAGTCCTTCATTGAGATTATAGCGTAAAAATATGAATATTTGGAATTTTTATAAAAAAAGAGCTGTTTTAAGAAAAACTAGTGAACTTAGCCATAGGGAATCTTCTTCTTCTTCTTCAGCCCTCGTTTGTCCACTCCTGAACATAGGCCTCTTTCATCCGTTTTCATGCCTTTCTGTCTTGTGCTGTTTGGAACCATCTTTTCCCCGCTATCCGTTTGATATCGTCCAGCCATCTCTTCTGGGGTCTGCCTGCGCTACGTTTGGTCTGTCTTGGTCGCCAATGTGCTACTCGCGCTGTCCAATTGTCATGTTTCTGTCTGGCCACATGCCCCACCCACTGCCATTTGCTTTCCGAGATGCGCTTCATGATATCCACGACTTTAGTACTTCGTCGGATTTCCTCATTCCTGATCCTATCTCTTAGACTTCCTTAGAATTCCAAGCATGATGCGCTCCATTGCTCTTTGCATCAATGGAGTCAAATGCCTTTCGAAAATCTACGAATGCTAAGTGTAGAGGTAAGTCATATTCAGTTGTTTTTTATATTAAGGTTCGTACCGTCTAGAGGTGGTCGACGGCGCTATACCCCTTTCGAAACCCCGCCTGTTCTACTGGTTGGTAGGCATCTAACGTATTGGTCAGTCTGTCATTGATGTTTGTGGTAAGGAGTTTATATAGATGTGATAAAAGGCTGATTGTTCGGTAGTTCTCTATGTCGGTGTTATCACCTTTCTTGAAAAGTAGAGCTACTTCTTCGTTATACCAAGCGTCTGGCATTTTTCCCTCGTTAAGGACATTTGTTGAGAAGTACCTGCAGTGTTTTCTCCATAATACTTCCGCCCATTTTCAGCATTTCGCAGGTGATTCTGTTTTCCCCGGGCTCTTCCTGTTTTTCATTTGTTTTAGTGATGTACGTATCTCTTGCTTTGTTATATCAGAGATGTCTTCTGACCCAACGTTGCAGATACTATTTGATGCTGCTGCTGTTGTGTTTGAAGCTTTTGGATTAGTTGCGGTGTAGAATGTATGGATGTGATCAACAATGCCCTCATTGTCTGAGATTAAATTGCCCTGTCGGCCTCTTATTTTGGTCATTCTGTTTTCCCGTGGACATTTTCAATTTTAGAACTCTGATATTTGCGTTCGTCTCTATAGCATTTTCAATTAGTTTAGTGTTGTGGCTTCGGATGTCTTTTCTCATTTTTCTTACCATTGGGAATACTTGATGAAATTTGTAGAGCCTTTGTTGGCGCTTCTTATGAATCGATAATATACAGGGTATTCCATTTGAAATAAGGAAGATTCTGCAAATTTTTATTGACAATGTGTTGCAAGCTGTTTTTCGTACCCTGTATATCACAGGTCGATTTCAGATACATCGTTTGAGAGAGTCACCAATGTAGAATATTTGACCAAAAATAAATTTTAATGGGACTTGGCATAACTTCATGTCAAATATTCTGAGTGACGAATATTGGAATTGTCATGCTAAAAATCTCGAAAACCGTCAATATTTTCGAAATATAAACATACATAAAGTATCTTTTATTTCTCACGTAGAAACCGAAAAAGTAATAAAAAATACAGGTTGCCATTTAAAAAAACAAAGTTGGGACCCGCCCAGAAAAAATTGAACACCCTCTGTGACTGTAATTTTTTTTTATTTTGTCGAGCTCGATCAATAAGGTGACATTATAGAAAATTGTATTCCTATCTCTTTCCTAAATAGAGATATGGAACACTGAGCCCCTGTTGCAGGACCCTGTATATTTTATCAACAGTGATTGGCTTAAACATAGTTCCTGTTCAAAAAAGAAGTAACAACAACTTTATGAACCTAAAATTTTTACCCTAACCTTTAGGATCTTTTATTCTAATAAAATTTCTTCCATTCTTAATTATTTAGATGCAGCTTGCACTACATCCTGTTTTCATTGAACGAAAGTCCCACGCAATTTTTTTAGTAAATTGAGTAATGTACGATCAGGTAGTCCGGTGATGAAGCAATTTTACGGGTTTCGCCTACCCGAAGAGCCCCACCGATTAGGTCTAGTGGTAGAAGCAGTTTTTTGGAAGAAAATATTTTGGTCACAGCAAAAAAAATTATTGTAAACGTACAAAAACTACAAACAATCACAAAATTAATATTTGAAAAACTTTCTAGAATTATATATACATTTTTTGGCATCGTTTATTTATTTCTTTATTTATTTATATAAGAATACAAACAGGACGAGCCCAGTACAGCATTCACTATTCAGTAGAGCATTAATAGCAGAAGAACTACCCTTTTTAGATTTGACGAAGCTCCAAAGATGCTTCGGATTATCACAAATACGCGTTTCTATTTGTTGAATGTAGTTTTTATAATGGATGTCGATCAGATATTTCGATCTCCCACGGAGTAATTTAAAAGTTAGATATCTTTGATTGTAGGTCAGATAGTATTTTACAATCAAACAATTTGTTCGTGTGCCACTAGGACTAGGTGACAGAAAGAGCTTTAAAAGGTTTTACGATTCATAAAAATTAACGTTATTCGCAATAAAAAGTTAACAGGAAATGTGATCCAAAAGTGGTTACGTGAGTTGAACCTGAACTTCCATCGATATCTTTCGATACGAAACTGTTAAAGCTTCTAGATAAAAAAACTAAGAAGCTGGTAGCTCATAAATTGTTTTAAACAATTTTTATTTCTCTAAAATTAATTTAACATTTGCAGAAAGTTTAATGACAAAAAAATTAATTATATTTTTCTACTATACATAAAACGTTATTTTTATATTTTTATGACCACATAAAATTTTAGTAGATTGTTTTAACACATAAAACTCTTTGGAACACCATAATTAAGTTTTAACAAGGTACGAAAGTATTTCAATAAACTTATAAAATGAAAATACGAATTCAGCGGTGAATCTAGCGAAATGTTTTAATGTTTAATAAATATTTTTTGTTCAAATTCTGCTGGTTCGATAGCAGCAACGGTAAAGGCAATTAAAAAATGACATAATTTTGTAAATATATATTTATTAAACAAATCATTGCAAAAAGGATACTTTCCAGACTACAACTTATAAACAGGGAGTTAGTAACCTATTCAAAATAGTCGAAAAAGTGACAAGAATATAAGAATGTTCGCTGGTCTTGACTAAGTTGTGCTTTCGATTATTGTCTTCAAAAAAGAGTTTGGAATCGATATAAATACCGAGATCTTTGACCACCGAAACTTTTGTTAAAAGTTCATTATTGAGGAAATATTCGTTTTCGATAATGTCTTTATTCCTTGAGAATGTTATACATTGACATTTTTTTGTGTTCAGATAAAGATGGTTTTGCTGGCAATACAGAGTCAGACGATTTAAATCTTCTTGGATCAGGGGTTTATCGGAAGAATTAGATATTTCCCAATGTTCACTATTTTCCCCAAAATGTTGAAAAATTGGAAATGTCTAATTTTCGACCAAAATATCAAGTATAATGAGGTATCTCAGGCCAAATTAATCGGAGATGAAGTTATAGCAAATTTAATTATCTTTATTTAGGACTATAAGCCAAAATAACCAAAATACCACCTCCGCCCTTTTTGGGCAGAGAAAATTGAAATTTATTCGTGTCCTCAAGCAAAACCCCGACCTAGTTCACCAGCTGGAAATATTCTTGCAGTCAGATTCCCTTCCAGAGGAGATCGAGAGTGCAGACGAGGCATTTTTAATTGCTCTGTATGGAAATGGCAAAGAAGCTCACACTCTGCGCTATACCCTATTTGTGAGGGCCTCGGCGAGCAACAACGTAAATTTAGCTCGCCTTCCACCTACCAAAGACGCGGCTAAGTTCCACTCATTCAGGACCTACCACCAGATTCAGGAGTGGTTAGGGGTGCACAATACCACAACTGATTGGAGATGGCATGTTGCAGGACCCTGTATATTTTATCAACAGTGATTGGCTTAAACATAGTTCCTGTTCAAAAAAGAAGTAACAACAACTTTATGAACCTAAAATTTTTACCCTAACCTTTAGGATCTTTTATTCTAATAAAATTTCTTCCATTCTTAATTATTTAGATGCAGCTTGCACTACATCCTGTTTTCATTGAACGAAAGTCCCACGCAATTTTTTTAGTAAATTGAGTAATGTACGATCAGGTAGTCCGGTGATGAAGCAATTTTACGGGTTTCGCCTACCCGAAGAGCCCCACCGATTAGGTCTAGTGGTAGAAGCAGTTTTTTGGAAGAAAATATTTTGGTCACAGCAAAAAAAATTATTGTAAACGTACAAAAACTACAAACAATCACAAAATTAATATTTGAAAAACTTTCTAGAATTATATATACATTTTTTGGCATCGTTTATTTATTTCTTTATTTATTTATATAAGAATACAAACAGGACGAGCCCAGTACAGTATTCACTATTCAGTAGAGCATTAATAGCAGAAGAACTACCCTTTTTAGATTTGACGAAGCTCCAAAGATGCTTCGGATTATCACAAATACGCGTTTCTATTTGTTGAATGTAGTTTTTATAATGGATGTCGATCAGATATTTCGATCTCCCACGGAGTAATTTAAAAGTTAGATATCGTTGATTGTAGGTCAGATAGTATTTCACAATCAAACAATTTGTTCGTGTGCCACTAGGACTAGGTGACAGAAAGAGCTTTAAAAGGTTTTACGATTCATAAAAATTAACGTTATTCGCAATAAAAAGTTAACAGGAAATGTGATCCAAAAGTGGTTACGTGAGTTGAACCTGAACTTCCATCGATATCTTTCGATACGAAACTGTTAAAGCTTCTAGATAAAAAAACTAAGAAGCTGGTAGCTCATAAATTGTTTTAAACAATTTTTATTTCTCTAAAATTAATTTAACATTTGCAGAAAGTTTAATGACAAAAAAATTAATTATATTTTTCTATTATACATAAAACGTTATTTTTATATTTTTATGACCACATAAAATTTTAGTAGATTGTTTTAACACATAAAACTCTTTGGAACACCATAATTAAGTTTTAACAAGGTACGAAAGTATTTCAATAAACTTATAAAACGAAAATACGAATTCATCGGTGAATCTAGCGAAATGTTTTAATGTTTAATAAATATTTTTTGTTCAAATTCTGCTGGTTCGATAGCAGCAACGGTAAAGGCAATTAAAAAATGACATAATTTTGTAAATATATATTTATTAAACAAATCATTGCAAAAAGGATACTTTCCAGACTACAACTTATAAACAGGGAGTTAGTAACCTATTCAAAATAGTCGAAAAAGTGACAAGAAGATAAGAATGTTCGCTGGTCTTGACTAAGTTGTGCTTTCGATTATTGTCTTCAAAAAAGAGTTTGGAATCGATATAAATACCGAGATCTTTGACCACCGAAACTTTTGTTAAAAGTTCATTATTGAGGAAATATTCGTTTTCGATAATGTCTTTATTCCTTGAGAATGTTATACATTGACATTTTTTTGTGTTCAGATAAAGATGGTTTTGCTGGCAATACAGAGTCAGACGATTTAAATCTTGGATCAGGGGTTTATCGGAAGAATTAGATATTTCCCAATGTTCACTATTTTCCCCAAAATGTTGAAAAATTGGAAATGTCTAATTTTCGACCAAAATATCAAGTATAATGAGGTATCTCAGGCCAAATTAATCGGAGATGAAGTTATAGCAAATTTAATTATCTTTATTTAGGACTATAAGCCAAAATAACCAAAATACCACCTCCGCCCTTTTTGGGCAGAGAAAATTGAAATTTATTCGTGTCCTCAAGCAAAACCCCGACCTAGTTCACCAGCTGGAAATATTCTTGCAGTCAGATTCCCTTCCAGAGGAGTTCGAGAGTGCAGACGAGGCATTTTTAATTGCTCTGTATGGAAATGGCAAAGAAGCTCACACTCTGCGCTATACCCTATTTGTGAGGGCCTCGGCGAGCAACAACGTAAATTTAGCTCGCCTTCCACCTACCAAAGACGCGGCTAAGTTCCACTCATTCAGGACCTACCACCAGATTCAGGAGTGGTTAGGGGTGCACAATACCCCAACTGATTGGAGATGGCATCAAACAGACTCGGGTTTGATGCCAACCACGACATCTTTGCCTCCAGCCCCTGAACTACTTCTGAAAAAGCTTCTCCTGCAAGTGCAAGAAAGGTTGTACTGGGTCTTGCTCTTGCATGAAGGCTGGGATGAAGTGCTCTACACTGTTCAAATACTGTAAGGGGAGTGAGTGCGCGAATGTCCCACCAATCGAGGATGTAGAAGAAGGTGGAGACGACCGCGATGATGCTATTGAACACGTGTGATGACCCCGATAATGATTTTTAGGTTTGTTTGGTTTATAGTCATCATTGAACAAACTATCACACCTACGGACGCACTTTGGTCTCAAAAAAAAAAGATAATTAAATTTGCTACAACTTCAACCTTTCAATAATTTCCCCTGAGATACCTCATTATACCTGATATTTTGGTCGAAAATTAGACATTTCCAATTTTTCAACATTTTGGGGAAAATAGTAAACATTGGGAACCCTGTATCATGTGACCTATTAGACCTAGACAATTGAATTAGGGCTCAAACTGTCAGGAATTTTGTAAAAAGTAGTAGTGACCTTTGTCGTCAGAGCCTTCCAATGTCGGTTTTTTGGCACAAATCTAAAAAAAGAGAAAAAAATGGTGGCGCGAAAATTTCAGACTGCTGTAAATCTGGATAAATACTATCTAGGTGGACCCAAACAACATACCAAAAGAGCAAGTTTACCGCAATTATTGTAATTTCAGCGTTTTTATTTGTATTTGTACTGTTTAGATAAACGTTTTTTTTTTATATAATTCAAAACCATTTGATTTTTATTTATTTAAAATAAATATATATATTTTAAAAAAGTGTATGTTTTATGGGGCGGCAATTTGTCTTTTTGTCCTGGGTGACGTAAAATCTAGAGCGGGCCCTGCTTGTGGACTTTATTCAGCAATTTTACTTTATTCTAAAATAAGAATTGAGCACTTAAAACGAAGTACAGATAAAAAATATCTTAATTTGCAAATGACCCGTGTATAGTTCGGAGTCGAGACAGAGAAAAAAGAAAGATAATTAGTAATTACCGCGCAACATTTATAACCCAATTTTACGGTCGAGATGCTTATTGATCAAAATTGTGGCCACCGTTAATTGTTTTACGTTCCAACGAAGTAAAAATACACCTCGGCCGGCGCTGACAGGTGCCCCGAGAGTGAAAGGGGGGGGGCGAGGGCGGCGGGCACGTGGCACGACAGCCTACTCAGCTAATGCTTGATTAGCATACCAATTAATGGACCAGCTGGCGAAAGGATCTTCTTCTTCCCTTTTACACGGTCACGTGATATTCCGTCAAATTGTCAATTTGCCGGGATTGGTGGAGAAGCGGTTATTACCCTAATCCCGATTACGTCGGACGTTTCACGTTATAAAAAAAAAGTGTTTAATCAGGCGTGGATTTCGGAAGGCGTTGTAGATTTTGAAAGACTGTACCTATTAATAAAATCATGTGTATTCGTATAATCTTAAAATATATTAATTTTAAATCTGCGTTACACAAGGCATTTAGTATATTACAATCTGGTCAACACTGACCAATGAGCAATTTAATTCTAACTTAATCTAATAGAGTTTGAAACTTAAAACTAAGGTATACTCATCAGCGTTCCTTGTGTTATGTAGAATGGATTGCACTAAACTTTAACGTGCACACACAAGCTCTGCTTTTGCACTAAAAACACTAAACTAACTCAAAGGGCTTGATACTCTTAAGTCTTCTTTCTAACCCAGTATTGTCAAGGAGCTGGATAGCTCGACATTGACATGATGATAAAGTCTTTCTTCATGACTCTTGGCTAATTTCTTGATGGTCTGGTCAACAGTGTCTATTTCCAGATCCCTATAGGTCACTATAGCGAATGTACCAAGGCGCATCTACTATGTTCCTCAGTGCTTTGTTTTGAAATCTTTGGATGATTGCTAAGTTGCTTGTTTTGGTGCATCCCCATAGTTGGATACCATACAGGCTTGAGTATCTGCTTATAAAGCATAAGCTTATTATGTAGAGGCAGCCAGTACATTTTTCTATATTTCAGTCCAAGTTCTTCTCTTTTCTTTTTAACATGCACTTCATGTCAAACCTTATCAAACGCTTGTGCTACATCAAGAAAGATAGTAGCACAAAAGTTTTTCTCTTCTAATGATTTCTCTATAATGTTGGTTATTCTATGAACTTGGTCGATCGTCGGCTGCTTATTTCTAAATCCAAATTGGTGATCAGGGATAATTTATCTTTCTTCGATAAGTGGTTTTAGACTTTTGAGTAGGAGTTTCTCAAATAGTTTCGACATAACAGGCAGTAATGAGATCGGTCTGTATGACGATGCCTCATGTGGTGCTTTCCCTGGCTTAGGTATCATTATGACTACCGCAATTTTCCAAAGACTGGGTACATACTTCAGTCTGAAGGCAGTATTTAATAGGTTAGTTAGTTTAATTATTGCTTTTTTGGGTATTTGTTTTAAAATTTCTCCAGTAATTAAGTCAAAACCTGGAGCTTTTTTCGGATTGATATATTCTTTTATTTCGGTAATTACTTCTTTGGGAGAGGTAAATTCTATTTCTTGATCAATCTGTGTATGTTCTTCCAGAGTGCGTTCTTCATCTTGATCTTCATGAGGTTGAAATATTTTTTCTAGATGATTTGCAAATTTTGTTGCTTTTGCTCATTATTTCTGGCCCATTTACCATCTTCCAATCTGACAGGTGGTATTCGCATTATGGGTCTTTCAATCTCTTAGTAGCTTTCCAGAGTGAATAATCAGTACTGCTGTCGTCTGTCAACAATTCTCTTAGGTAAATACTAATTATTTCGAATTGGAAAGTGCAAGGAAAAAATTATAACAACAGAAGTTTGTTTGTTGTGTCACTAAACATTTTAAAATATTGTAGTTCCACCAATATAGGCGTTTTATGTAGAAATTTCTGTAAAAGCCTTGCTATTGACTTCTTTTAATAAATAAAAATAAAAGAATGCGGGCAGGACCAATATAAGGAAATTCCTAACTTAAAAGATTATTTATAGATGAATAATCAACAATAAAGTACAAGAGAGAAAGAGTAGATTGAAGTTAGAAGCTTAAAATGTTTACTACTGCCCAAGTAACGCAAGGAGCCTTTAAAAAGCCCGGTAGAAGATTTTTGTGCTAATACCAAAGCTAATAAACATTTAAATCTGTCCACAAAAGCTTTTAGCAGAAGCGACCATTGCCAAAAGGGAGCGCGTGACTTTATCCCACTATTCGATCGTCTATTAAGAAGTAACCGTTTATCATTGTTTTTTTTATACATTATCACATATTTACATATAAATTTTTTAACGCTTAATAAAAACCCAAGTCACCCCCACAAACATTATTAAAAATTATTACAAAGTTCACTCATAGATGTCGCTCTCACCGACTTTATAAATTATATGCTTGCGTATGTTTGGTTGCCTAAACATAGGGAGTAACTTAGATTTCTTTATTGGTAAATAGAATGTTACTGGTATTCTTTATAGATGACAGTAGCAGTTCCAGAATAAAATAATTATATCCATGGGGGAGCGTTGCGCATTTGCATTTGTTTTAAAATTATTCTAATTTGTTGAAAACGTTAATACAATACAGATTTTCAATTTAGAACTGAAAATTCATTAATTATGAAATATTTTTTATTCTATACGAAAGATTTTGAATCATAGGTGATCATAGGCGTAACGAGGAGGGGTTATTGGGGATGTAACCCCCCCACCCATTGCTTTGAAGAAATTTAAAAAAATTGTAAGTAACAATTTAAAAAAAATAAAAATTTGAAAGATTTTGCTTTTTCAAAGTTATTGTTGTGGGATTACAGAAGTAAAGGTCAATAATGCCAAAAACACAAAATAAAAAAGAAAGTGCAAGCACAGTTATTTAAATGAATAGAAGATATAACTCGTAATTCACTGAAAAAAAGAATCTCTTAACCGCATTAATTCAAGAGAATGGTATTCTTGAATAGGTCCAACCAAATATTAGTTTAATTTTTTGACAAAATCTTCTTGACTGCTTGGTAACAGAAAGTTTGGGTTAAATGTTCACTTTCTGCTTAAATAATGTGGTTTGATTGAGGCAAGAAAATTTCAATTTTGTTGAGAAACAACTTTCTTGGATGAAGCTGATTTCTCAGCCCATGTGAACAATGATCCTCTTGATTCAAAAGGAATTTGATTGGGGCTGAGGTATGGATACAGCAATGAATTATTATTTCAAGAACATGAACTTAACCTGACTCATGAAAAATCGTAATAAGTGATTGACAACAAAAAACAAAAGCATTCTCAACATACAAATAGTTATGATTGAACAGAGTTTTAAGATTATTGCAAATGATACTCAATGAAAATCATGAGTCAACTCTAGTTAGTAGGTAATAGAAATTTATATACCCTCTTTAGACAGTGTTTCCAGAGAACATTGTCAAAAGTTTCTCGCAGTGCCCTCTATATTTAAAAAAATAAACATAATTTCATTCCATACATTTCCAATTTCCTTTAACTCGTATTGAATGCACACTATATCATTTCTTTGATAAGTTCTTTGTATATTGGATTAAAACAATTTCCACACTGCCTGGTTGTTACCAGGTTGTCCATTCTGTGTCAAGAAGAACAAATTTTTCTTTTAGGAGTTTCTCCTCGACTTCTATACTTCTTGGCCTGAATTTTTCCAGGAACAGATATATATCTCTGGGTAGACTTGAGTTTCCAGTTATATCAGCCCTTCATTAGTATGCAGTGCAAGGTTTTTGATTAATGTTCTTTTCGGTAAACGGGGTTGACCATATTTTCTCGGAAATTAACCAGAGCATTAACTCAAAGCAAGTCTAAAGCAAGTACAGAGTACTGATCCGTTGTATCTACTCCTCATTTCGATTGATTGTAATCCAGGATCACATGAGGTTTGTCAATGTTCTTGATTAACAGTGTCTTGTTTCAGATCTTTGGAGTTGTCTGGCAGAGGGCTGGAGCGAGACTTAATATGAATGGGAGTGAGCATCGGTCACTCTTTGGAACACCAGTCCTGTCTGACGCCATAAGACAGAACCAAGGTGAACACCGGTGTATATGATACACATGCGCGCTTGATCTGCTTTTTATTTGCTTGCTGAGTAAAGTGTTTCCTACTTCTGTTGATGTTCAATTTCAAGCGAATAAAAATAGAAATAAAAAATTTAAGACCGAGGTTATGATGTAACAATAACTACTTTTTATAAATTAAAAAACCTCTGCTGAATAAAATCAATTTCATGATAACAATTTTTAAAAATAGATAAAATTAATTATAAACATATTAGACCAGTGCAGATGCCTTTGAAAATGGTAAAAAGTGAAATAAAATAATAGTAGGATGAAACCCATTGGAAAAGGAAGAGAATATAACAAACATGAAAGGAAAAATAATTTAAGGGCGATCTGGGGTCGGGAAGTGGGAGGGGGGAGTTTTTGAGGGTAGAAAACTGTTTATCTCGATTTCCGGCAAAACTACGAGTCCTGCAAATAAAAAACCAAAAACTTGGTTATTTGAATTTTTCACATACATTTTGAGGTTATGTGAAAAAAGTGTAAATACAAAAGTTGTAGATCTTTTTATTACCTACAACTTTGCTATTTAACTTTTTTCCAAATGACTTGTAGTTTTGCCGGAAATCGAGATAAACAGTTTTCTACCCTTAAAAACTCCCCCCTTCCACTTCCCAACCTCAGATCGCCCGTAAATTATTTTTCCTATCATTTTTGTCATATTCTCTTCCTTTTCCAATGAGTTTCATCCTAGTATTATTTTATTTGGTTTCAAAAATTATCGGCACTGGTCTATACACATATATCATGTTTGATAGGTTCATACCAGTTTTTTAAGGTAACAAATTTAGTATTTCATTTTTAAAAGTAGTTTTTAAATTAATATTAAAAAGAAAAAAGTCATAATTACTGAATTTGATCAAGTTATATTGGTTTTTTTTAGTAGGAATGTTTATTTTAACAGGTTTTTAAATTGGTTATTTAAATAATATCAATATAAACCTTTAGAGTACGTTCTTAAAGTCACCCACTCCCCCTGTTATTCGCAAAACAAGATAAAATATCGATATGCGACTTTATCTTTTTTAAATTAAACAGTGGGGGGAAAAAGTGTTTAATGGATTTGTATACCCATGTTTTGTTTCCTTAATTTGGATTAATAATTAAAAAGGTAAGAGGGGAAAATAGAGAGAGAAAAATCAATTATACCCCAAAAGGGTAAAAAAAATTTTTTCTCGTTTATAGGAAAAACAAATTTTTCACCTTTTCGGGGTTGATTTTTGGCCGCTTGAGGGGTAGGGTCAACTCTAAAAACATTGTAACCACTGCCATCCTGTTCAGCATCCTCTAAAACGGGGTGTTACGTTAGGTGTGCAGGTGAAAGACGCGGAATCTGCTATTCACCATCTATTCACCATTTGGGGGGTCGTTTTTGGCCGTTCATTTTGTTGGATTTTTATTATGTAAACGTTTCTTTTTTTATTTTCATGTATTAAGCAGCAACTAACGATTTAATTATTCAAACTTTTGAACAAGTTTGATCAAAATATTGGATATATTATAGTTGGATTCACATCACTGCAAAATTCGTGAATCTCTAGTGGAAAATGAAAGAAATTATAGAAATTACTTGATTAAAACAAATGTTCAAAATGAACATCAAGGACATCTTTACACATTTCATAGTACTTCTTAAAAAGCAAATGGATTGTTAAACAGTGACACCATCTAGATGTCATCCTTCGAACTTTAGTTGAATGACGTTAGATTTATACCTCGAACGAAGTTGGCTGTGATCGAATTATCATTTTCTCTTTTGGAATGTGTTTTTGACACTACATACTTAAATGTCTATATGTTATTTTTTGCCTCTTTTACTTTTCCGCCCTCCACTATACCATACAAGAAGGTAATGTGAGGGAAAAAAAAAGAAAAAAACTGGCGCAATCGATAAATTATCCTTTTTTTAATGAATTCATGTTAAATACAATTTTTCATGAAAATAAACCCCTCCCGAGTTATAATGCGCAGAAAATTACGATTTTCAGCACGAAAATCGTACATTTCTAAAAGTTTTTTTAAATATAACCGAAAATGTGTTACGTAAAAATTGATATGAACTAATTTTATGGCATTAAGCTAACAATTAAAATGATTTTTTTTTATTTTTCTACAATTAATACGAAGAAAGATATGGCAATTCTAGCATAAATATCTGGAAAAATATTACTTCCACAAAAAAATGTATAGAACATCCTAATGAGAGAACAACATTGGGAACATTTTAAGACTATCCAGAAACGATGAACATAAGCAGAAAAAAGGTTATGGACAAAATAATTTTTTAAGGGCCATCGGGACTGTGGTATTTGAAAAAAAAATCATTTTGCATATGCTTTTACAATTGTCTAGTAATTTTTAGCCCTATGGGATAATTGTTTTTTAAGTTTTGATCTGTTAAAGTTGAGCTAAATTTTTGTTTTTTATAAGACATTTTCAATTTTTGGTCAATAGCGTGAAAAGTATTGATTTTTGAAAAAAATTTAAAGAGACAAGAGTTTGAGCAAATGTTCTTCCGAATGATTTCCATTTTTTTTTACCTTTTGTCTGTAACGAGATACGACCGTTTGAAATTGCATACAATTGCATTTATAACCGTTAATGTCATTTTTTCGGGTCAAATATTGAAAAAACGGTCATTCCAATGAAAAAGTTTTTCATAAAAAGTTTGTCATTTCGGCGATATCCTAAGCTTTAAAATGTTTATTGTACATCTACGATATTTTCAGCCAAAAAAAAGTTACGGGCAAAATGAAATGAATGAAATTAAAAAAATCGTAAGTAATTTTCTACGCCTTATAACTCGGGAGGGGTTTATTTTCATGAAAAATTGTATTTTACATTAATTCATTAAAAAAGAATAATTTATCGATTGCGCAAGTTTTTTTCTTTTATTTCCCTCACTTTTTGATAATAACCCCATCAAAATCGATTCACTGCCACTCTCGTTCGAGGTTTTTCACTTTTTACGACTAACGGCACTCCACTACTTAGTGTACTGACTGTACCTATATGTGACTGTACCTATATGTGCCTTTGGGAAATAATTGTAGGTGGAAAGTACGTATTTTCCAGCTCCTTCTGCTTGATCTTGATATAACGAGTTAGTAAATAAATAAAAAATAGTTTAAGCTTAAGGAAGCTTTATGTAAATTTTTATTTGAAGTTGTCGAGCCACCTTGATGTCCTTAATTCCATATTTTTAGTAGATTATGTACCTGACGTAAAAATCGTTAAAAAACTTTATATTAGTTTCTATACATAAACAATCATTATCATTAAAAATATTTCCACTTAATTTGTTATTTTTCTAAGGAATAAGAATTTTCCACAATATTTTTAATTCGTCATCTTAACGTGTATACTTAAACAAAATCATTAATTTTACATTAACATTATAAATTATAAAATACTATTCTTTAGAGCTTCCCTTGAGTGCACTTTAAAATTATCATTCTGTTGTGCATTTAGAATTTTTGTAAATATATTAATTAAATATGTATTAGAATGACTAATTATTATTTAGTATCTATGAAAAAAAAATGCAATCAATCATTTCTTAAATCTCGAAGTGTAAACGTCTTAAGTTTAATCCTAAAATATGAAGTTTTTCAATCTAGTTTTCACTGTAACGATTGGATTTAATTTGGTGTTAGCACAGGTAAAAAATAATTTTAATACCAACTCAAAAATTACTAGGGTATTTCTAAATTGAAAAATTATTAAAGCATTTTGAGGAAACAGAAAATGTATATTATAAATATGCTAAATAAATAATTACCAAGTTAACCACAGTTAGTATAACCTTTTAATTATGTCCATGAAGCTGGCAGAGCAAAGTCAGCAGAACAAAACAAAAGTACATTCATAATTAAGTGCTAATTTAGTGCCCCATTTAAAAATTTTGTGCTCCTTTTTTCTTATAAAAAAACACGTGTTCTGCTAGCTACATATGAACCTAGCAGAGCAACTATTTAAATGTTGTTAAAAATTAATGAAACATGATGTAAATAAGTTAAATAATTATGTGCTAATTTAATGCTCTAATTAAAAATTTTGTGCTCCTTTTTTTCTTATAAGAAACGCATGTTCTGCTAGCTACATATGAACCTAGCAGAGCAGACTATTTAAATGTTGTTAAAAATTAATGAAACATGATGTAAATAAGTTAAATAATTATGTGCTAATTTAGTGCCCCAATTACAAATTTATTGCTCCGTTTTTTCTTAAGAAAAACTTATGTTCTGCTAGCTACATATGAACCTAGCAGAGATGTTATTAAAAATGTCCAAAGTCATGACGTCACACGTCCAAATTCAGCAGCGTTGAATTTTTTTTCGTTAACTTAAATATAAAATTGGGCGTTATTTTTTTTTCCTAAATTGAATATAGTTGAATATAAGTGCATCTAATATTTTTAATTAGGGCACTAAATTAGCATATAATTATTTAACTTATTTGCATCACTTTTCATTAATTTTTAACAACATTTAAATAGTTGCTCTGCTAGGTCCATATGTAGCTAGCAGAACATGCGTTTTTCATAAGAAAAAAAGGAGCAATAAATTTTTAATTAGGGCACTATTAGCACATAATTATTTAACTTATTTACATCATGTTTCATTAATTTTTAACAACATTTAAGTAGTTGCTCTGCTAGGTTCATATGTAGCTAGCAGAACATGCGTTTTTATAAGAAAAAAAGGAGCACAAAATTTTTAATTAGGGCACTAAATTAGCACTTAATTATGAATGTACTTTTGTTTTGTTCTGCTGACCTTGCTCTGCCAGCTTCATGGACATCTTTTAATTATTTATTTTGTATGCATATCAAGTCCCCACAGTAACCACTATTATTTGATTTAACAAATTTTTTGACTTTTATATATTTATTTCATAAAAGCTGCTTAATACAGGAAAAAAAAGATGAAAGAGAGTTGTAAATCATTTTCTGTTAGTGTTGGATATTATTTTAATTTTTTTCTTTACCTACCTATATTTGAATGTAGAAATTAAGTCTGTTAAAACTCTATTAGCCATCCAGGAATTTATCATTTAGTCTATTCATTTGTTTGGTAATTGTAAGAGAAGCTCTGGAAAAAATTATGTCTATAGTCTAGTCAAATGGTAGTTTTTCCAAAACATGAGAGCGGTAGAAAATTTTTCAACGGAATTATATGTTTTTCGGGGTGCTGAAACGAATCTGAAGTTTGCCGCCTCGTAGCAGGACCGGAACACGCCCAAAAACGCAAAAAACCTCAAAATTTTCTGAGTTTTTCCGGCTTTCCGCTCATTTCTTGCAAACGACGCATCGTACGGAAAATGTCGCGGTATTCAAAGTTGAAGAGTATAAAATTCTGCGTGGAATGACGTCCCCAACTTTCTAACTTCCAAATTTATAAGGTCGCCATCGTCATTCGAAAAACGCCAATTTTTTGAAAACTGTAATATGCTCACTGTTCTTTAACTTTAATTTAAAAACAGTCACTCTACATGAAAAAGTGGTAAAATAAAAGTTGCAAAGCATCAAATTTTGAGTTCAGTGAGTACAAAAATTTTAAATTTGGATGAATATATATGCATATACTTCCCCCTTCTTTTTTTTGTAAGCCTGACTTGAGGATTTGTAAGTATTAAGTATATAGATGTAATAAGAAGTAATTAGTACCCATTTACAAATAATATTTACTCATTTATTACATTTAAATTTATAAGATAAAAGAAGTAATTTTTCAACCCTACGCTCGGACCTTCCATAGTCCCAGCCAAACGAAGGATAGTAAAATAAAATGGATATTGCTATCAGATATTTTCCATACATCGCATCTTCACACTATATTAACTTACTTGCTCTTTTTTTTCAGCTGCCTGGTCTTTCCATGATTTTTCCTCCAATATATATTGAAAAATTACTTCTTTTATCTTGTAAACCTAAATGTAATAAATAATATTTTTTTTGTAAATGGGTACTAATTACTTCTTATTACATCTACATAATACGTCCTCAAGTCAGGCTTACACAAAAGGAGGGAAAGTAACTTAGGGTTGGGAAGGGGGTTTGAGAGAGGGAGGGAGGTTGGTACTTCAATTAAGGGTTGGGAAGAGGAGTTTGAAACGTAGGGGTTGACAGGCGCAGACTTGTTATTATTGGATCCCTTCATATTGGTCAAATAAGCGTTGAGAGGGATAATGGAGAAACGATCAGTATATGCGGATATATTGATCCAAATTTAAAATTTCTATGCTCAGTGAACTCAAAATTTGATGCTTTACAACTTTTATTTTACCAGTTTTTCACATAGAGTAGCTGTTTTTAAATCACAGTCGTCTAACTGTAATTATATTGCAGTTTTCACGAAAGTTTGTAAAAATTGGCTTTTTTCGATTGACGATGGCGACCTTATAAATTTTGCGGTTAGGATGTCAGGGACCGGAAAACCGGAAAACTCAGAAAATTTCGAGGTTTTTTGCATTTTTGGGCATGTTCCGGTCCTGCTACGAGCAGCAGATTCGTTTCAGCAGCGCGAAAAACATATAATTCCGTTGAAAAATTTTCCACCGCTATCTTGTTTTGAAACAGGCACTTTTGAACACCATTTGACTATTGATGCTAGTCATTTTAGATAGTATTGGAAATGACGTCCCTTAAGCTGGAAGAGCAAAGTCAGCAGAATTAAAAATCAATACATGGAAAATTAAAGGATCATTAAAGGCTAATTAAACACCTTAAATGAAAATTTCCTGCTGCGCAAATTTTTGCAAAAATGACTGTTCTGCTAGCTTTATCTTAAGTGAGCAGAACATGACCGAAAAAGTGGTTAAAATAATAAAAAATGCAATTTTCCTTGCTCAGTAATTAACGGATCATTAAAGCCTCTAGGAATACACTAATAGCGAATTTCAGGCTCGATTTATTTCTTTGCGAAAATGGAAAAAGTCACGTCGGGGTGGTAAGGTTTGCGGAGCATGGCGGAAAAACGATTTTAACAATGAAAATCAGTGTTTAGGTAGTAGATTCGTTGAAAACTTATTAATGGCTGATAGAAAAGGTAATTGCAAATTTTTTGCTCTGCGAATGTTCGCAATAATTACTATTCTGCTACTAGCTTTATCATAAATGAGCAGAACAGTAATTATTGCGAAAATTCGCAGAGCAGAAAATTTCAAATTAGGGCAGTTCATTAGCCTTTAATGAGCCGTTAATAACTGTGCAAAGAAAATTGCATTTTTTATTGTTTCAACCACTTTTTCGGTCATGTTCTGCTCATTTAAGATAAAGCTAGTAGCAGAACAGTAATTATTGCGAAAATTCGCAGAGCAGAAAATTTCAAATTAGGGCATTTAATTAGCCTTTAACGAGCCGTTAATAACTGTGCAAAGAAAATTGCAATTTCTATTGTTTCAACCACTTTTTCGGTCATGTTCTGCTCATTTATGATAAAGCTAGTGTCAGAACAGTAATTATTGCGAAAATTGGTAGAGCAAGAAATGTTAAATTAGCGCAATTAATTAGCCTTTAATTGGCCATGTATTGATTTTTAATTCTGCTGACTTTGTTCTGCTAGCTTAAGAGACGTTAGATATTAGATATTAATGACAGTTCTGTGAAAGCTAATGTCAAAATTATTCTTGTTGCTTCAAATGTATCAAATAAATTAATAGTTTTCAGTTAAAGTACTTATTTATATTTTGTCGTAGAAAAAATAGCATATGCAAGTTTTATGTAATGGCTATTAATACACTCACTTAATATTTACGACACTCGCCTGCGGCTCATGTCGTAATTTACCTTAAGCTCGTGTATTAATAGCTATCATTACGTGATCGTTGCTTATTATTATATTTGCACTGTATATGTAACTATTTCCTACCAAGGAAACCAAAAGAAGTAATACAGATCACTATTATTATTATAGTTGCCGCCCCAATTTGCCAGGGTAATGCAAGCCCATTTACAATGTCAGACTTCTTCGGGTGTAACACCAGTTATGATGAGCGGCGTCATGAATGGCAATTTACCGAATAATCCTGCAATGAGAAGACATCTGCTGTGCATCAATCAAAGATTAGGTGTTCAAGACAGCAATGGCAATATTAACATGGGTACTATTATGCAATTGGCAGATAGTATGGCACCATCTGGTGTTAACAGATCGATGATTCAACAGGTTGTTAATAGATGTGCAATTCAAAGAAACACCGCAGAGGAAACTGCTTTTGAAATGGACCGTTGCATTTTTCGGTCCAGATCTGCCATGACAGGTTAAGAAGAAGAGTGTTTTAAAAAATTTTGGCTAATATTAGATGTAGATTTTCAAAAGTTAGAGCAGTTGAATAATATTTTTCAGTTATAGACGGTGTTAAATTCAGGTTTTGCCTTTTTATTCATATTTTGGTAATACTGTTAAAATATTAGGCACAACTGTTTTCGTTTTTCCTAAAGATGTTCTCACCCTCTTAAATATTTTTCCTGTTTGCTCCAGTCTTTTATTCATTGTCTAGCTTTACTTCATTTCCTCTTGGTACTATTGTAATTTTTGTTTATCACTATTTATTTTCATAGTTAGTTAGCTACTTATGTTATAACTTGGTTTGGTGCAGACCATTATCCAAGTATTTATTTTTTAGCCGGGTGGAAACGCTTTATGCGCACAATATACAAATTCTCCGGTAGTGTGAGACTCCTTATACTCACTAAAACCACCCCCTTTCCAAAACATTGTAGCCCAGACCCGTCTTCACAGACATTGCTTCAAGCCATAGAATTTTTGTACTCTCATTCTATTCCTATTATAGTTTCCTCTTCTGCTTTCTTTCCCATGACCTCCTTCATGAACGTTTCTGCAGCTTCCCAGTTCTCTTTCTTGGCCATGATCCATGTTATCAGCCCTTTCGTGGATTCTGGTTCCTCCATCCTTACCACCAAAGGCAGTCTTTGCGTCTTCCACCTAACACATGACGCGATTGTGAGTTCGGGGTCATTTCTCGAGCCGCAGTACACACATTCCGCCGATTCTGCCTTCTTCTCTTGATATTTATATATACTTAAAGCTTCCATGCCCCCTGTGTAATAGCTGGTTCTCGAATTCCTGCAACTTAGCCAAGCATTTAGGTCAGGGATTTAGGCGACTGCGCTATTGTGGTTACACCATCCCATCTCCCCTGCCACTTTAGTAAGGTTTCCCTTCTCTTATCTCTTCTGTTAGCCTCGGTTACTGTTTCCATAAAACCTGTGCCTCTCCTCTGTCAACAGATTTGTCGACATCGTTCTGTAGGCAAGTCTGAAGTTTCTGAAGTATTAGTGGCTCATCTTTCTTTTTGCCTCTTATAAGAGCAGGGAATATTATTAGTACTAAGTATATATGTCTTAATGTTTTTTTTGATTCCTCGTCGCCTCATCCGAATAATTTTTCCAGATCTATATAGCATACATGTATAACTCTGTTTTTATTTAGAAACGTTTTCTTGGTCTTTATAATTGTGAATATCAAAACTTGTATTCTCCTTCCAGTTCTAAATACACCAAGACATAAACCGTTTTTTTGTTTTATGTAATTTTTTAGTTAACGTTATAATAATAAATAAAAATATGTATTTATTGAGTAGTTTGTTTAAGCTTTTAATAAAGTTATAGATTGGACACCTGCCTTAAATTTAGAGTTCGAATTAGTTGCTTGCAATTTGTAATAATACATCGATATAAATTAAATTAAAATTGAATTTTTGTGTGTTGTTAAAAATATTTATTTTGGTTTCACCTATCCATTGCTGATTCTGAGTTGATCAAACTTTAATTAGAAGCAGAAGGTTTTTATAATAAGAAACAAAACGATTTATTACACTGTACTTATATATAAGTACCTACAGTGGTCTAATTCTTAAAATAATAATAGCAGAAAATTTTTTTATAATAACCTCGCCAATAACAAACATATTTTAAATCCAATTTATAAACATCACACAAGAATTTTTCCACCAATATCACACAAATATTTATAAAATTACAGTCTCACTCATATGAAATGGAGTATTTAAATATTCATTAATATTATTTAAGTAGGTGTATATGCGGGAACGGCTTGCCTAAATTGATATTTTTGGAAAATCAAAGGTAAAGAAAAAACCTGCCTATTTAACACATGGCGACCCTCTTGAGTTCTCCAAATTTTGAAGTAAATGTTCTGGAAAAAAGGGAATACTTAATTGGAAAGAAGGTTGGTCAAGGTTCATACAGACGTCTGGTCTTTGGGTATAATTCTATTTGTAATGTTGATGATGATGTTTTATGATGAGAAACAAGTGAAACACTTATTGCTTAATAGTCATTGTATTTATTGAATAAATAAATGCATTACATTATAAAATATAGGTCCGACTATGGCTCAGTCGAAACTTTTGTATATTTATGTAAATTTTGACTGGTGTTGTGATTATGGATGCCATTATTTCTTGTATATGAGCCGAGGTTTTCTCTGACATGCTTTAGGCATGTATATATATACAAAGAAGGAAAAGTAAGAAGCTTATTTTCAGAAAATACCCATGCAACATCTTCCCTATAGCCCATCCTGAACATTACTCGAAGTACCCTTCATTGCAGTTTAAAAATCCTATCAGTATGAGGAGAGTGACCCCATGCTAGAATTCCATATTTACAGTGGGAACGAAATATAGAGTGGTAAGCTGTCAAGATTGATTTTCTGGGCAGCTCATCCCTCAGTGATCTTATGACAAAAATATTTCTTGTAAGTTTTGTAGCCAGAAAATCTATGTGGTGATGCCATGACAGTATGGGATCGACACAAAAACCCAAGAACTTTGGACTCTTTTGCTGGTTGCAGGCCTTTTTATGACTAAAGCATATTGTTTTGGTTTTATTTTCATTGAGACTTAGACCATTTCTACCAAACCACGTTGTTGCTGACACCTTAGCAGTATTTATTTTATCGTTTACACTTTTTATATCAGTGCCATTAACAAGAATTGTGGTGTCATCTGCGAAAAGTATCATGTCAGAACTGGGGTCCACATTGAGGTATGTAAATCAAAAACAATATCCCTGAGGCACTCCACGGGTAATTTTTTACATTTGAATTTTTATTATTTATCGATTCATGTAATTAATTAGACTTGTATCTTTCTTCATACTTTTATTATGCTTAAACAGAATTTTATATTCATATGTTTTTTAAAACAGCCACCTAATATCCATACTTTTATTCATTCAAAGGATTATTCTACATATATTCAAATTAAATTATTTATTATTCCTTAACCTCTGGAAAAAATTCCCAAACGCATTTGGCAATAGCATAGGCGGTTTCTTTGGCATTTTCTTTTTCTTCCAAACATTTCTCGCTTATTTCTTTTGCTTTATCAGGAATATCTTCTTCGAAATGTTTTTTTACTTTGTCCATATCCATGTTGCCTTCATCGTCTAAAACTTCCAGTTTTTCACCAAAACACAATGCATAATCTTTTATTTTTTCGTCTTTGGATCCGCTCGCCAATCCCTTGTGAAACTCATCTGCGTTAATTCCTGTTGATTTTGTACATTCTTCCTTGATTTTCGTTGCTTTCTCGGACCACTCTTCTTTCGCAGGCTAGAATTCAAAAAATATTAGTTAGTTATGTTTCTGAATTTATAAAAAAAAGTGAGAATTTGTCTTGAGTAGAGGTTATGTCTATGTGACATTGCGTTTTAACACAGTAGACTTTTTGATTAGATTTTAAAATAGTTAGTATACTAAATTTATAGCTATTAAGACAACTAGGGTTTTATAGACAGATTTTTAAATTATAAAACACGTGTTGTCTTCAAGATTTTTTCTAATACTAATAGAATTTTATCATAAATGGATTTTGAAAGTTTAGTCATTTTCAATTTCGTTTAGGTTATACAGGTCTGTCTATGAAAAAAATTTTTTTTTGGTTTTTCAACGGCCAAGTGGTCTTAATCAACACGTTTGGCGATATTCCCAAATAGATAGCGATGTTGTTAAGAAAACCCAACTAATTACACAGGACATTCATTCCAACGCAGTTCGGCAACTTTATTTGCTAACGCAGGTACTAAATTTTGCGTGAATAAATTTTAAATTAACAATTCATCTTCTGTAGGTGGAGATATTACTTCATTGAAAAGGCATGGGGGGTGTGAGTCATCAAATGTTGCCGAATCCTACATTGAAGAATCTTTGGAAGAAAAGGTTAAGATTGCCCGAAAGGTATTTTTGAATGGCAGATGTTAATATGGACATCAGCAATCGGAATTGTAATGTAGAAGTTAGAAACCACAATCCACTCCCCAAAAGTGGAAATTGTAGCAACGATGCTGACGTGGGGGACAAGAATAATAATATTAATCCACTCTTCGGAAGAGGCAATTTCCATTTTCATAATTGTAATTTTTATTGAATAAATGTTAAATGTGGAAGCGTATTTTAAATAGCTATAAAGTACGTTACCATTGACGACGTATTTTATAATGAATGAAGGATTTTATTGACAACTTAAAGTGATAGTTCTAATGGACCATAGTAACAGTATAAAGTGTCAAGTATTAGAAAAAATATATATTTGGCGATGAGGAAGTAGGAGAATATTAAGGCAGGTTTAAGAAGGAGGTGTAGCTTCGCCTAAATTTTATTGATTGTACAGACGCGTATGATTCAGTAAATACAAGAAAGTTGTATGAAACCACAGAGTATTTAGGATACTAAAAAAATTGGTAAAGATCCAAATTCACGCTGGGTGAATACACGTTTTAAAAAATGTCCCAAGAATTTTCGAGATCATTTTCAATCAGATTAAAAATGTCCCTTAACACCTCTGCTTGACATATCATCAATGCGCATGTGCCCACATCCTAAATGTCATGTACTAGTTGGCTTAATTTTCTTATATGGATGTGCTCATCCAGTTTTTACGATTTGTGGCTGAAATATGCAACCTATCGAAAAAGGTTTAATATAAAAGTTGTAGATAATTAAAAAATTTAAAACTTTGTATTAATCATTTTTCAACATAACCTAAAAATTATCGATAGAAACGCTAAAAACCGTTTATAATTTATATTTCCCTACGAATTTAAATTAAAAAGAAACCTAATTTTTCCATATTTATCCATACGAACAAAATATTTCTTCCATTCCATCTTAAAGTTAAGGTTTCAACGAAGAAAATGAGCACTGATAAACTTGAAAATTTGTAAACCAACTTTTCCGATTGAAAATTAGCTTTTTTTAATTTAAATTCGTATAAAATCGAAAAATAAATATTTTGCTGTGAAAAAATTAGTTTATTTAAAATACAAAAGAGAACGCTTTCACCAAGTTTCATAGAAAAAAAATATTTTTGTGGAGATAAACATTAAAAACGAAATAAACTGTTTTTAGCGATTTTCCCGATAACTTTGAGGTTAACAAAAAATCAGTAGTAAAGTACTTCAGAAGGATTGATATTTGAAGGTTAGTTTTTGGAAAAGTTTCACTGACAGCGCTACAATCCGTCAAATTATTTGATTTTTATTGAAGCTGTTTAATATACCCCTCACACGATCAATATATTGACCATCTGAACAACCCTTTAGGCTGTACATTACTGTCAAAAAAATATTTTGAATCAAAATTTTGTCTACTAACCTTTCCACTGCACAAAGCGAGGGCAACTAGAACAAACAAACCAAATCTCAACATTGTGATATTAGTAACTCAGGAATCACACTACTACCATTGTTTTAAAATGATCACCTTTATATACTCAAAATCATGTCATCCTGTATTTTCAGATTAATTTAGTTGTCAATTAATTTCATTAACAACTCATTTCAGTGGAGACATCCCATTTGTTCTGGTTTGTTGAAAAAAATAATTGTCTTCAATTTGTTTTTTTCATAACACAATGTTTGAGTTAATTATGTATTATCTAACAGCGACACGTGAATTAAAAATGTTAAAATGGGTAATTCCCGAATCGTTGAGTTGTGAATAGGAAAAGTGTCGATGTTTATTAATGAAGGTAACGTTCTTTAAAAAGTGTTAGAAGAAAACCTTAATCTTCTCAGAAAGAAAACATGAAAATTCTACAGTACATTTATTTATTTTATTTATTTATCGTATGGCTATTACACACATTAAAATAGAATTTTCAAATATAAAACATTACTAGAATATAGAATTCAATACCTCATAGAATATTACCTCACCAAAAGAAATAAGTACAGAAATAAAAGAAAACATAAACCCTAAGAAATCGCCTGAGTTCGATCTTACTACGGGAGAGATACTAAAACAACTTCCGAGGAAAGGTATAGTAAAAATTACAAACCTATTTAATGCATCATTTAGAATGAGATATGTTCCACGGATGTGGAAAGTATCAGAAGAAACCAGGGAAACCACCACATGAAGTTACGTCTTACAGGCCTATATCCCTACTTCATGTAATACCGAAACTATTTGAAAAAATATTACTAAAAAGACTAAAACCTATTATAGAAGAAAAGAAACTAATTCCAACACACCAGTTTGGATGTAGAGAAAACCATTCAACTATAGACCAAGTCCATAGAATAACTAATATCATCAAAAAAACCTTAGAAGAAAAAAGTTAGCTCTACTGTCTTCCTTGATGTAGCGCAAGCTTTCGATAGAGTTTGGCATGGAGGACTCAAACACAAAATGAATCTATTATTGCCAAAACAATATTCAGAATTATTAGCATCATATATATCAGAAAGAAGAAGAAAGAAATTAAAGCAGGAGTACCACAAGGAAGTGTATTAAGGCCAGTCCTATACCTATTATACACTAGTGATATTCCCGAATTAGAGCAAAATACAATTACCACCTTTGCAGATGACACCGCTATCATGGCCGTAGGGAAAACCCACGAAGAGGCTGCAAGAAAACTACAACTACATCATTAGATCGAATTATTAATTGGACCAATCGTTGGAGAATCAAATTAAATGAAAATAAATCGGTACATGTTAATTATAATATATAATTCCCAGATCCCCTATGCTAATTCAGCAAAGTATCTAGGTATTACTTTAGATGCGAGACTACGCTGGAAGGCCCATGTCAAAAAGAAACGTGAAGAACTCAACATAAAATTCAGAAAAATGGAAGAAATTCTACCCTGTCATTACATAGCAAAATATTGTTATGCAAACAAATTATGAAACCGGTATGGACATATGGTATCCAGCTTTGGGGCTGCGCCAGTCAGAGTAATTTACTCATAATATAGAGTTTCCAGAACAAAGCATTAAGGAGCACAGTCAACGCTCTCTGATACTGCAGAAATAGTGACCTCCACCAGGACTTGGAGATGGACACTGTTGACCAGACAATTAACAAATTTGCAAGAAGCCCTTTGAGTTAGTGTAAGTGAAAGTGACAGAAAAAAACAGAGCATAGTGCGCAGTAGTAAATACACGTTAAGTAAGGCGTAAAAAAATTATCAGAACCTAAGGTACACTAGTGAGTACACTTTAGTTATCCAATCTTCACGTATTAATTTAAGTTGGATAAAAATTACTCATTGATCGTTATGTGATCAGATTGTAATATTTTAATATAAAAAAAATTTACAGTACAAAATACCTTTATACAGAATCACATAAAAATATTATGGGCCATCCTTTATTTGACATGGTTCTATTTAAAACCCTATCAACCTAAAACTATTTAACATATAACTCTAAAATATGGAGATGATATGTAGAAAAGATGCAGAAATTGATTATGAAAACAGAATATTCAGGCTTATTCAGACGTCCATTGGATATTGGTTATTTTTCAATAACCAATAATCATGGCGGTTTCCTATTCAGGTGCACATTGAAGGCAAGAACACAACAGACATTAGTTATTTCTGAAGATCTGTTCAAAAAACCAATAACCCTATTCAGATGACCATTTTTAAACATAATTAGATATTGGATTTTAAAATAGTGATCAGGGCTACTATTTTGCGTATTGATTATTGGAATTTTGTCTGTTACACATTTGTTTTTTGTGTCAGAAGAATAATTTATAGGTATTTGTGAGAAAAATGTTTACTTTTCTGCCGTCCACTATACATCTAATGTAATCGTGCAAAAAAAGTAAAAAAAAATTTTGCGTTCATTCATCGTTATTTGGCCTGTTTTTCGCAGAATTTTTGTGTGTCGTCGTTTTGGGGCAAGTCGGGTATGTCCATACAAAATTTTTTTTTGAAAAATTGGAAAAATTTTTGAATTTTTTTTGCTCTAAAAAAACGTGATTCGTGTAGAAAACACAAAAAAAAATTTAATGCGTGAACCTCCCTAACCAAAAAATTGGAAAACATTTTGAAATTTTTCTTTTGCTCCACAATGCACAAAAAAAATTTTATGCCTAACCAAAAAAGTAAAAAATGAGGAAAAATATAAGACAGACATGATGTTAAAATAAGAAAGTGTTGTTTTAGGCTAAAACCATTTATTTTGATTGCGTTGTAGTAATGGATCAATTGAATTTTCCCCTTTTGATAAAAGAAATTATAAATAAATATGAAAGGTAATTCTAATTTTTACCATAATTTTATGTTGTTTTTTTTAGCTTCGAACATAACGTTACAAAAAGGCACTTACGGTCGGTATCCCTATCTAGTCCCCTTGATAGGATTTTCAGAAAAATATATAGATGCAATAAGTTAACAGCTTGGTACCCATAGATTTAGAACAATAAGATCGAGTTTGTTGACATTTCGGCTGGAGACAACAACACGTAACAGTCTAAACGCTGTGTTATTGAATTTATATTATCAATTTCAATGTTGTCAAAGTTATCATATTTTTTTCCGTCATTACCAAAATCCTAAATCTATTTAAAAATTATCTTGGAAAATGAGATATTTTGTTTCGCTAAAATAATTGTACATCTACATTAACACTAATTTTCGAAACTAATAACACAACAAATTATATTGCTAGATAAATATTGACAAATATACTTTACCATGATTTAAGTTTTAACCATTTCTGCGAAAATTTGATAGAAGCGGCAACGGAGCGCTATCAAACATTGTTATTTATGAATGGAACGTAACCATTAGAATGGTACTATTGTATTTGTGTCGGCCATGTTCAGTACATTGGTGTTTGTTTACTAATGTGTTTTATATCGTGCTAGATTAAAATTTTCTTTTTTATATTGATTTATTGGTTTAAATTGATTGAATAGACAAATATGGTTCAACAATGTGTGGTATGCCGCAAACTGGATTATTTAAATCCCGATTTATCATTTCATCGGTAAGTTATATTTAAGGTTATAAACATAGTTCAGGGGCGTAGAATTTAGTATTTTATCGACTGTATAAATTCTTTAATAATGCATAAAGGATTGTTTTAACTTATTGCAACGACTTATAATTATGTAAGTTTCATATATTGTGTTAAAAATTAAATCACATTTTGTTTTTCTGTCAAACTACCTAAGTATTTAGGTAATATTTTTCATTTAAACAGTTATACGAAGACATGACTTTTAGGATTCCTGCAAATGTTGAAAGGAGAAGATTTGAGGCAGTGAAGTTCATACCTACAAATGATTATATTTGTTCTTCATTTCCGTGATAATGACTTTGAATATAAACCAAGTGGAAGGAAATATTTGAAAACAGATGTAAAACCAATATCGAGGTAATATACCTATGTTGTTTTTTAATAAATTTAGGCTATAAGATTTAAAAATACTTTTGCGAAGCTTTACTAGAATACAAACATTTTTCACTTAAAATATAAGGTACTTCCAGTAATATTGTTTAAACATTATGGCCTAAATTTATGTAATGTAAAAGGTCAAACCAATCTTTTGAGAATATGTTGAATATTTTAAGCAATCAAAAACATTTCCATAATACCGACTGCTTAAACTCTAGTGGTTTCCCATGAATCTTAACTTTTATTGAAAATTTTTGTGTTCTGTAATTGTAGTTTTAACTAATTACTTATTTGATTCGATTTGTATGTCGTTTCACTGTGAATGCCTTCTCGCCTACTTCGTGGATTATGAATGTGTATAATTTTAATGTAGCGTAGTGGAGAAAAAATAAAATAAAACGAGGCTTGCCTCACAAAAAAATAGTAAATGTAGAAATTTGTTACTTCTGCCAACGTTTTCGTTAGTTGATATTTACTAACTAATTTTTTTCTGTTATAGATTCGATAAGATTAAAACAGTTTATATATTTTTCAGGATTCATCTAAACGTAGAAGGTTCCTACTATACCAACATTATTTTTTTTATTTCAGGATGATACAACTAATAATTCATCAGTGTTTAATTTGTAGTTAGTTCCCTATTCCTACCTCAATCCCGAATAGCCTGATAGTTGAAGAGCCTGATAAAAACAACATCGACACATTTGCAAGGAAATGATGAATTTTCCCTTGATCCTGCATTGACGAACACTAGGTGTTCAGAGCGGACTAGCGAAATAACTGATCCTAAATTTTTTTACGATTAATTTGATTAAATAAATATACTTTCATTAGTATTTTAAATTTCCTATGTAACCGGTAAAATTAAAATCGTTAAAAAAAATAAATATATTGTGTCACATCCCATTCCCCTCTGTAACGGTACGCCCATGCATCGAAGCATAAATTCGTTGCCATGTTCTGGACTTTTATATATCTATCTCACTTCATCCTTGGGCACGGAATATTTGAAACTTATGAATGACTTGATACCTGATTAATAGAATTTCTCCATTAAAAAAACAATTTTAAGAGAAGCTCTATTGTAGATTAAAAAAGCAATTAAGTTTAACTCTTAACACTATGGATACCTACACCCAAATACTTTCAGTATAACAAAACTTTGCGAAATTTACGTAAGGAAATTCAAAATTCCTTGATGTTTATGTGGAATATAAAAAGGTTTCCCAAAAAATTGTAAGAAAAACGTATTAAAGTTGGAGATATTTGATCATGAGTGTATCATTTCAAATATAAATGAAATACACATGTACAACTTTTCATAAATTTAATCCTAAAAATCTTAGAACAGATATTTCTAATACCTTAAATGAATATTCTAACTTGAGGATGCTATTTTGAGTATTTTTATTTTTATTATTATTAAAAAAGTGTGTGACCCTAGGACAAAAAACCCCAAGATTTCTAGCTATTGGTATCTCTGTGTAGACAACTTCATGGTGAGAACATAACAGATATCTGACACTTCCGACACTGTTTACGGTGGTCGTCTGAATACGCCAACTTTTCAACATTAAGGAATCCTGATAACCAATGTTGTTTATTGAGAAATAACCAAGTGTTTCTCAAGAATCGTGGTATCAAATTTGAAATTTGCGGTTTTGGAGACTTGATATCGATTATTCACTGTTGGGTTCTAATTAACAGTACTGTTCCTAAAGTGGTACTGGGAAACAGTAACAAAGCCTGCTTATCACACGGGGCTGATGACTAGGGCCGATCCTAGGGTGTGGGCCGCTCGCGTTTAGTGATCTATTGTGCCACCCCTCTAGAGAATTTTTCATATATTGACAAATATTTGGCGTACTAATCTCATCTACCTGTATAAGAGTCAAAAGTGAATCATTAATAAAAATGCAAATAAAATTTGAAGTTCAAAACATTATTTTTTGGCCAGATAATAGGTTAGAATAGCGACAAAATACTTCAACAAAATAAGAAACTAACAAAAATATTACCTATGAAATAAAATTAGACATTTTATAATTAAAAATGCAAAACAACAGTATTTACTCAGAAAATATAATTTAATAAAAAAATACTAAAGCATAAATCTCGTTAAACGAAAAGTATATAAATCAGTCATTCTATAAAGACTACCTAATAAGTAACTATAATAGTATATTTCATTAGGAGTCCAGAAAATAGGCTTTTTCTGTACGCGCGCGAAGGGTATTATTTCATTTTGACATGTAAATAGGCAGCAAGTTGGCTGTACAATTTTCTGTGCGGTCGCGCAGAAAAAGCCCATTTTCGGTGCGCTAAATAAGCGAGTAAATATAGTGTTTTCAGGTAGGTATAATGAAAAATAACTTTTCTGTCTTTCTGAGAAACAAATTTGTCAATAATTTCGGTGAAATCAATGTAACTACTATACTTTTTATTTGAGAAAAACATGGATGTTTATTTCAAAATAATTTTCATAATAAAATATTTATTATTATGTTTATGCAAAACAAAATCACATTTATAGCCATTCCCAATATTTTCGCACTTAATTAAGCGCATTATTCAATTCAATTTCAATTTTATCAAGTGCGAATTACGAGTGGGTTTACAAATAAATAAGTTGATAAAAAACTTGATTGTTTTCATAAGATATTTTCTAATTAATTTTCCTTTCAGTTAAAAATTATTTAATTTTCAATTTATCTTACAGAGAGTGTCCTTAAATTAAAATGATAATAGTAATTAAATATCACACAAAACATGTCTTTTAGATAAATAATAATGGACCTCTGACATCTTTAAAATAAGAACAATTTTCTCGGAGTGTTTAATTAAACATAAACGACAGCTCTGGCGGCGATATAAACAAACGAGGCTTGCTATAGTCTTTAGTAACCATCGCAATTTATCTAATCGGATCAAACTACTTCTTGAAAATCTCAGACACAACTTTGAAGAATCAAGTATCGCTAGTGGAAATACTAAAAGTGTTTTTTTTAAATACATACGTAGGTACTTCACTATCATCAAAAGTTGCCATTCCCCTGCTTTTAAAAGATGATGGCAATCTTTGCTCTTCAAATGAAGACACTACAGAAACGCTCTCACTGACATTTTCAAAATTTTTCATAAACGAAGCTGCTGACAATAATATGCCTAATAGCATTTGCCCCCGCCTCTTAGACAATAAATATTGTTTTCACAATGATAAAATCAAAAAACATCTATTAAGCCTACGCACAAATGTCTCGCCTGGTTTACATGGTCTAACACCGTACTTTCTAAAAAGATGTGCAGATGCTCTTGCAGCTCCATTACGCCTAATAATGTAGTCATTCTTTGCCCTCCAGTTGGAAATTAGCTTCTGTCACCTCTATTTTTAAGAAGAGCAATAAGCTCGACAGCAATAACTAACGCCCAATAAGTTTATAAGGAATTTAATTTATCAGATTCGACATCCTAAGACCGGTTTCTGCCTTTCGGCTTCGTCAGTTAGGCTTTTCGAATCCAATAAATAAAATTCCAAACTCGTACAAGTCAATAGCTATATCCGCTATAAGATAAAATTTTTAGATGTGCTGCCATCTATGATTAGAAGAGAGTATTGACAATTACTAAAAGCAAAAAATTCCCGGTGTATTGGGGTTGCATACACAATTTGCATTGTGTTTTTTCTAAATTAAATGAAATTTTTCAAAATTTTCTGATTTGAATCGGTGGCGGAATAACACCAACAACTTGTTTCAATCTAAAATGGAAATATTAAAATTGTGATGTTCAGGATGTTGTTTTGATATTTTTAATGTTTCAATTTGTCCTAAAGCCGAACCTGGATTTTCATATCTCTCAATAATACAGTAGGTACATTATTCGTGAGAGAAGTGTAAGCTGTATGCCAAAAATGGGAAAATATACAGAGTAATTCAAAAGTTCTGGCCAAATGAATAATTATGCTTAATTGATAAAACACCCTGTAACTCGGTTATGGAAGCCAAGAGACCCATTATATATGGGTTATTTAGAATCCCCTATGTGACCTCTACCTACCTTTAATATATCTCTCTGTACCTACGAAACACCCTCTATAAAAATATAAAGTTTTATATTTTATGTTTTAATTAAAATATGTTGTCATAAAAAAATATTATTTATACTCGTCACTCAAACAAAAGTGGAAGTCTTCAAATAAAAACCCTTTTTTAAAGTAAATAACTTATAAATTTTCTTTAAAATGAAATTGATTAGTTCTATTATTATTCTTGTATTTTTTCTAATTGCTTCAGTAATTGGAAAATCTGAGGTAAGTCACGTAATAGTTCTACTTTTTTTTGTTCTTCCATTGTGTTCTACAAACTTTTGTTAGATCGTGAAGGCAAAGTTATGTCTTTTGTAACAATTTTTTTGAATTTTTTTTCTGATTTTTTTACAGCTTTTGCTTTGATACATATTAATCACCACTTGTAAATATATTTTGGACTAATTATTAAACAAATGCTCTTCTCCTTGGACATTAAAACCACTTATTTATTTCAAAAAAGTTTTGCTTATAAAGTCATTGTCAAAAAAATGATATAACAAAATATATAATAATAATTTACTATAGCAACAGATTACTGGATAATCTCAGTCAAAATCTGTTGCCAACATAATTTTGTGACAATTCTGGGAAAGATTTTAAAAGAATAGCGCATTTGCATATTATAAGAGAATTTATACTTCGTCATAAATGAAGTTTTCATAATAATATTATCATAAGAAACCAGTTGAGAATGCTCTTCTAGCATTGCCATAGACCGAACAAATTGTAATGAAAGAACTAATAAAATTTTAGATTGACAGTTCTTCTAATCAACACAGCCTACTCACTTTTACCAAAATTGTCATTCACGGTGGCGTTGTTCTGCCCAGAATTGTCAATTTCATATTCATTTAAATCTATCGGAAAATTAGAAATATATGCCTGTATAATAATAATAGCCGTCCCTCCCCCGCACAAGCTGCAGAGCTTCTGGGGTTCACTCGTAAGGGAGTGAATTGCAGGACGTATATTATTATTATTATTATTATTATTATATTATTATTGTCTCCTTGACCTGACAAGATTATCCAGTGATCTGTTTCTATAGTAAATTATTATTGTATATTTTGTTATATCAATTGTTTGACGACTTTAGAAGTAAACGTCAAAACGTTAAAATTAAAACTTTTTTGAAATAAATAAGTGGTTTTAAGAAGAGTATTCGAAGTACTAAGCCACTATGAACTATAAAACGAATAATTATTAAACCTTTAACCCATTTTTGACTTATTTTTATTTATTTTTTTACTTATACTGGCCACTCTCTGGACTTGACCATTTGCAAATATCATATCATACTATCAAACGGTCTATCCGGTCCCCAGTTTTCAGAAATATCGAAAGACAATTGTTCTCTTTAATTTGCTTTTTTTATTAAACTAATACATTAAAAAGTGATTTTTTTAACGGCTACCGTGAAGATTACCTAATTAATGAAACACTACATAAAAAAAACTAATTAAAATATATTGCAAGTACAGAGGAAGTGATTTAAACAATTTTATTGTTCACATACATAAAGATAGTTACTTTTAGAAAATGAATCTAATGAAATAATTTTATTTGGTTTTTATGTTATGACAAATATTTTAATAAAAAAACTGATGGAGATCAGCACACAAAAAGGTTTAAATTTCACTATATACTGTAAATATTATTTCGGCCTATTCCCACTGCGACGTTTGCAGATCTATTGTGGGAAGTAATTTTACACATTTTTTACCCGTTTTTCACACAACTTTTTTTTCGTAAAAATCCTTTAAAAACTTCGAAATTAATATATTTTTTTAATAAGTGGTTTTTAACATCCAATAAGAAGATTATATAATACACGATCAAGCTATTATGAGCTACTGAAATGAATCAACTTTCTTTCCAATTAAATATGGAATCTGTTAAGTTTTAACCAGATTTGCACAAGCAACTGCACTGCCATCTAAAATGATTTTTGCACTTACTTAAAAATACCTATCTTTTTGTTAGTTACAGCCCCTTCTGAAAACAGATTTTTTCTTATGTCTAGCACATACAAAACTGCGTTTATGATACCATTAGACCATGTACCATCTAACTGTCTTTGAATTTTAATAGTGCCATTTCCTATTACTGCTAGGATTTCGTTATTTCCTAAACTGACAGTACCATCTATTTCTTCGGTAAGAGATGTGTGCTTATGCACCACTGTCCATTATCCAGGTATCATCACGGTATTTAGCATCATCAAGAAAAGTAACATTTAAAGCTGTGGCATTTTCTGGATCACCAGAGATGCTTTCAATTTTCTCTTTTTGTTTGTTTCGCTCAGGGCATCTACTTGCATAGTGGTCATTTTTTCTGCAGTTAAAACAAGACACCTGTGACAAGATTTTCTTTCCTTTGCTTTATGTGCTGGAAGGTTCTCTCTCGCTCAATAACATTGCTGCTAGAGCAGTTTCAATTTCCTCAGATACAGATAATGAACCCTCTTCGTCTAGTAGCCGGGCTGTTGGATTTGCTACAATTTGCTTGCTTTCATCAACAGAAAACCATGCCAGACGTACATTTCTGTATTTTGTAGTAAGTATATTAAAAATTTCATCATTGTATTACCTGATTCACGAATTTGTTTGGCTAGATTCTGTATTTTGCTAATATGTTGAACAATCGAATCACTTGGGCCCATTTTATATTGGTAGAACTTTTCATGTATAAGCATCTTGTTTTACTCTGATTTTTGATCAAATATAGAGTCTAGCTTGTTTAACATCTCTTTTGATGTTTCACAGTTCTCTATCAGAGTTATCTGTGTTACTCCATGCACGAGGTAAATGTAAACATGGCTATCGCATACTTCTTATTCCACATTTCCATTTCTTGGACCTGCTTAGCTGAAGGTTTTGGTGATGTATATATTTACTCCCAACAAACTTACGTACATTCCCAATTTCAACTTTATCTGCCATTTCGACTTTTCGATTTTTTCTACACGTGGCAATTCTAACCTTTAAAGCGTTTCTTTCTTTTGTCCGTTTGACTCATCAGCTACCACCTCTATCATAGGCCTGACAAAATGACATTGCCCTTGTACATATTAACAAAGTAAACAAAATATGAAATTAAAATTTAACAGAATCCACTGTGCATTGTATTAGGACCACTACTATGATGCATCTACACCTCCTAGAGGAACAGATAATCCTTTTAAAAAAAATGTTCACTATCTAATATTCAAGATAAACTTCAATCCCTATATATTTTAATACTAGTAATCAATAAAAAAGTAGAACTAATATTTATTTTCGCCGCCTATGTCTTTAAGTGAACACAATGAATCAAAATACCAGTAAGTTTTTAATTTTGTTATTTACCTGACACTTTGCCATTTAATAACACTGTATAATTGCTAATTTTATTTCCGTTCAAATGATTTTGCGGTTTTTCAAGATCAAGATCGTTTTACTTACGTAATAGCATAATTGAACTGGAATAATAATTAAATACACTCTCAATATATCTGATGCATAATACATTTTCTTGTGATATGTCTATAGATTTGTTTAATTTCATGGTTAAATAAAAAGAAAATGAAAAATACATTGGTTAGTAATGTTATTAATAAAAAAATAAAAATCCATGAAGGTGAGCTAAGAATCCCATTCCTCTATAAATTAGTTCTATAATTTTGCTTCCGCCCTTTTTTTCCGAAATTCAAGGGTATATATTCGTGATTCATATTATTGGCCACTACTTTGCCCAAAGCCAATGTAAAGATTCCAAAAACCTTTCTTTCAAACATCTCGTAGTAGACAGTCCCACTCGATGAATTTTTTTTTATTTAGACTTCTAAGGTCATTGACACAGATACATTAAATACATTAAAGTACTAAATACAAATATACACCCCGTAGGTAACCTATAATATTCGTTTTGCACTTTATGTGATATAAGATGGTACTCGATTAGGAAATGTACAGCAGCACCAGTACAATGTGGGATCTTCCCTGGTGTTTGTGCGTTAAATTAATATGTCCTATTCGTAGCCGTCTTATTATAATTTTGTCTTTCCTGGTCATCCGAGGTGGGCCAAATTTTCCTTAACTTGGAATTGCGACTGGTCCAACGTTGTTGCAATGAGTTGTGAATGGAGCGCTTGAAATAGGTCTTTGGCTAACTGAATTATCTCGAAAGCTAAGTCAGGTGTGATCATTCCTTTGCCAAACGATCAGCCATCTCGTTCCTCGTTCCTCAATATGTGAAGGGGTCCAAATCAGCGTTGCTGGGTATCTATTGCTCGAATGGAATGAATAGATGCAAGCGAATCAGAACATATTGCTACATTTTTATTTTGTGCTCTCCTGTGTGCACACTGGAGTGGGGTGAAAGAAGGTGCATAGAGATGGTTGAATCTGTACACCATAATCACTTTTAGAAGCGTCAGTATAAATAACTTTATCAAAATTAGAAGTGTTGATGAAAAAAGACTGCATTAGAAAAATACTCGAGGTTTCATGCTTTGGTCGCGTGTTTAGTGAGAGGTTGACTTTTGGCAATATTACCTTCCAAGGAGGAATAGGAGAATTTACATTTGGGGTTATTGCCAAGAGATCGCATCCAGAAAGTAGCGGTGTGAGAAGTTGTGGGATAGATTGTGCTCTAGGGGTAATGGTGGGAAGGTGAGATATTTGCATTAATGAATATACTGCGTTTTCGGGATTAGAGAATGTTCTGGAGAAGTAAGTTAGTAGAAGTTGCTGCTCAGCTGAAGAGGTAGCTCGTTAGCCTCGCAGTATAAACTTTCTGCAGGGCTGGATCTGAATGCACTCAGGCATATTCTTAGTAAGCATGTTTTTAAGCATGTTCAGGTTAGTTTTAGAAGCTGACATATAGATGATACAACCGTAATCGGATAAGTGACCTGTATACACTTAGAAGAGTTTCTTCATCAGCTCCCCATTGATGATGGGATAATGCTTTTAAGATATTAAGCCTACTTAAACAATTTCTTTTGACACCAATGATGCGCTCTTTCCAGGTAAGTTTTCTGTCAAACGTAAGGCCAAGGTGACTAGCTAGAGCAAGAGTGTGGTCATTAAGAGTGATTTTCGGATCTAAGCTTGTAGTTTTCCTGCCGAATTTCATTACTTTAGATTTTTGAATCAGAAAATTGTAGCCTAGTTTTTTTGACCATTGATAGAGTTGGTGGAAAGTATTTTGAAAAAATCTTCTGATGGAAGCACGATTTCTACCACGGCAGTAGATTAGTAAGTCATCGGCATATAGGACATACTTGACAGGAGCGTTTATAAATTTGAAAATGTCATTCATTGTTAGAATGAAGAGAGTTGTGCTTATCACTGAACCTTGAGGGGCCCCGTTAGTTTGAAAAATGCTGAGAAAATTTTACTATTGACTATTACTTTGAAAGTTCTGGAAGAAAGAGACAATATTACCTGTGATATTAATTTCGAGTTTTTTTAGAGTAGCAGGGTGGGGTAGACTATCAAAGGTACTTTCAATATCAAAAAAGGCTGCTACTACTTCCTGTTTTTTACTGAATGCTTCTGTGATGTATGATTGCAATACAACTGGGTTGTCCATAGTACTTCGCTGCGGTCTGAATCCAGATTGTTCGTTGACTATAATATTGTATTTTTCTAAGTACCAGACAAACCTTTTGTTAACCATTTTTTTCAGAAGCTTGCACGCAGTACAAGTGAGCGATATTGATCGATATGAGGTAGCCTTGTTAACGGGTTTATGATGTTTTTTCAATGGAAGTATAATGATTCTTTCCACAAACTAGGAGATACTCTTTTCGGCCAGATTTTATTATAGAGTTCTAATAGCTTACTTAGGCTGCAGGAGGAAAGGTTTTTTAGAAAAAGAAACGGCATGTTGTCAGGACCGGCTGCTGAATTTTTACAGGTAGAAAGTGCAGAGGTTAATTCTTGTATCGAAAACGGAATCTTTAAAGAGTTCAAATCTTGAGGATTCGAAATAGGAACAGATGAAGGAGTACATTTTGGGTTGTAAGGATTCTGTATTTGTGTCTCTGTTTCTGGTCTTTTCGCAAAATGTTTCTGCAATGATATTCACAATATGTTGATGATTTGTGTTAATATTACCATTATGAGTTAAGCCCGGGAGTTTCATGCATGTTTTTTGTCCCTGAATCTGTTTAATTTTCTGCCACATTTGATTTGGATGCGTGGCAGTAGTAATGGAGGAAGTATAACTGTTCCAGGAATCCCTTTTACGTTGTTTAATTATACGTTTAGAAACAGCCTTAAGTTTTTTTAACCAATCATTGTGTTTTATACTGATAAAACAGCTTCTTCGTAATTGTTTTTGATTAAACTGTGTTTACCTTTTTTGAAATGTCCAATATAAACACTTAACAACTTTTATTTAGCATTATCAATTATTATTATACTAAAATGTATTGCAAATCTATGTTAATACCCAAATTTCAGAATTTATTTGTAAACTAACCTGTTTATTCGTTTATTCACACACACACAAAACTGACAAATGTCAAACTCTATATCCGAATTAAGCCAAACGCAATCACGTATGCCTTGGTGGCCCTGTATTTAAAACTAGAACAGCTCATGATCTTTCAATTTAAATTGATAAAGAAAATTTTCAACATTTGTGTGTAAAGTGTCTTTTGCATAAATGAGTATATTCTCTGTATTTAATAAAAAATGATTCAAAAAAATAACCTTCCAAATACCACACGCCGTAGATTAAATTTGGAGGACTCGTGGTATTAACTTTGATAAAATTTGCCTCGTTTCTTACTCTTCTGTATTTGTTTAAAGCAGCTTTACACTCGCGCACAGCTTTTTCACAACTCTCATTCCACCAAGGAACAGCCTTTTGGGGTTTTCCCAATGAACAGGTTGGCAGAAGAGATGATACATGCATTGACTGAAGCTAGAGCATCATCAATATTATCTGGAAGTTCGAGTTGGCTCATTTGACTATCAACGTGATGTTTGAAGGAATCACAGTCAGTGTTGCTAATTTTCCATTTAGTTATACTTGTAGGTGATTTAACAGCATTATTACAGATAATAATAGGGTAGTGATTTCTGTCATAAAGACTGTCTGCAGTATTCCATGTGAGAAAAGTCCTGGAATCGCAAAAGCTGAGATCTATGCAGGAAGTGGTTCCTGTTGCCAGATTGAAACGAGTATGTGATCCTGTATTTAGCAGACATAGATCTCGATGAAATTACAAAATATTTGTCTAAAGGAAGGGCTGATAGTTCAGAAAACGTATTAAAATGGTGGAAGATGCATGATACTGTATTTCCAATACTATCTAAAATGGCTAGAGATTTTCTAGCGATACCTGCTATATCAGCATCAATAGAGAGGATTACCAAACGAAGGAATAGACTAAATAATGAGTCTGTTAGATGTTTTATGTCTTTAAATTTCTGGATGGCTAATAGAGTTTTAGCAGACGTTATTTCAACATTAAAATATAAAGAAAAAAATTTTAATTATATATCAACATTTATAAGATTTAAATGATTTACAACTCTCTCTCATTTTGGGGTTTGTTTATTAAATGAAAAAAGAACAATTTTTTGTTGCTTAGATACAATTTTATTTATTTTACATAAAACGATCTTAAATCAAAACTGAAATTATTCAACGATTTCAGATTACATTCCCAATAAAGCACTTCTATCTTCGGATGGCAAAACATTATAAACACACTTAGTTAATTCAAATGCAGTATCTTCGGGTGTGCTCTTCTGAACCAAGCATTTTCTTATCAACTCTTCCGCCTTCTGAGGATTTTCCTTCATATAAAGATGAAGTTTTTTTTTCAAAAACTCGATCTGCAACTCTCCTTTATTGTTTTGAACTCCAGCTTCCTTATTGGTACATAGCAAATGAGCTTTGAGCTTTGGGTCATCAGTAAAAACCCCATCTTTTAATTTTATTAAATCTTGAACGTCAACTTTGGATTTCTCAAGACATTTCTTCATTGTTGCTAGAAATTTCTCCTTTGTTCCTTTGGGAATTTCTATAGCCTGCAAAGATTTTTGTTTCTAATTACAAATAAATAAAATAAACTATAAAAATAAGAAAATTATTTTTGGCTAATGACAGAACAGATGAATTCTGTCTGTCAGAGTCCAATTGAATTTAAAGATTTGAGGGGAACACGTATTCTGCCTGTATTGTCAAAAATCCTTGAGAGAGCCATGGCGTTTCAAATTAAAAACCATCTTTTGAACTTCTCTCTGTTGCTTTCTGTCCAATCGTGATTTCGGAAAGGGCCCAGCTGCACAACCGCTCTTGTAGATATTGCGGATGATGTAATGAAAGCCATAGATGAAAACAAATGTACGGCATTTCAGTTGGCGTTTGATACCATTACTCATAGTCTTTTGTTGGATATTTTAGATTATATCGATTTTTCTGCCGATGCTCTGGCATTATTGACGAACTATTTAAAAGACAGACAACAGATGGTTAGTACAGAGGAATACAGATCAGGTCTTGTATATCTCAAATCAGGAGTACCTCAAAGTTCCACACTCGGCCCGTTACTGTTCTCTATATACAATTCCTACTTACTACATGCTATTCAAGTGCATTTATAAGCTGATGATACTCAATATATAATAGTTTTTCGGCTAATATGGCAGATAATGCTTGTGACCTTATCAATGCAGATCTAAATAGATTTATTGAACTGGCAAATCAAATGGAATGATCTTTGGTCCAAAATATCATCGTTCCATTATGTTCCATAGTGATTAATTCTGCGAATATCTGCACTCGAAATGAACCACCAACTATTGTTAGTGAAGCAAAAAATCTTGGTGATTTGATAGATGTAGAGCTGAGATTTGAAAAGTTTATAAATAGACTTTTACAGCGTGCCTCCTCTCCACTGAAAATAATTTATGGCAACCAACATCTTCTGCCTTATGATATGAAAATGTCCTTATGTGAATAAATAAACTAATAGCACCACGTGAAAGAGCGGAAAATTTTATTAAAAATTTGTATTACTCTAAAAAATTATTATAAATAAGAAAACTGGTGAATACAAATATTCAAGCCAGGCGTTCAAGAAAAACTAATGTATTTATACCTAAAACGTATGAAAAGAAAAAAGAAATCATTTTAAAGAGGAGACTAACTTTCTCAGGAAGCTATTAGTTTTTAATTCAGAAAGTGATTTATATAAATAAACACTATTTTGAAAATAAAAATGGCGTCGAATGAATGAATTTTAAAAATAATTATTTTAAAACAAGTTTTAATAAACAGAGACAATGTTCATCATTTTAATTATTTTTACATCAAAAAGTAAAAGTATAATAATGATAAAAGTACCTACCTGTTTTTTTGTTATGCCTCTACTAATATATTATCTTCAGTTTTATGAAAATCAGTGAGAATTTTAGAAATTATAACTTCCGGTCAAATTCTCTATGAGAAAACAAAAAAAATAAAAACTAATGGCTTCCTGAGAAAGCTTAGAATCTGCTCTTTAAAATGCTTCCTTTTTTTTCTTTTCGTACATCTGAGGAAAAGATACATTAGTTTTTCCCGAACTAATATTACTATTACTAGTAATTCAACTTTGATCCATTTTTTTTAAAAAAGTGCAATATCTCTATAATAGCCAAATATTCAAAATATTGTGTAAAAAAATATCAACTCAGTTTTTTTACCTGTACTGTGACTAAATACACTGCCACAAAAATGAGTGAATACTTCATAACTAATATGTTTTTCTTATATTATTTTTAAAAACTACTTTATCCCATCACATTGGCACTACTTATACCAAAAATTTTGATTTAATCTTGCAGGTAATACATAAATAATAGCCATTGAATTTTTAATGACTATCATTTGATGAATGTAGCGGTATCAGATTTATTTTCAAATTAAAAATTAGCGTGATTTGATCTAGAATTCAATAATTAAATGACAAACATTTTTTTTTTACATAACATTTATTTTTTTAGTTGTACAATGTTAAAACTAAAACCAGTTGAGAATGCTCTTCTAGCATTGCCATAGACCGAACAAACTGTAATGAAAGTATTAATAAAATTTTAGATTGACAGTTCTTATTCTAATCAACACAGCCACAGTCTACTCACTTTTACCAAAATCGTCATTCACTGTGTGTCTACTTTAAATTCAATGTCATTTTAAACTTCAAAATTTTCATATTTTGGACCCCCTTTTGAAGGTGTTCCCGAAGAGGTATGGAGGGGCACATCAAACCCTAAGCTTAATTTTTGACGCTCTATAAAAATCTGAAGTCAGAATTTTAAAATTCATAAACACAAAAAAGCTACACACTACACCATCCCTAACTGTCTCATTTTTGTTACTAGATCTCCTTCATTCAGTTTAATTTCTTATTCTTGTTCATCTTCTTCTTCCATTAATTCTTCTTCATCTAGTTGGGGATACATAATGTTTGTATTTATTTTCTTCTAGTATTACTGTCCCTTTTCCATTATTTATTCCGTTGTTTTCACACTTCTTTGCATGTTTTGTTCTTGAATTTTCTTATAATTTTTTTTCGAGTTTCTTATGATGTTTCTATAATTTTTTTCTTAATTATATACATTATTAAATTAAATTATTATTTTACTAAATTTTATATATTTTTGCAGATGCATGGCAAAAATTTTTTACAGATGCATGGCAAAAATTTCTTACAAAAAGTAGTAAAGAAATGTAAGGAAGAATCTCAAGTAAAACCTGAATATGTAAAACTCAGTTTGATGGGCGTTTTCAAACCGGATCAGCCTTTCAAAGAATATCTCCACTGTTTCGCGAAAACCGTGGGGCTCGTGAATTTTGATCACTCCATGGATAATAACAGGTTAGAGAAAACATTTTATTTTAAAGAAAAATCCACAAAAGTATACAGGGTGTGTCACGTAGAAGGCTCATTAGCCATATATAAAGAAGTATAGATATTTGAAATTTGAAAATTGTGTTATGAGGCTTTGTTATTACGCTCTATTCAATGAAAATATTTTCAACTTTTGGTTATACCGGAAGTAGACATCAACTTTGTTATTTCAAATGACACCATTTTTCTTTTTATTTTTGGATTCAGCATCAAATTTTGATCAAAAAATTATTAACAAACCACAGGTTTAAGTTGAACAGTTTCCGAGATATTGAGATTTTTATATCTGGTTTAGTTGTTAAGCAGTTAATTTCAAATATTATACAGTGGTTGTGAGAATCTCCTTCTAGTATACGGTGAAACGACAAAGGCGATATTTTATACTGGGTGTCTAGAATGTAGCGTCCAATGTCCATATTTTCAATTCTCAATAAGTCGATAATTTCAAATGAAACACCCTGTATTTTATTATCACGCCTGAATCACTTTTTTATTCTCTTTCGATCTGTATTAGCAATGCCTATACCTAAAGTTACGTATTTCTGAGTTATTGCTGGATTTATTATAATTTGGAGATATTTTACATAAATTTACTCACCAATTTTTATGACGAATGAAATTTATGAAAAATTGTAATTATAAGCGCACCAATTGGATGTATTGTGTTGTGTTAATATTAGATCCACGTCATAAACTAGAAACTTTTTCCTTCAAGTTCATGGGGCAAAAAAGTTTGTTTAATTATTTCCCACTCTGTATTGGACATTCTTAAGACAAAAGACTTCAGTATTGTCAGTATTGATGATCCCTGCATAACCTTGACAAATTGAAATTCTTATTCTTCAAATCAAACTAGTTTGATTTGATGCATCTCTATGTGTAAGTATTTTCAATATTTGCTAAATAACAAAAACTACTACTACTTTAAACTAATAATTCAATTAAAATTAAACGATGACTTCAAAGCTCAATTATAAATAATTTAATTAATGTTTTTCATAAAAACTAAATAAATTAATTAAAGTTACAAAAACAAAATTAAAAAAAAAATTATATAAAATTTTTCACAAATGGATTTTAAAATTCTAGTTTCAATTTTTGAGGAAGAAAATACTTTGAAAACCTTAGGGAATGAATAAAGCGACAGATCGTTTGGTTCATATAAAAAATTTCACCCTGTATATGGTTTTTGAAAAGTACACAAATAGACAACAAAAATGGCGTATTTATTTTTTCCCCACACGATTACACAATTTCTATTAACTTTGACTATAAATTTAAAGTTTAGCAAAATGATCCGTAGATTTCAAAAAGTATAACTTTTCCTGCAAAAATTTAGTTTTTAATAATACGACCGTTTTAGTTAATTTCCAGAATCGGCTTTCAAAAGTTACAAGCTGTTTTGAATAATACTAAAACATCGCCATGTATGATATTTATTTAGTGATTCATTGGTATTGTCATTTTATCGAATTCTCAAAATTTTGTTTCGAAAGAAAAATACAGTTTGTTTTTTTTAAATTAAAGAAAAGAAAATAGAACATTCAAAATGAACGAATTTTATGAATACACAATAATAATAATACGGCACAAAATACTAAAACGACATAACGAAAACCAAAAAGAAAATCGTTGACATTTATAGCAGATTTTCGAAATGAAATCCACCAGCTTCTATACATCTACTTTGTCGGAACATCAAATGTCTAATTGACTTCCTGAGTGTTAAGGGATCATATTTCTTTCAATCGATCCCATATGGAATAGTCAACAGGGTTAAAGTCAGGGGATCTAGGTAGCCATGCATGAGGCGCCCCGCGTCCTATCTATCTATTTTCGTAAGTGGCATGAAGATGTTGACGAACAGCAACTAACAAATGTGGTCAAAATTCTGTACTAAACACAAACAAATAATAACTACGGGACACGAAAAGTCAAATTATGTACCTAAACAATTCCAAACAACGAAAATGTCAAATTATCACAGATACACTTAAATTTTCAACATTAATAAATGGTGAGAGGGTAGTGAACCAAATTGCAATAATAATATTTCCTGTTTATTTTTTAGGTACTTTTAGACGGTCACATAAGTTCTCAGTCTCAGTTTCAGTCGAACTGTCAGTTATTTGCATGTGTAAATACGATGGGAATTCCATCAGTTATCGTATCACGTCAGTTAAACGGATGTCTAATCAAACCTGTCCGTTCAGGTATCAGTTTTACTCCATTTACTTCTGTTTTTTCGTGGTTTTTTTAGTGCTAAGCTCAACGCGACCGCAATTAGGTTATCAACTGACAACTAAAACTGATCGTCTAACAACGGCAGAGTCTTCAAACTGAACTGAAACTGAAACTGAACGGAGAACTGAACTGACCGTCTAAAAGTACCTTTATATTTTGTTTGATCTCTTTTTGCAATTTCTCAAATTTAAAAACAATATATAAGTTTGCATGTTGTTTTAAAGTTCATTTTATTTTTCATTAAGAGGAAGTTGTACTATACTATAAAACAGTGTATACAAGGGTTTCGTAGTCCCAAACTTTTTAGATTCATTTTTCATTTTTAAAGAATGAAAAAATAAGTACTGATTGGTAAAGGTCTAATCTATGCTCCGACGAAGTCGCTTTTAAAAATTTGATTTAGTTTTTACAAAAAAATAATCCCAAAATTCCATGTTTTTTTATAATTTTTCCCATTTTTTTTTAAAGAACCAAAGCAAATTTTAAAAAAGTGAGTTCGAGTCCGAGCATAGATTAGACCTTTACCAATATGTACTTATTTTTTCATTCTCTCAAAATGAAAAATGAACCTAAAAATTTTGGGACAACAAAACTCTTGCAAAACAACATTTTACGTACAATAACGTGGCGCCACCCTTAGAATTCAAAGGAAACAATCGTTTATGAATGGAGATAATAACTTTCACATTAAATGTTTAAGACGGATGGACAGATGGGTAAAGAATTAAAATTTCTGTGGAATATTAAATTATTAGTAAATGTTCTTGTTTATGGATGTTAAAACCACTTTTTTAGATTAAAAATGTTTTATAATTTAACATTTCGACTTTGACTATAAAGTCGTTTTCGAAAATTGACACAACATACTGTAGATTTTTATTTTGAACAAAGTAAAAGAAAATTCTGATAATTCGATAAAATGACGATACCGATGAATTAATAAAGAAATATTATACAGGGCTATGTTTTAGTATTATTAAAAATATAGCACGAGCTGTGGAGGTATTAGTAATTAAAAATTAAATTTTTGTACAGAAAATTAAATTTTTGCAAGAAAATGTATATTTTTTGAAATCTATGGATCATTTTGCTAAACTTTTAATTTATAGTCAAATTTGATTTTTTTATTAGAAATTGAGTAATCGTGTGGGGAAAAAAATAAATACGCCAGTTTTGTTGTCTATTTGTGTCCTTTGTAAAATCATTATTAGAGTTTTCAAAAACCGTATACAGGATGAAATTTTTTATATGAACCAAATGAACTCATTTTTTTAACCACGGACCTGATTTTTTTCTAGCTTGAATAAATTAGTTAATTAGGTGATAGTAGTGTAACGTTTTACCAAAAATAGAGACAAATCGAACGTACCGTTCAAAAGTAACGACCAAAAGAAATTTCAGTCAAAATTCACAACTACCCCTGTATATTATTAAACAATGGGAGCAGACACTTTTTAATGCTCATTTACCCCATGGGGGCCAGAATACGAGGTAGGAGTATGGAGTATGTACAGTTCCTCATGACTCACTCTGTATACCGAGAAAATACTTATTTTCGTTTCTTTACTTATACAAAGCTTACATTAACATCAGACATTTAGAATAGCAAATCATACAATAGTTATTAATTGATAATTAAGATGATTTTAATCATATTAGAATTTAAATTCTTGTTCAATTGCTTAATTTTGTTTTTTTAAATTATTTACTTTAACTATTAATTTAAAAAAAAAATAAGTATGTTCGTGCTTGGGGAAGAAGGGGGGGGTTCATGGCCCTCGTGAGCCCCCCTGGATCCGCGCCTGACTTTTCAACGAATTTGCAATCCTCAATGCAAGTTGGGAATTTAATTAACTCGATTGCTCACAGAAAACTTTTTTCAGATTAGAGAAAATGGCTTCAAGAATAGTAGGACATCATTTAGCTGCTAAAATTCGAAAAGATTGTGACAATACGTTATACGACGCTGTAAATACAGTGTACTATACGTTTGAGTGTTATATTAACAAAATCAAAGAAACTTCAGGAGATGAAAATGAAGAAGACATAGTGGAATAAATACAGATTTAAAACATTTTAAGTATTTTTTTATTTAGTTATTATATAAAATATATTTATGTCAGAACAAAAGTAACAAAACTTTTAAAAAACTTATAAATGCACAATTAAAATTGAAATCTGTCAAATCAATATACATTTAAATAATTTGTATCTAAAACATTTAATTATGATTTCTTCGTGACTAATTAGTACTAACGAGGATAAATTATTTTGATAATTACCAATTCTTATGTTGGATATTAATAATTAATTATTAATAGTCCAGTTCAACAATTAAATGTAATCGCTAGACATAGGGTGTCCCAATAAGATTTTAAATTCTGCTTAAAAAGTTAGCATATTGTCTTTAAGTTAATTTTTGAAGAGTTACACAGTAGATAATCAAGTAAGACAGTATCTTCCACATATTCAGGTAGCTCAATTCTAGTCTGCAAATCCTTCATAAACTGATCTTCCTTTTCTCCTTGATATATTTCTTTTACCTCGAAAGCTTAATTAATTAAAACACTGTTCCTAACAATCACAAAACTTAACTTAAGAGTACTGCCTGCTGCAGCCATCTCAAAAGTCAAGCCAGAACGCTGCTTCTACTCGTTACTGTTCAGTGTCATTAAGGGTCCATCACCTGCAGACTCATCACGGTCGCCGCGAGAAGGGGTAAGGTGGTGGGCGGATCTCAAGAGATCATCAGTTCGTCAAATTTTGTAGAACGTATTCAGAAGATTTGAGATACAAGTCGTATAGCATTGGTTCGTAAACGAGGCTCAGTATTATCGTAAATTATGGAAGGGCACTAAAGCCAGAGAAAAAACAGGGCTTATGTTTGATACTTTTCACAGTCAATCAGCTCTTCCGACGACAGTAGGTTTATTAAAAAATTGAAAATTTTGGATTAAAAAATCTCCATATAAAAAGTCAGTAGGGAGATCTTCAAAAATTTGATTGAATTTTTTACGATATATTCCTGAATTCTGATTAAACAAAAACCTGATAACCTGAAAAAAATCATGGTAATACATTTTTTAACTAAAAACAATATTCTTAAATAAAAATTTGTATGTCAAAAGTTTATAGTGAGCTGACCATTTGTTTTTGAGTATTTTAAGAGATATTTGCAACTTGTGGGAGACTAAAAACCATGTCTTCGTGATTTTTATTAACCCGGTACAAATAAAAACGAAGAAATTGATATTTTAATCCCCTAGCCATGAGATAGGTGTACCGTGCCAGCACTAAACAAGTTTTTTTAACCCCCAGCGGGTTATTTTAGGAATATGTGCTGAGGGGATTTTGTCTTTAGTTAAATTAAAATTGTTATTGTTCTTATTTGTGTTTAAAAAAGTAAGTAAATACCCTGGATAACATTTACGTTTTAAAAAGTTGGGTCAATTAACTCCAGGCAAGTTTGTAAAGAACCTGTTTTAAAATATATACTTGATTAGGTCATCGTTATGGTAATAAAAGTACGAATATATATCATACAATCGAAGCGGTATATTAAACACTATAAATAATAATTAATAAATTGTATTTTATGGAAGGAGAACAATTGTTGCATAAATTATTTATTACTTCTTGGAATGGTTGAGGTTTGTTTCTTACGTATGTTCAGATAACGATTAACTGTATGCAGATGCAATTTATTAACATAATACGAAAAAACGATTTAAAAATATCGATAATTCGTAATAAGTAAAAAATAGAGTTAGGTTTACTGTCCACGTAGACCGCACGTCATACGCACGCTATCGTCATTTCATTTGACGATTGCTTGCATTTTATGTAACAAGCGAAACTGTGTCCACGGTGCAGCAACGTCGCGTCTGCATTTCGTGATGCGTTCGTCTTGTGTTGGGAAACGCGTGGGTAGTAACATGCTACAGCACGAGCTGCATGACGAACGCATGACGAAAGGAAGACGCGACGTTGCTGTACCGTGGACACAGTTTCACTTGTTTATACCTAAAATGCAAGCAATCGTCAAATGAAATGACGATAGCGTGCGTATGAAGTGCGGTCTACGTGGACAGGAAGCCTGAATTTGAACGTAAAAATTAAAATGCCAATTGATTCTCAGGAATTATTGAAATACTTATTTCTTCTTTCTACCAAAAGTGTAGAGCAGCGGTTCTCAAATTTTTCAAATTTTGTACCACATGCATATTAAATTAAAATATACGTAGTCAAAAGTCAAATAATTGAAAATATATGTGTTTCTGAATAATAAAGATTAAAAGAAAATGTTGTAATGTACCACCAGTGGTACATGTACCACAGTTTGAGAACCGGTGATGTAGAGGTTTCAGTGTCTGCGATTCTATATAATTCTTTTAAGTAATTTTCTTCTCCACCTTCTAAATTTCTCTTGTATAATCATGCAGTGTCAAAACTGTTTTATATAAGCTTATTTTTATCTTTAGAGATAACTGAAATTCTCTTGTTAAGTAGCTTCCATTTCTTTTTCTACCTTGCATGTTGTTTTCTTGCTTTCTGGCTCATGGGAGTTGCTTTTCTTCTGATTTATCTGTATGCCAATCTCAAATCTTTTCTTATTATTTTTTATCTATTTTAAGCAAAATAACATAAAAAAACATGCTACTTAATCACAATTTCAATGAAAATTTCGCCATACACTACAGTTTGTACGTATTTTTCTCTCCGTCCAAATCATTACTTTTAGTTTTCCCTATATTACATACAATGTTTTAAAAATGTTGTACCTGATTATGGATGAATAAGTCATGCAGAGATTTTTATCAAGAATAATTTTTTTTGTGAAATGTAAGATAAACTTTTTGTAACAGCTTAAAATACAATAGTATAAGTTATCATGGTGTTGTGTGGTTTTTCTGGGTTTTCCCACAACTGTAAAGCAAATGCGCCATCAAGCATCAGTAAGTCGCCCCAGAGCGCCACGGCAAATAATAATAATAGCCGTCCCTCCCCCACACAAGCTGCAGAGCTTTTGGGGTTCACTCGTAAGGGAGTGAATTGCAGGGCGTATATTATTATTATTATTATCATGTGACAAATTTTCAAATCCGGGAAAATGAGATAAAAAATGTTCTATTTTTCCGATTTTGAAGATGCCGCCAGACTCATTTTATGAATACTGTATCGAAGAACCTATTTCAGAAAATATTTATTTGTTTATTTATTGCTGTTGGCATATTTTTGGAAAATAAATTAATTATGCTATACCCGTTACTTAATTGTTCTATATTTTCTTTTTAGGAAACATATGCCAATATTTTTTCTCAGCAATTTTAATTAAATAAAAAATGGAAAATTGTTTGTTTGTTCAAGCATTTATTTCATTATAATATTGATTGGCGTGTTCATCACATGTATTTATAATAATAAATTAATAAAAAAATAAGGTAAAATTAAATGCGATATAATACAGTTACAAATACAATACAAGTATGTAATTGTTATTTAATGAGAAATCGCTAAATTAAAAACAAAATTATTATTTAATTCAATATGAATACCACAACAGTTGTTTTTTATTTTAATAAGAAAAATTCATAAAGATGGCAACTACTTTAAGTCTATATAAATCAGGACTAGAAAAACAAAATCGTACAAATGACGTAATATACTCATATTTATATTATATGGAAAATCAAGTGTTAGCCCAGTTGTCAGAGAGTTTGACCTCGCCCAAAATGTGATCTCGATGAAACTTGGCACTTAAGTACTTGAAAGGGTGTAGAAAACAATAAAAAAATCTTTACTGCTCTAAAGTGTATGGTAACTTCACAATTTCGAAAATAAAATCGAAAATTTGGTTTTTCCATTATATCTCGAAAAAAAATATAAAATTTTTGAAAAACTAATAGCGCCATGTGAAAGAGCAGAAAATTTTACTAAAAAATATTTTAAAAAAGAATTTGTATTACTATAAAAAATTATTAAAAATAAGCAAACAAATTCGAAAACTCTGCAAGCGAGGCGTTCGGAAAAACTAATGGATCTTTGCCTAAAATATACGCAAAGAAAAAAAAGAAAGCGTTTTAAAGAGGAAACTTTAAGCTTTCTCAGGAAGTCATTAGTTTTTAATTTTTTTTGTTTTCTCATAGAAAATTTGACCGGAAGTTATAATTTCTAAAATTCTCACTGATTTTTATTTTCAAAACAGTATTTATATAAATCAGAAATTAATATTTTATTAAATAAAGTTAAAAATAATTTAGAAATTGATTTATAAAAATAAATAAACACTATTTTGAAAATAAAAATATCGAATGAGAGTTGTAAAAAAAATGATAAGTAAGTATCATATATTTTGCCAAAAGATTACAATGTAAAATAGCAATAGTCAAATAAACAGAATAAAACAATAAAAGGTAACTGGTACACGATAATAAAAGAAATAAACGATATAAATATTAAAAGAGATAAAAGAAATAAGACGTAAATAAATACATAGATACATACATTTACATTACAATAATTCTAACTACCTACTAAAATATTCAGTTAATGCATAGAAACAGTTTTTTATCAGAAAACTTTTTAACTCCTTTTTAAAACTATTTAATATATTAATGTTTTTAATATCATTTGGCAGGCAATTAAATATTCGTAACCCCATAGAACCAGGAGATTTATAGCTGATACACCGTTTGGAAAATGGTATATTAAAATCATTTTTATGTCTTGTGTTTAGTGAGTGGACTTCCTTATTTAATTTAAACTTTATGTTTATGTATAGTGGACACCAGCAATGCATCGCACAATTCGTTTTTGAGCAATAAATACGTCTTTTGCTAAGGTCGAATTACCCCAAAAACATATTCCAGATCTTATACGAGAATCTACCTGAGCATAGTACAGATTTAATAGCTGAGTTTTATTTAAAAGTTTTTAAACATGAAATGACTAGAATTAAGGGTTGATATAAGATTTTCACAATGAGGTTTCCAGGTTAAAGTAGGGGCCACCTTAATTCCTAGAAAACTAACAGCTCCCGCATCATCATTTATTGAGCAATTATTCACAGAGATGGTGAGTGGATCACATGACTTTTGAGAAGTGTGAAAAGTTGCTAACTGTGTTTTGACTGTATTAAAAAAGAGCTTATGTTCATTAAACCACTGGCTTACGACCTCTAATATCTTCTGAATATTTTCTGCTGGCCTATTAGATATTATTAAGGATAAATCATCCGCATACATGGTAAAAAATTGTTCACTTAAAAGCAAAATCTAAACTGTTCACATAAAGTAAAAAAAGACAGGGACCCAGTACTGAGCCTTGTGGAACACCTGTGTCCACTATCGAATATTCAGAGTTATATTTATTTATGGTAGTCTCGTCTATATCATTTTAAAACATAAGTTTTATTAAACAGAGATAATGTTCATCGTTTTAATTATATTTAAATCAAAAGTAAAAGTATAATAAATGTACAAGGATTTTTTTGTTATGTCTCTATTAATAGATATCTTCAGTTTTATAAAAATGAGTGAGAAAGAAAGTCTCCTCTTTAAAACGCTTTCTTTTTTTTTCTTTGCGTACATTTTAGGCAAAGATACTTTAGTTTTTCCGAACGCCTCGCATGAATATTTGTATGCAACGGCTCGGCGCGCGTAGGGTTTTCGAATTTGCTTTCTTAGTTTTAATAATTTTTTATAGTAATACAAATTCTTTTTTAAAATAACTTATAATATTATTTTTTAGTAAAATTTTCCACTCTTTCACGTCGTGCTATTAGTTTTCCGAAAAAAATTTTTTTCGAGATATAATGGAAAAACCAAATTTTCGATTTTATTTTCGAAATTGTTAGCTTACACTTTAGAGCAGCAAAGATTTTTTTATTGTTTTCTAAACCCTTTGAAGTACTTAAATGCCAAGTTTCATCGAGATCACATTTTGTGCGAGCTTTTGGTCAGTATCCTTCTCTGGCAACTGGGCTATGTTTAATTACAGATAAATTACATCACTGCAATTTCGAAATATATCAAAATATATCGCATCTGAACCTAAAACAACTACTCCTTGGACTACTTGTACCCACAGGTATTGAATTACTTCGGTCCAGATGCGTGTTGGAACCCAAACTTCGTCGGGACAGTGCAACTCTTTGATTCTGTTATTGAAAGAACTTGTCACAAAGTTTGGGTTCCAATAATAGACATCTATATGAAAAACCGTCAAACGAACAGGGGAATAGTCAGTAAAAATTAAACAATAAAAGTGATTTAATAAATAATGAGACATTGTCAGATGTAACTGGTAAGTTAATCCATATTAAAGTGAATTTGGAGGCTGAACAACGCATCAAATATAACATTTTTTTACATTATAATCAGCAATCAGAATAAAACTGCTGGTGGTTGCTGGCCACTCAGCTAGCCTGGCTGCTAATTTGTTCTGAAGTGTAGTGATGGATCGATGTTTCTTCCATTGTTACATACCATATCTAAAAACTATTTTTATTGCACTTAAACAGCTTCAAACAGCGCAGCGCTCTGAAAGTTGTCCATATTTTCTACACCCAAAAAAGTACCAAAGAGACTAGTTAATACAGTAATTAACGAACAACAAACGATTTTCTATAATTATTTTACCTTTTAAAAATAGAATTGATATTGAAAAATAAAATCTATTTATAGATGGACATAAAAAAAGCGGTCATGGTGTTCGCACTACCGTGAAAATGTATTATCCGCCTACGGTGCTTGAGGGTTAATAGTCAATGTGAAAATCACTTCCAAGAAAAACGTCTTTTTGGATAAATGCGAACAATAACAACAAAACAACAAAATTATAAACAATAACGCTTTTTATACAATCATGTTAAATAAAATTACATCACTGACCGCGGTCCTACTACCAGTTTCCGCGAATTATTAAAATAAAGTTAATTTTCGTTGAAAGGATTAACCTTCATTTAATGTCCACGTTCACATTGTTTATGTCTATTTGCAATGATATTTATAACTTGCAAAGTGTTTAGCACATTTTGTCTTCTTAGATCGAAGTTCAAGGTGACAAATTCTGAAAATGTGGGGTACTAAGAGATGCAGAAATCAGTGCTGTAACACGGTATGGATAGTAGGGATCTCTAGAAGCAGTGTTTTACTGATAATGTATATGTTGGAGAAACTCGAAGAATTTTTTATTTTTATTTTTATTATTAAACACCCATAAAGGCATTTAGTATATTAAAATCTGGTCAACAGTGACCAATGAGCAAGTTAATTCTAACTTAATCCAATAGAGTTTGAAACTTAAAACTAAGGTATACTCATCAGCGTTCCTTAGGTTCTGTAGAATGGATTGCACTAAAGTTTAACGTGCACACACAAGCTCTGCTTTTGCACTAAACTAACTCAAAGAGCTTGATCCTCTTAAGTATTCTTTCTAACCCAGTATTGTCAAGGAGCTGGATAGCCTCGACATTGACATGACTCTTGGATAATTTCTTGATGGTCTGGTCAACAGTGTCCATTTCCAGATCCCCATGGAGGTCACTATTGCGAATGTACCAAGAGGCATCTACTATGTTCCTCGGTGCTTTGTTTTGAAATCTTTGGATGATTGCTAAGGTCCATACAGGCTTAAGTATTTGCTTATAAAGCATAAGCTTATTATGTAGAGACAGAGTGGAGTTTCTTCCAATTAGCCAGTACATTTTTCTATATTTCGGTCCAAGTTCTTCTCTTTTTTTTTAACATGCACTTTTCATCGGAGGTTGGCATCTAAGGTAATACCTAAGAGATGCAGGGATCAGTGCTGTAACAGGGTATGGATAGTAGGGATCTCTAGAAGCAGTGTGTTACTGATAGTATATCTGTTGGAGAAACTCGAAGAAATGGTCCTGATAATATTATACTCTGTATATCGTTTTTTGATGTTGTCGGTTTGTGAAATTATTTTACGTTAAAATAGTTTTTTGGAGTCTCATTTGGAATAGAATTTGTTCACCTTTCTCTATAGCAGACGTCGTTGTTCACCAGGTAGGTATTCTTTGGAGACGAAATAATTTGGCTACCGTGACAGGACAACTTGAGTGACAGACTATGGAGAAGGTGAAAAAGATGCTTGAGGCTCAGAGAGCGTCTTTTACTCGAGTTTATGATGAGGTGATCACACTGCTTGGTGAGAATAATGTTAATTTAATTGAAAAGTTCAAGAAAATTGACAATTATTAGATCATCTTCTAGAGTCAAAAAACAGTGATCAAAGCAGTAATGGAACATTTTACCGAAACTGTTGTGAGAAAGAAAGACGGAAGATATGAGGTTCATCTTCCCTTACCTAACAATTTTGCAATGACACGAAGAAGACTCGATAATTTGATGAAAAAATTAAATAATGGAATATTCTCGAGTTTTCAAAGAATGGTTGGAGGAAGGAATTATTGAAGAAGTTCCAGTATCGCTATCAGATCTCCAAAATCAGGGACATTACCTACCTCATCGTCACGTAATTAAGGAAAGTAGTGCCACTACGAAAATTAGACCAGTTTTTGGAGATCTGATACTGGAACTTCTTCAATAATTCCTTCCTCCAACCATGTAACTTATAAAACATATCCCACAATAATTGACAGAAAACCAATAACACACAAGCAGGGGTTCCAACGGTTGGGCATGGGAAAATTTCCTATCTCAATAGCATTGCTGGCCACGCCCCTTTTTCAAGATGGCAGCGTTACGCTAGTAGCCATTTTTTATACAAATTGCAACGCCACCTTAGGTGTCGGTAACTATCGTAGGAACGGTAAGTAGGAACCTGTAATGTCGGTAAGTAGGAATATATGTAGGAATCTGTAATCAGCGCCGCTTGGGTGTCGGTAAATAGCATATACGTAGGAATCTGTAATCATCTGTCAATTCTGGTGAAAATAAATTGTTAAAGGAACAGGCGACATTAAAAATAGATAGGGAAGTTACGTATAACATATTTACTATGAATAATTTAATATAGAAAAAGATAGATATCTGGGAACAATTAGTAGTCGCTTTTATGGACTTAAAATCTCAAAAAAAACTCACGACTTCGACTTTAAGCATTTGTTTCTGTTCATGATCATCTATTATATATATAAAGGTTTTGTCACAGGCCTTTGAGGCCCTGAGCTTGATTTTTTTTTCAGAGTTCTCTGTCCTTGGTCTTTGGCTTCCAGTTCTTGATTTTTTTTTCTTTAAGGTCTTAAGTTTTCTTGGCTTCCCTTTTCTTCTTTTCCTTATACCTCTCTCCAAGCTATTTATTTGGTAACGCAATCTTCTGACGTTCTCTCATGTATGTATGTCCCAACCACTGAAGTCTCCTCGTTGTTATATATAACGTTTTATTCTTCAAATAAACCATATACTTCCTTATTTTTTCTTCTTTCATAGACATCTTGTCTCTTTCTTCCACCGAAAATTCTTCGTAATATTTTCCTATCCCATCTCAATACATCTTCTTGTGATTTTTTGTTCATCTCCCAAGTCCCAGCTTAGTCTTAAGGTTAAGGTTAGTCTTAAGATCGTTTTTATATAATCTTATTTTTCCTCTTTCTGATACTTCTTTACTTCTTAATAAGTGATTTATAGCTGCTACATCTAATTTACAAAATTACAATTACAGTCAATTTTATTTAAATTAAAAAAACTTATATTACCAAACACATTGAAAACTGGTTGAAACTCATCTATGGTATGGACAAGTGAAATAGAGAGTGCCTCAAATATTAATTAATACTTAATAATTGTTTGTTGAACTATCTTCATATCGTTCAATCTTCAGTGGCTTGATTCTAATTAAGACGAAACGTTGAATCTACAACGTAGTTAGAAACAGGCCGATGTTAGACATTTTTCTTTAATGCTTTGCAATCATTATCATTAGATTTCTTATGAAATTTTGAATCTGGTATTGGCAAAACAAAATATTTTAGAAGTATCTCAAATTGTCCACTGGTTAGTCATTGGTAATAAAAAATTATATAACCAAAACCTATCCGTATAATTTAATAAAATTTTTCGTTACATATTTTAAAAATACTACCTAATCGTATCCACAAAATATTATCGGAGCTGATAACAATTAAAAAACATTTTAGTTCGTCACGAAAGAATTTTGCTTTGGAATATTGTAAATGCCCATACCATTTTATAACAACATTAATTAAAATCCCATGGATAGCTCAGTGGTAGAGTTCTGAACTAATGAATCAAGGGTCAATTTCTGCAATAATTAGACCTTTAACAACCACTATAAAACTCTCTTCTTGCATAGGGTCCTTCCCAGTTAGTTTACAGCTCTTTCTTTACCATATATTTATATTTGTGTTGTGTTATTTGTTGAGAATATCAAAAAAGTTTTCAAACCGCCGAAGAAAATATTATAGATCCTTCCCTCTACCAAGGACAAACATCCCCCGCTATCGGCTAAAGGCATCTATAAAATACCTTGTTCATATGGTCAGGGTCACATTGGAGAAACTGGACGATCAGTCCACCAACGTATAACTGAACATCCACTTTGCATCCGAACAGGACTTTGGAATCGTTCAGCCATTGCAGAACATCTGTTTGACACTGGATATAGGTTCCTTTTTGAAAACTCCAAACTCCTAGTAAATTGCTCCCACTTCAATCGGGACGAAGGATATTTTATCTCGACGGGGTATAAATACATACCCTTAACCAAATCCCAGCAGTTGGAGTTTCGCCTCTGGTATCGTTAACATACTGAGTTACCGTTATTTCTCATGAAGAAGCCTCCTCCGATGGCAGTGAAAGTAAAGGGTCTAATGAAAGATCTGGAATATATAGAGAAGCAAGAGGAGGGCTCGATATTGGACTACATTTTAGAGATTTTAGTTTACATTATTCAATGTAAAAAGGTACATAATTAAAACATGCAACCATTAGTGGGACTATGGAGGATATTGCTTTTCGTCAAAATTTAAAGATAGCCAGATCAACATTTGTAAAAATGAAGAAGTTATTTACGAGTCGGGATATTAACATGAAACTTAGGATAAGAATTCAACACAAAGCTAAGTAACAAAAGCAAATGGGACAAATATATCATACCAAAACTTAAGAAAAATGCACAGATGGTTCTAGAACAACAGAAGGAACAGGAATAGGAGTATATGGGCCTGGAACGAAATATTCTGAAAGTTTTCCAAGCTGAAGTATACGCAATCGGAAAATTTGTCCAGTTCAACATAGAAAGAAATTTTCGCAGACAAGAGATCATCATGTCAGACAGCCAAGCAGCCATTAATGCCTTGAACTCCCACGTAATCAACTCCCAGATGGTTTGGGAGTGCCTAGAGAGTCTAAACGGACTAGGCAAGAAGAACACAGTTACCCTCCTATAGGTTCCGGGACACACTGGAGTGGAGGGTAATGAAATAGCAGACCTACTCGCAAAAAAGGGGCTGAAACACCATTTCTGGGACCTGAACCCTTCTGCGGAATAAACACCAGTACAATACTTGATGAACTTGGAAAAGAAGTAAATAACAAAAGATCCCAATACTGAATAGGACTACAAGGAATGAGGCAGGCCAAGACACTACTGGGAAACTATAACCAGAAGAGCTCTGACGACTGCGTCAGTAATAGTAAAAATAAGCTCAGAATACTAACGGGTATCCTAACAGGGCACTGCTGGCTGAGAGGCCACCTACAGAAACTCGGATTAGTAGACAAAGAAGAATGCAGATTCTGCGAGGAAGAGGAGGAAACCTCTATCCACATTCTCTCAGAATGCATTACCCTGCAAAATCTAAGGGTACGATACCTCGGAGAATATCAAATAGAAGAGGAAGATCTACCTATCCTGAAGCCTACCGACATCCTGAACTTTTTGAAAGCAATAGGACTGGAGGAACTGCTCTAATCGTTGAGACATCCTTAACGATTAGGCAGCAGTAGGGGGCATAATAGATCTTATAGGTCGTAGTGTATCGACACCCCCATCACAGATAGATAGATAGATAGGATAAGGATGTTGCTTTGTTTTCCACGCTCTTGTATGGAATTGAAACATGGACCCTCAAGAAATACCATATCGACAAACTACAAGCCTTTGAAATGTGGTGTTACCGTAGAATGTGGCGTATTCCCTGGACCGATAGAATTACTAATGCCGAAGTGCTGAACCGGATGCAGAAGGAATGCGAAATTATTAACACCATGAAAAGAAGCAAGCTTCAATACCTGGGTCATATAATGAGAGGACAGAAATACACACTTCTCCAACTGATAGTCCAGGGAGAGATTAGTGGAAAGCGGAGCATTAGCAGACTCCGTGTATCCTGGCTAAAAACCTGAGGGATTGATTTAACTGTAGCAATGTTCAACTGTTCAGAGCTGCAGTCAACAAGGTCACGATTGCTGTGTTGATAGGAAACCTCCGATAGGAGATGCACTATAAGAAGAAGTTGTTTTTTGCGGAAATTCTCTAGTTTTTTAAACTACTAGCAAACATAGCCTTTAACACGTCAGCCTTAAATATTTAAAGTCGCATTTAAAAAGAATTTAATTAGAAAGACTGCAATTAGGGCGTTAGTTTTAAGTCCAAGTAGTGCCACAGTACAAACAGATCAACAACAAAATAACTCCAAAATACCAAAAATAATATTGTCAAAAAGGGTTGAAAGTTCAAAATTTTAAGTTATTTTTGTGAAATAAACTGGCAATATAAGAATTCGATGAAAGAGGTTTTGAAATGGATGATTATATTTGAAAGTTGACAAGTTTTTATAACGTGAATATTTTCGGTGGACTTTTGGTGGTAAAATATTAAAGATGTTTTTACTGGTATGTGTAAAAAATGTATGGGCATCGATCTGAGATTTTTATTGGACAATTTTCCATTTGCACTTTCTTGGCGAAATAAATATTGTGATTCACTTTTCAAAATATGTATATTTTTCACTAAGGCCTCTGTTAAAGTGCCACACAACGCCATGGTGAATAAACTGAATATATGGAATGGTCTAATGCTAAACCGGATTCAACAATTTTATATCTTGCGAAATACCAGTGACTTCTGGCGTACCACAGGGATCGCATCTAGCTCCACTGGTTTTTAATCTTTTTATAAATGATGAAGCCACTTGTTTTATTTCTTGCCTTATCCATTTATTTGCAGATGATCTGAAAGCATTTAAAATCATTTCGAATCCTGCTGATTGTCTTGACAGCAGGATCTTAATAGATTTGTGGAGTGGTTTATCCTCAGCTTACTAGTAAAATAACTCTAAATCAAGTCAATACTTGAAATCATCTGTCTTTTCATATACCATTTTGTCGCACTAACTACAGTAAAAATCCATTTTTCCCTAGAACCATTTCACTAGCCAACAAATTGCCGGATTTTGGTTTCTTTTGGATAGAAAAACAGATCCTTAGACAGCTATCTCAAAGTATTCTAGTTCTATATCCATAAAAAAATCTGTTGTTTAAGCTCAAAGGTTAAAATGTGATTGCCGTGGTATTGTGATTGTATATAAATTGTATTGTATTAATATTATAAATTGTTTTTAAATTTAAAACATCATGACCTACGGCTATACATTGTAATAACTATTATACCATATAATTTTTAAACTGAAAACCTTAGTTTTAAGTACTTTTGTAAATTTCTTTTTTTTGTGAAAATGGACAATTTTTCCGCCAATAAATAAATAAATTAAATGATTTATGAAGATGTTCTAATTATGTCAGCAATTAATAAAGTATATACCCTCTAATGATTTTCGGTAATTTTAATTTGAAAATAATTTAGTAAATTTACACCATTTTAACAATACCTAATTAAAGGTGACATTTACATCTGACTTCATCTAATGAACAAAATAATCTTCCAATTATGAAGCCGACGCCACTGACTTTGGTTGATGCTGAAAATGAGCTAAGTGCCTTGCAGAACATATATAAAGAAACATTTTTAGTGATTTGTTAACACTCCAGTTTGCCTTTCGCTTATCCGTGTCAACCAGAAAACAATCATCATGAATTTCTTAATGTGTGTCCTGTTTGTCTTCGGTGTCAGTTATGTACAGGTAAGCCGGTTTTCTTAACTTCTTCTAAAATTGTTTTTTTAAATAATCTTAGCCGAAAGATACTCATATATTAACACCCCTAAATTTTTGAATTTTGATCGTCCTGCTACACTACTATAGTAGACCAGGGCTAAACCGATTTTAAATACCCGAATTCATAAAAAATTCTTAACAATATGTGGATGGTCGGAAGATTTAGGGTAAATTATAAGTAAATTAAGAAAAATCCAGGCAAGTGATTAAAAGTTCCGGAAAGGGGGTGGGGGTAGGTAAATATACGTTTTGAGGGTTGAGATTATTTGAAAGTTGTAGATAATTAAAGAATCAAAACTTTTGTATTTATCATTTTTTAACATATTCTCAAAATTATTGGGAAAATCGTTAAAAACCGTTTCTTTCGTTTTTAATTGTTATCTCCCGCAAACATATATTTTTTTAAGAAACGTTTTTTTGTTTGTGTGTTTTAAATAAGTCGTAATTTTTTCAACGCAAAATATTTATTTTATACGAATTTAAATTTAAAAAAAAAAAGCCTAATTTTCAATCTAATTTTAAATTTTTTAACTTTCTCGGTGCTCCTCATTTTCTTCGTTGGAATCTCGACTTTAAGATGGTATGAAAAAATATATTGTTCGTACGGAAAATTTACATTAAATTTAAATTCTTATAAAACCGAATAATAAATATTTTGCTTTGAAAAAATTACAGCTTATTTAAAAAAAAACGTTTTCACCAAGTTTAAAAAAAAAATATTTTTTTAACGTTTTTCTCGGAAATTTTGAGGTTATGTTGAAAAGTGATAAATACAGAAGTTTAAGATTTTTTTGCACGATTGGTCATTTTTGACTGATTACCATAGTAAGACTGAAATAATACACCATGGCATACCCCAAGGATCTATTCTAGGACCTATTCTATTTATTGTCTATATCAATGATATCTTTCATGCACTGTTGCCTGCTGCAATCATTTGCTTTGCCGATGATTCTACAATCGTGCTGGGAAATAAGAATGAAATAGATCTATTAAATCATACTAGCAAATTTGAAAGGGATGCTAAAAACTGGTTTGCATTGAATAGCTTAAAATTAAATAGAGATAAAACTCAAAAATTGATCATTTCTTCAAACCGGAACACCAGATCAAATCAGAACGTCAAACTGTTAGGTATCATCATTGATGATAAGTTAAACTGGGAAACACATATCAACCAACTTTGCAGAAAACTTGCCACTCAACTCTATTTATTAAGGCAATTAAAACAAGTTCTAAGCCACAATGTTTTACTTACAACTTATTATTCTCTTTTTCATAGCCATTTAACATATGGATTGATTGTTTGGGGACAATCGACACATTTAATTAAAGCTTTTAGAATGCAAAAAAAGGCTATAAGGGTTTTAGCGGGGGTTGGTTTTAACGAACATTGTAAACCTTTATTTAAACATTTTAAAATTATGCCTCTTCCCTCGATTCATATCTACTACACTCTATTGGAAATACACAAAAACAAGAAACAATTTACAACTAACAGTGACTTCCACAACTACCACACCAGAAACGCCTCTCACCTGAGACCACAAAGAATGAGATTAGATTCAACAATCCGCAATTCTCTGAATGTCAATCTCTATAACGTCTTACCAACGTCAATTAAAGAAATAAATTATAATAAATTTAAAAGCTGCATCAAAAATATTCTCTTGGATTTCTACACTAAACAGGAATATTTTGAAATTATGTCTGTAATTTAGTTCATTTTAATAATCTACCTATTACCATAAGTGTGAATTGTAATATTTTATTCATTTAAGTTAATGTAAATCTTTTATCTATTTTTTTATCTATTGGTTATTTTAACATTAATATCACTAATTCCTTGTTCTTGACTTGTCATAAATGTATATGTACATAACGTGATTAATAAACTATCTATCTATCATATCTATTTTGATGGCAGTAAGTAGCATTTACTAACGTCAAAATTTTCTGAACGGTAAGTAATTCACTTACCGTTCAGAATTTTCACTTACCATTCAGATTTTTCACTTACTGTTCAGAATTTTATAGATATTCTCATACTGAAATTTTAATTTTTCAGGAATTATTGCGGCACATCCTTCTTCCCATATTTTAAAAATTATAATAATAATGAAAAAGCAACACTCAAAAACCAAACTTATTGACATTACAATATTTTAAGTGACAGCAGAAATGCCATTTTCATACTTATTATGCATCCTAATAACTACCTAGCAACCATAACATGTGATATGATGAATCGAAATTTTGAATATGACAAAATGGATAATTTAATATTTTATTGTTGCCCCAATCGTCCAAAAAACGTTATAAGCATGTCGAACGGTAAAGGTTACCGATATTTAGACAATAATTGGAGTCGTCGCTTCGCTCCTCCTCCAAACAATTGTCTTCCATCGTTCTCCAAACTTAATATACTATTAATTATTTACAATTTTTACATTAAACTTTTTTCGATCAAATGCATATTTCAGCCACAAATCGTAAAACCAATATCCAACCCTCTAAACGTATAAAAAACCCCCTTTCTGAACTTTTACTCTATCGACTTGATTTTTTTTAATTTACTTTATAATTTTCCCTAAATTTTCCTACGTACTGCTAAGAATTTTTTTAATGTTTGGCTCTGGGGGGGGGGGTAGCATGAAGGGGTAAATACAAAAAAATTATGTTCAAGCTTTGACCCCCATGACCATGACCATGACCATGACTGGATCAGCGCCTGTCTATAGTGTCACTCAATAGTTTTCTCGTTTTTTTATAAATAGCTCAATCAAATGGAGGGTTCGAAGTGGAAAATTCTGGTGTAATTGTTTTTAGAGCTTTATTTTATTATTTTTGAGGTGCTGAACACGAATCTGAAGTTGTCCAAGAAAATTTTTTCCCGCAAATATGAGAAATCAAAACACAATAAAAAAAATGTTTTTTTAGTTATTTTCAGCTTATAACTTGCAAAGCAAGCTATTGTGGCCACAGTGGTCATATAGTAAAATAAGGAAGAGAAAATTATCTAAAATTTATATATTTTAACATTTTTTTGTACATCGTATGGTTTCCACGTAAAAGAGTGTTGAAATATCAGGAGAATAAGTAGTTTTTGATGGCAAATCACCTGTCATTCGGTCTAGTTATAGTTCAATCAAACGGTAGTTTATTCTCCTGATATTTCAACACTCGTGGAAACCATACGAAGTCCAAAAAAATGTTAACATATATATATATATATATACCGGTAATCTTACGTACTGGCACCAAAAACTAAATCGACGTATACAAACCCGGAATTGTAGAGAGATAAGAGGTTCTACCAGCACCGTATATATGTTTTGACTGTATATGCTGTCTGGCACCATATATATTATTTCAGAATACACTTTTCAATTTTATCTTGGACAGACATATTCGACTCGAATGCTTAAGGAGGTTGGGGCGTTAGACAAGAATAATGAAAAATCTGAAAAAATATTTTTTAACAAATTAATGCGTATGACAAAATTTTCTATAAAAAAAAGTCAAAAAGTTAAAAAAACTTTTAATCCTACATATAGGTAGCATACAAACAGTACATTTTTATTCGAGCAAATAACCAATAACCCAGTTGTCAGAGAGTTTGACCTCGTCAAAATGTGAAAATTTCTAAAATAAAATCGTAAATTTGGTTTTTCCATTATATCTCGAAAAAAAAAATTCGAAAACTAATAGCACCACATGAGAGAACGGAAAATTTTACTAAAAATTATATTATAAGTTATTTTTAAAAAGAATTTGTATTACTATAAAAAATTTTATTTTATACAAATCAATTTCTAAATTATTTTTAACTTTATTAAAAAACAATAATTTCTGATTTATATAAACACTATTTTGAAAATAAAAATTGCGTCGGATGAATATTGTAAAAAAAATGAAAATTTTGAAACAAGTTTTACTAAACCCAGATAATGTTCATCATTTTAATTATATTTAAATCAAAAGTAAAAGTATAATAATGATAAATCTACAAGGATTTTTTTTTGTTATGCCTCTATTAATAGATATCTTCACTTTTATAAAAATCAGTGAGAATTTTAGACATTATAACGTCCGATCAAATTTTCTATGAGAAAACAAAAAAAAAATTAAAAATTAATGGATTCCTGAGAAAGCTTAGAGTCTCCTCTTTAAAATGCTTCCATTTTTGTTTTTTTGCTTACAATTTACACAAAGATACTTTAGTTTTTCCGAACGTCTCGCCTGAATATTTGAATTCAACGGCTCGGCGCGCGTCGAATTTTCGAATTTGCTTTCTTATTTTTAATAATTATTTACAGTAATACAATTTTTTTTAACTAACTTTAACTTTTTAACTTTAAATATAATTTTTAGTACAATTTTCCGCTCTTTTGGTGCTATTAGTTTTTCGAAATTTTTATTTTTTTTCCAGATATAAGAAAAACCAAGTTTTCGATTTTATTTTCGAAATTGTGAAGTTAGCATATACTTTAGAGCAGCAAAGATTTTTTTATCGTTTTCTACACCCATGCCAAGTTTCATCGAGATCACATTTTGTGCTAGCTGTTGGTCAATATCCTTCTCTGGCAATGCATATTTTGATATTTATTCCAATTTTATAATGAGACTTTTAATTAATAAAAAATACTATTAAACGTTCGTAAACTGTTGAATCTGTCTTTTTAATTAATAATTTCTATTAAGTAATTTTAATTTGAAGTCTTGTAATTTTTGCCAAAATCGCGTATTCTAAAAATGCTCTAGGTTAGAATATACAGTATATCCACAAATGGATCGAAAAGTGGAAAAAATATTATTTTAGTTTATTCTTTAGAAAAATCTTAAATAAAATAAGATCAGAATATCCAAATCTTAGAATACCTGTACGGTGTGTTAAAAAGTAAAAATGTATCAATAGAAAACTACCATTACTTATTATTATTCACAAAATGTTTAGGAATTGAAAAAATTGTATGCATCATTTAAAATAAAATATAAATATAAATTTTCAAATTAAAAATTAAATTCAATTTTTAAAACATAAAAATTAGTCTTATTGACAAATAAGATTGGCAAATCCAAATTTGAGTTCATTTGTAAAAACACAAATGTACTAAGAAATTAATTAAATGAGAAAAATTATCGAAATTATTTATTAATTGACACAAATTGCACAATTGTTAATATTTTAAAATGAGCCATATTGTTTAAACAAAATTGCACTATTTAATATATTCTAAGTATAAGTGAACAATTTTTATATTATTTCATTTTGTTATTGCTTTCTTTGCAAAAAAATAAAATTTTAGAGATTCCGTAGATATTGATATAAGTAAAGGTTCCATTTGAGGATTTTTGATGTAAAAATTTGTAGTTTGGACAACAACTTACTTATATAAACATTTTGAGTAAAATACTAAATAATCTTAGTTACTTTTTAATATTCTTACACATTTTCTTAATTTTCTACATGTACCTTAAAATTGTGATATACGAATCTTATTTTTTTTGACAAACATGATTTTTTTATAACGAATAACTTTCTCGTAAAATTAAGATTTTTTTTAGTGGTTCTTGATAAAACAGGGGTTTTTAATGCCCAAATGTTATTATCTATATAATTTTTAATTAAAGAGCTTGCACCGCAATCCGTTAAAATACCCACCAAGTTTTTGTAAAGATTTTTCAACAATTTTTTAGTTTTTACATGGAATTCACAAAACGCTTCTAAATGGTGCCTGAACGTTCCTTACCGCGTGGTGCCGCAAAGTTTATATAATATAATAACTTGAAATATATATCCTTTTGGCACCATATATTATTTCAATTTTATTTTGAAAAGAAGTATTCGCCTCGGAGGTTGTTATTAAAATAATTGATTATTTATGGATACCGTTATTATAATTTAAAATTAAAATCTAATTTTAATTATTTAAATGTAAAAATGTGAAGTGTAAATGTAAAAATCTAAAGTGTAAAATGTAAGTGTAAATTTAAAAATTACTCTTGAGAAATGAATTGGCGTTCTATCGAAATTTTGTAAAATCACAAATTAATTAACTAAGAAATTCTACATCTGAATCGTTTAATTTTCTTCTCCTTTTTAATAAATTAAAAGTTTTTACAAACCAATATTAAGACCACGTCAACTAGTTCGACATTCATGGCAAACCTTATTTTTTTAAACAAGTATGGAATAAAGAGTATCTCTAGTGATAGAATGAAGTACGTATAAAATACATAAGAGACAAATGTTTCAGAATTTTCTTTCAATCTCAAGAGCGAGAATGTTTCTTTTCTGTTATCATAAGTGGTTTCAGAATAACTACATTCAGTAGTGGCCGTAGAGAAAATTTTTTGGTGATTCTTGATAATTCCCAAATGTTATTATTTATATTATTTTTAATAAAATAATTTATGAAAAATTATAATTCTACCTATTAAAGCATGAATCGCAATCCAAAAGCAAGATTTACCTCTTAAGCTTACACCGCAAATATCAAGTTGTTTATTTTTACATCGCATTTACAAAACACGACTAAAAGGTGCTTGAACGTACTTTCGTTCATGGTGCCACAACGCTTCGGTCGCGTCCTGGTGCTTGTACGTAGCGTATGCTATAGACGAGTCGGGGTGACCCCTGGGGAGTATACGGATTAACTAAAATCGGGTTTTTACATATAAATGGTCCAAGTGGCACCTTCCTGAAAATTGCTGTGGGGCATCCTGGGGTGCTCAAGATACCAAAAATGACTTAAAACGTTGTGGCACCAAAAATTGGTGCCACAACGTTTTATATGGTGCCACAACGTCTATATAAGGTCGTTTTTGGTGCCGGAGCGTAGGGTTACATATATATATATATATATATATATATATATATATATATACCGGTAATCTTACGTACTGGCACCAAAAACTAAATCGACGTATACAAACCCGGAATTGTAGAGAGATAAGAGGTTCTACCGGCACCGTATATATGTTTTGACTGTATATGCTGTCTGGCACCATATATATTATTTCAGAATACACTTTTCAATTTTATCTTGGACAGACATATTCGACTTGAACGCTTAAGGAGGTTGGGGCGTTAGACAAGAATAATGAAAAATCTGAAAAAATATTTTTTAACAAATTAATGCGTATGACAAAATTTTCTATAAAAAAAAACCTAAAGTTAAAAAGTTAAAAAACTTTTAATCCTACATATAGGTAGCATACAAACAGTACATTTTTATTCGAGCAAATAACGAATAGCCCAGTTGTCAGAGAGTTTGACCTCGTCAAAATGTGATATCGATGAAACTTGGCATTTAAGTACTTGAACCGGTTCAGAAAACGATAAAAAAATCTTTGCTGCTCTAAAGTGTATGCTAACTTTACAATTTCGAAAATAAAATCGTAAATTTGGTTTTTCCATTATATCTCGAAAAAAAAAATTCGAAAAACTAATAGCACCACGTGAAAGACCGGAAAATTTTACTGAAAATTATATTATAAGTTATTTTTAAAAAGAATTTGTATTACTATAAAAAATTTTATTTTATATAAATCAATTTCTAAATTATTTTTAACTTTATTAAAAAAAAATAATTTCTGATTTATATAAATACTATTTTGAAAATAAAAATTGCGTCGAATAAATATTGTAAAAAAAATGAAAATTTTAAAACATAAGTTTTACTAAACCCAGATAATGTTCATCATTTTAATTATATTTAAATCAAAAATAAAAGTATAATAATGATAAATCTACAAGGATTTTTTTTTGTTATGCCTCTATTAATAGATATCTTCACTTTTATAAAAATCAGTGAGAATTTTAGAAATTATAACTACCGGTCAAATTTTCTATGAGAAAACACAAAAAAATTTAAAAATTAATGGATTCCTGAGAAATCTTAGAGTCTCCTCTTTAAAATGCTTTCTTTTTTTCTTTGCGTACATTTTAGACAAAATACTTTAATTTTTCCGAAAGCCTTGCATGAATATTTGTATTCAACGGCTCGGCGCGCGTAGAGTTTTCAAATTTGCTTTCTTATTTTTAATAATTTTTTACTGTAATACAATTTTTTTTTAAACAACTTATAACATAATTTTTAATACAATTTTCCGCTCTTTTGGTCCTATTAGTTTTTCGAAATTTTTATTTTTTTTCCAGATATAAGAAAAACCAAGTTTTCGATTTTATTTTCGAAATTGTGAAGATAGCATATACTTTAGAGCAGCAAATATTTTTTTATCGTTTTCTACACCCATTCAAGTACTTAAATGCCAAGTTTAATCGAGATCACATTTTGTGCGAGCTGTTGGTCAATATCCTTCTCTGGCAATGCATATTTTAATATTTATTCCAATTTTATAATGAGACTTTTAATTAATAAAAAATATTATTAAACGTTCGTAAACTGTTGAATCTGTCCTTTTAATTAATAATTTCTATTAAGTAATTTTAATTTGTCAAAATCGCGTATTCTGAAAAATGATGTAGGTTAGAACATACAGTATATCCACAAATGGAATCGAAAAGTGGAAAAAAATATTATTTTAGTTTATTCTTTAGAAAAATCTTACTAAAGTTCATAAAATAAGATCAGAATATCCAAATCTTAGAATACCTGTATGGTGTGTTAAAAAGTAAAAATGTATCAATAGAAAACTACCATTACTTATTATTATTCACAAAATGTTTAGGAATTTAAAAAATTGTATGCATCATTTAAAATAAAATATAAATATAAATTTTCAAATTAAAAATTAAATTTCAATTTTTAAAACATAAAAATTAGTCTTATTGACAAATAAGATTGGCAAATCAAAATTTTAGTTCATTTGTAAAAACACAAATGTAATAAGAAATTAATTAAATGAGAAAAATTATCGAAATTATTTATTAATTGACACAAATTGCACAATTCTTAATATTTTAAAATGAGCCACATCGTTTAAACAAAATTGCACTATTTAATATATTCAAAGTATAAGTGAACAATAATTATATTATTTCATTTTGTTATTGCTTTCTTTGCAAAAACATAAAATTTTAGAGATTCCGTAGATATTGATGTAAGTAAAGGTTCCATTTGAGGGTTTTTGATGTAAAAATTTGTAGTTTGGACAACAACTTACTTATATAAACATTTTGAGTAAAATACTAAATAATCTTAGTTACTTTTTAATATTCTTACACATTTTCTTGATTTTCTACATGTAACTTAAAATTGTGATATCTTATTTTTTTTGACAAACATGATTTTTTTATAACGAATAACTTTCTCGTAAAATTAAGATTTTTTTTAGTGGTTCTTGATAAAAGAGGGGTTTTAATGCCCAAATGTTATTATCTATATAATTTTTAATTAAATCCGTTAAAATACCTACCAAGTTTTTGTACAGATTTTTCAACAATTTTTTAGTTTTTACGCGGAATTCACAAAACGCTTCTAAATTAAAAACTTAATTTTACTTTAAAGTGCTTCTAATTTTTTAAAATTATTACCTAATTTTTATACATAAATTTATAAATTGCGGATATTTACATAAATTTAATTTTTTTATTACTAAGTTAGGACAAAAAATTCAAAAGATTCAATGGATCTAAATAAGTAAATAATTATAATCAATGGAGTGGCGAACAAAAAACTAAAACTGTTATTAATTAACCAACTAGTTTTTGACTTGTGAAGTTTTGAATATGTAAAAACTTACCTTGAATAATATTTTTCATCATAGCCCATTAAATATTAATGATAACGATTTAAAACTCTTATTAAAAATGGCAAAAGGTCTTAGATATTATATTTTTTAATAAATATAAAAAAAATAATCGGTTTGGTTGTTACTAAAATAATTGATTATTTAAATTTTAATTATTTAAATGTAAAAATGTGAAGTGTAAAATGTAAGTGTAAATGTAAAAATGTAAAGTGTAAAATAAGTGTAAATGTAAAAATTACTCTTGAGAAAAGAATTCATTTCTATTGGCGTTCTATCGAAATTTTGTAAAAACACAAATTAATTAACTAAGAAATTAATAAAATGACTAAAATTATCAACATTATTTATTATTTTACACAAAATGCATAATTGTTTATAATTTAAAATGAGCCTTTGTGAAACAAAATTGCACTATTTGATTTATTTTACCTAACCTCTCATCTCCATACATATTTCTGCTCTTAAAATACATAATTCTTTATAAACTTTCAGAAATTTTTTAAAGATATTTTATAATTAATAATAATAATAGTACTTTATTGACAAAGTCAAATGGCCATCGACCGAGGTCCTTCGACAATTGATATTTTATTTATTTAAAGCTTAAGTACTTATTGTTTTGTAAAAGACAGATTGTATATTTCTAGGAAGTTAATAAAAAAAATTAAAACTTTTTTTTTTGTAAAAAAAAAAATAAAATTTTAAAGATATAGCATCGATATTATTATAAGTAATTGTTTCATTTAAATAAAAAAAAGGTTTTTGATTATTAAAATTTTTTGTGTAAAATAATACATAATCCTTATTACTTTTTAATTCTTTTACACATTTTCTTAATTTAAAAACATATCATTTAAGACTTTCATATGCAAATCTTATTTTTTTTAGAAGCACGATATTTTGTAGGCTGACTTTATGTCATAAAGTATAAATAATAGTATATTCTGTAACAAGGTTGGAATGAGAATTCGACACAAGTGGAGGAACCACGAGTGTCGGATCTTCATTCCAACAGAGTAACAGACTGTACTTTTTCCACGACCACAGAAAGTAGAAATAAATTGTGGAGGTAGTATTTTTATATTCAAGCTTGAATTTTTGCGGTAGCAAATTCTACATGTGAATCGTTTGATTTTCTTCTCCATTTAATAAATTAAAAGTTATTACAAACCAATATTAAGACCACGTCAACTAATTCGACATTCATGGCAAACCTTATTTTTTAAACAATTATGGAATAAAGAATATCTCTAGTGATAGAATGAAGTACGTATAAAATACATAAGAGACAAATGTTTCAGAATTTTCTTTCAATCTCAAGAGCGAGAATGTTTCTTTTCTGTTATTATAAGTGCTTTCAGAATAACTACATGCAGTAGTGGCCGTGGAAAAAATTTTTTAGTGATTCTTGATAATTCCCACATGTTATTATTTATATTATTTTTAATAAAATAATTTATGAAAAATTATAATTCTACCTATTAAAGCATGAATCGCAATCCAAAAGCAAGATTTACCTCTTAAGCTTACACCGCAAATATCAAGTTGTTTATTTTTACATCGCATTCACAAAACACGACTAAAAGGTGCTTGAACGTACTTTCGTTCATGGTGCCACAACGCTTCGGTCGCGTCCTGGTGCTTGTACGTAGCGTATGCTGTAGACGAGCCGGGGTGACCCCTGGGGAGTATACAGATGAACTAAAATGGGGTTTTTACATATAAATGGTCCAAGTGGCACCTTCCTGAAAATTGCTGTGGGGTGCTCAAGATACCAAAAATGACTTAAAACGTTGTGGCACCAAAAATTGGTGCCACAACGTTTTATATGGTGCCACAACGTCTATATAAGGTCGTTTTTGGTGCCGGAACGTAGGGTTACATATATATATATATATATAAATTTTAGATAATTTTCTCTTCTTTATTTTACTGTAGGACCACTGTGACCACAATAGCCTTGCTGTGCAAGTTATTAGCTGAAAATCATTAAAAAACATTTTTTTTTGATGATTTTTAATGATTTCTCATATTTGCGGGAAAAAAATTACTTTAGATTCGTATTCAGCACCCCAAAAAACATAAAAGTAAAGTTCGTGTGACGGGTGGTTTAGTCCGCCTGGTGCAGAAATTTTCAGGCCGCGACTACCACTTTCTGCATGGCTTAATTACTACAGTTATGTAGCCAGGACCGACGGTTTATGCATAACCTCCGAGGCACGGTGGGTTGCCGATATTATGAACCACTTGAATTGACCGGGAATCGAACCTGGGTCATCTCGTTGCGAGGCGGATACGCTACCGCTGACACATGGCACCCAGGGTGGGTCACGGGGTTCATGCCCCCCTCCCCCCAAAAGCAAGAACATACTTTCTTTCTTTTTATTAATAGTTAAAGTAAATAATTTTAAAAACTAAATTAGGAAATTGAACAAGAATTTAAATTCTAATATGATTAAAATCATCTTAATTATCAGTTAATGACTATTGTATGATTTGCTTTTCTAAATGTCTGATGTGATTTTAAACTTTGTATAAGTAAAGAAACGAAAATAAGTATTTTATCGGTCTACAGAGTGAGTCATGAGGAGCTGTACATACTCCTACCCCTTATTCAGGTCCCTATAACTTACGAAAATAGATGGATAGGACGCAGGGCGCCTCATGCATGGCTACCTAGATCCCCTGACTTTAACCTTGTTGACTATTCCACATGGGATCGATTGAAAGAAATATGATCCCTTAACACTCAGGAAGTCAATTAGACATTTGATGTTCCGACAGTGAAAATTTATAGAAGCTAGTGGATTTCATTTAGAAAATCTGCTATGTATGTCAACGATTTTCTTTTTGTTTTTCGTTATGTCGTTTTAGTATTTGTGCCTTATTATTATTATTATCTACTCTTGTAAATTTTTTTAAAAATGTAAATAAATTCGTTCATTTTGAATGTTCTATTTTCTTTTCTTTAATTTTAAAAAGATCAAACTGTATTTTCTTTCGAAACAAAATTATCAGAATTCCATAAAATGACAATACCGATGAATAAATATTATAAATGGCGATGTTTTAGTATTATTCAGCCTGTAACTTTTGAAAGCCAATTCTGGAAATTAACTAAAACGGTCGTATTATTAAAAATATAGCACGAGCTGTGGTGCTTCTAGTAATTAAAAATTAAATTTTTGTACAAATAATTAAATTTTTGTAGGAAAAGTTATACTTTTTGATATCTAAGGATCATTTTGCTAAACCTTTAATTTATAGTCAAATTTGTTTTTTATTAGAAATTGTGTAATCGTGTGGAGAAAAAATAAATACTCTATTTTTGTTGTCTATACCATATAAAGGGTGAAATTTTTTTATATAAACCAAACGAACTAATTTTTTTAAGCCTGGACCTGATTTTTTTGGGGTTTAGTTTACCATCTGAATCAAAAAAGTATTTTTCTATATTCAGTTATACCCATACGCTCCCCACTCCCTCCGCCATAAAAATAACTTCGTGACCCCCCAAAACGGAAGTTTAGATCATCCCCTGTGAAGAGGGTGGAGAAAACGAGCACCGCTGTAACACTAAATATTCAAAGAAACACGTTAGTGCTGCACTTATTGGACAAAGAAACAGTCCTATTAATTCCTCTGGTAAATCTATTCATCCTTTAAGCCCGTAGTTAACTTTTTCCTTTCATTATGGATATCATTTTTTCCTTTTGAGAACATCATTATTCTAACTTAATTCAGGTAACATCAGGTGTTCCTCAAGGGTCACACCTCGGTCCCTTACTATTCAACTTATTTATTAATGACATCATTCATTGTTTCCGGCATGGCAAAGCACTATTATTTGCTGATTATTTAAAAGTTTTCCTAACTGTTAAAACCATTTACGATGCCCTCAGTCTGACCTTGACAACCTGTCCAACTGGTGTTCCCTAAATGTCATGAACTTGAATGCTATAAAGTGCTACGTCATGCGTTTTTATCGATCACTAGTACCTACTACTTTTCATTATAACTTAAGTGGTCAGATCTTGGAGTCTGTTGATCAAATCAAAGATCTTGGAGCTATTCTAGATCCCACTTTAAGCTTTAACCAACACATACCTATGGCTATCAATAAATCAATGAAAATGTTTTATCAAAAGGCTAACCCACGATTTGACTGACACTACTGCAATTAAAGTCCTATATTGTTCACTTAGATTATTGTTCCTCTGTCTTGTCTCCACATTACATAACATATAGCAGGAACATCATTGCGCAACATAATTTTCTGAGAAGCAAAGCTTATAAACTGGGTGCCCCTGGCGATTATTAATCGTTAGAGCTTTTTCTTAGAAACTAGGAGGAAACAGAGAGACCTCACATTGCTTTTTAATATTATCAATGGCAGATGCAGCTGTAGTGAATTTCTACCAAAAATAAATCTTCTTGTTCCAACACGCACAACTCGATAGCAACAAACTTGTCATGTATCTTTCTATCGTTTAAACCAAGCGTGTAATAGCTGTATCCCAAGAATGTTAAGATTAACCAATACTCACATTAATCTTGAGATGTTTAACACCTCCCTTCATCATTTTAAAACTCAATTACTGAATACAGAGCTTTAACGTTTAATGTTTTAATGAACCTTTTCGGTATTGTCCTTTATATTCCTTGCTTATTTTTACTACGTATGGCAAGTGATTATGCCACTTTTATATGTTCTTTGTTCTTGTTCTTTGTTCTTTAATTATATTTTAAACTGTAATCTTTATCTTAAATGGGCTTGCCCGTAAATAAATAAATAAATAAATACATTTTTCGGATTCTTGTTCTTTCTTCAACTAAAGATTATATCAATTTAAACTATTTAAGAAAATGTCTCACTAGGAGTCAGTTGCCGTTTCTGTATTTGAAAAAAAAAACTTGCAACGAAATTCTACCTTGAAAATTATAAATTATAATAGAGCGTAATCTAAATAAATACATGTTTGCCGAGACCTCTGGTCTAGGTGAATTGCTTGGCGACCACACAGAAAATAAAATATTTCGGAAGCTCATAGTGGTTTGTATTTTAATTTATCTCTCTTTCCACTGGATTAAAACCACTTAGTTGTTAAAAAAGTTTTTTTATTGACGTTTCGGCTTTCTATATCGAAAGCCGTTATCAAAATGACATAAAATAAATAAATTTACTAGAAACAGAACACTTGATAATCTTGCAAAAATATGACATCAACATAGTATACATAGAATAAGATTTTGAGATTGAAGATGTCAAAATCTATTTCAATCATATTTTTGTGACGTTTCTGGGAACGAATTTTTTAAAGGATAGCGCATTTGCATATTATAAGAGAATTTATACTTCGTCATAAATGAAGTTTTCTTATTAATATTATCATAAGAAAAAACCAGATAAAAAACTTATGATACTATCCCGATATCCCGGTATCCTTTTTGCAATTAACTCTTTTTGTAAAATAGGTATCCAATTTTTTGAAATATCAACCGAACAATTAGAAACACATTCGTTATTATTTAAGCATATCAATGCTGCTTCTTTAACTTTGCGGTTATAATTATTCGGTTCTTTTAATAATCTAGTTGAAGAATTCCATTGTATTTTATGACCAGAATCCCATGCGTGTTCACATATTTTGGATTTTTCGAATTGTTTATTTTTAATGTACGATTGGTGTTCGTTAAGTCTAATATGAAAAGGTCTAGATGTTTCTCCTATATACAATTTATTACATTCGCATGGAATTTTGTAAATACATTTTTTTTTTAAATCTTTAATAGTAAATACAAAACCTTTTAATGAAATTCAAAACACAAAAAATTGTATTTACAAAATTCCATGCGAATGTAATAAATTGTATATAGGAGAAACATCTAGACCTTTTCATATTAGACTTAACGAACACCAATCGTACATTAAAAATAAACAATTCGAAAAATCCAAAATATGTGAACACGCATGGGATTCTGGTCATAAAATACAATGGAATTCTTCAACTAGATTATTAAAAGAACCGAATAATTATAACCGCAAAGTTAAAGAAGCAGCATTGATATGCTTAAATAATAACGAATGTGTTTCTAATTGTTCGGTTGATATTTCAAAAATTTGGATACCTATTTTACAAAAAGAGTTAATTGCAAAAAGGATACCCTCTATATCGGGATAGTATCATAAGTTTTTTATCTGGTTTTTTCTTATGATAATATTAATAAGAAAACTTCATTTATGACGAAGTATAAATTCTCTTATAATATGCAAATGCGCTATCCTTTAAAAAATTCGTTCCCAGAAACGTCACAAAAATATGATTGAAATAGATTTTGACATCTTCAATCTCAAAATCTTATTCTATGTATACTATGTTGATGTCATATTTTTGCAAGATTATCAAGTGTTCTGTTTCTAGTAAATTTATTTATTTTATGTCATTTTGATAACGGCTTTCGATATAGAAAGCCGAAACGTCAATCCAGTGGAAAGAGAGAGAGAAAAGAAAATAAAATGTTGTGCGTATGAAACTATCGATTTTTTTTTTTCATTTCAGGCAAATTTAACCCCAGAACAAGTCGAAAAAATTAAAGAATATCACACAGAATGCATCAAAACTTCAGAAGTCCCTCTAGATCTAGTTACCAAAGCGAGACAAGGTGATTTTGCTGTAGATGAAAAACTAAAAAACCATCTTTTCTGTGTTTCGAAAAAAATCGGTTTCCAAAACGAAGATGGAAAACTCCAAGTTGAAGTACTTAAAGCAAAAGTTGGAGCCGCATTGGGAGATCAACTTATTGCAGACTCACTGATTGCTGAATGCGCTAAAGATCTTGCCAGTGGGCCAGAAACTGCTTTCCAGACTGTCAAATGTTACTATGAGAAGACACCAACCCATATCAGTATTGTTTAGATAGAAGTTCAAGTGTGATAAATTATTTAATTTTATTTTTAAATTTTTTCTGTTTATTAATAAATTAGCATGTTGAATTTATTTCGTTAATTTTTTTATCGAGAAAAGGCGCAAACATACACATCCGAAAGACACAATTTTTCTGCGAATAAAATGGCGGCCAGACTGCCGCAATAAACTTAAAAATATTTTAACTTTTTGCGAATTCGCACAAACCACGGAACCAAACAACTTTAGCTTTCATTTTTTAAAAGAAAAAATTCGTTGTTGTGTTATTGCTAAAATTAAAAAAATCTACATTAAAGAGTAGATATTTTAAATTATTTATTAACTAGCAGGCCATTTCAGGGTCCAATATTCAGTGAAATTAAACAAAAAAGGGCATACAAGAAGAAGAACTTTTATTATCGAACAATAAACTGAAAACTATAAACAAAAACAAACAAAAGTGTTATTTTCTCATATAAATAATTCAGAAACATTCAACTCAATAATAATAAGCAGTAATATAGGTTAGAGTCATAAGTTCTAGTTTGTAAAACAATGTATATTATTTTAAAAAAGCAAAATAATTCAAATTCTTGATTAAAATGAAAAAATAATTAAAAATAAAAATCAAATATAGCCCAATACTGGCTACATTAATTTGACCTCATCTCGTCAGTTTTTACAAAATACTATCGTATTTTTGAGAAATCTACACAATTACATAGATAATTTTTTACTAACTATAGTAACCAATCAACTTACTTAATTTAGAGCCATGTGTCAAATTTCATCCAATCAGCTATGGATTACAGCGATAACACCCTACATGTGGTGTTTTCAGTTTGGTGTTTTCAACAAGTCAAGTTTTTGATTAAAAATTAATTAAACGTCAAACTGACAACTAGTTTAAAAATGTCGCTAAGATTTGGTAATGCATCTGACGATGCAATTAATGATATTATATCAAGTAATATACCAAAAAATACAACCAAATCAAAAAAATATGTATGGAAAATATTTCTCGAGTTTTGTGCGACCAGAGAATACGAACTGAATGCTGAAACGAGTTTGCCTAATTTGGCTAATATATTGAGAGATTAGGTGGTAAATATGAGAAAAGCTCTAATTCAATAAAACCGTACTTAAATATCGACCAAGAACGCCACGGTGAAATAATTAACACTATGCGAGGAATTTCTTCAACAGTGGAAATTAACAATCCGTCAACTTCAGCAAACTCTTCTTCTAATTTAACATTTACCAATTGTACTTTTAATACCTGTAGTTTTTAGTTTTGTTAAATAAAAATGAGTAAATATTAAACGTCAGATTGACAACCAATTTTTTGAAATCTACAAAGTAAAAAATTATCTTATCGAATACCCTTCGGGCCTTGATAAATCCTCAAGATTTTGTCATAGAGAATCCTTCAAGCGTGTTGCTTAAGGCCTCGGGCTATTATCAAGCAACACGCTTACAGCATTCTCTATGACAAAATTATCTCGGTATTATCAAGGCCCTAGGGGTATTACTACAGATAATTCCACACCTAACATTTTCGACCAATTAAAAGCCTTTATTTTGTATCGTTGCCATAGCAACTAAAAAAAATTATCTGTCTCCTCCTTGGGGGAAGGACCATGAAATTACACTGGAAATTTTTTGACGTTTATAGGTAAATAGTAGATTTTCTACGACCACCATTCAAAGTACGCTTTTCTGCACAAATTTTCATTTGCAAAGTAGGTAATTGCTCACATTGCAAGGACAAAATGAAATATGTGTGCGGAAAAGTGACAAAACTGACAGTTCGTTGTCGAATGACATTTGGCTCCAATGTTTTAAATTTAAATTTATAGAATTTTACTTTTGCTATAAGTATATTTTGATATATTTAGTATTTTATTACTTACCTAATTATTTCTAGACATGTTATCTGGTTTATTACAGAATTGTTAGTTAAAATTTAAAATTTGAACACCTAGAAATTATTCACTACAATGATAATGTTAAATTGTAAAAAAAATGTTGACAGGTCATAGGTGTGTTGATGTACCTAACAAAATCAATTCATTATGGTTGCTTGCTGTTTGTAACTATAAAATTTTGACATTTCTGTGGGGAAAAGTGCCATAGCGTGTACTTTTATCATTTTAAATTATTACTTTTCCAACGGATAGTAAAGGAATTAAGAAAAGGCCTGCTTTGCGTATAAAAATTTGTGTAGAAAAGCGTGTGTTGCATAGTGGTTGTAGAAAAATGACATTTTCATTTAACTTCAGATTATGTCGAATTTATTCTATAAGGTTCCGATGATACATTTTAATTTCACTAACTTCATTACCAAAATTTGCATAAAACGTATTTCGCAGATCGCTCCCTTGTTATAAACTCTACCACACAACGAATTTATATAGATAATTTATACTCAGGTAATGTCAAAAGTTGTCCTACACTTGCTTAACCAATTTATATTATTATTTTTTTAAATACCTATTTCATTATTTTCTACAAACTTTAGTAAAACGAATTTGTAAAAAACTGAGAGATTGAGCTACTATCGACTTATTTTTTGTTATTTTGTATAACTAAAGTAGATTAATTGTATTTTATTTAACCTAATATTACGCTTTCAAATTTCATTATACTAAGTACCACTTCGAGTTCCTTGTAAGAAAATATATTTCAACCAACGTTACTAAAATTAATTTTTTAAAAACTGATAAATTGATCTCCTACCGACTTATTTGTTATTATTTTGTGTAACTAAAGTAGATTGTTTTATTTAATCTAACAAAAAACCATCATTATCCTTATATTTTTTTAATAATATTTTGGTGTGAAATTTTCTTACAGAATATCACTCTAGCTTCAATTAAAAACAGAAAATTTTTTCTCGAGCACGAATATTTTGAAAATTATCTAAAAAATATTCGTGTTCTCGAAAAAATTTCCAGTAATAATTGAAGGCCTTGTGTTATTATAAGTGATTATTTGTTTTAGAATTCCTTATTTAATAAATAAACCTCACACCACAACGCATTTTGTCAATTATCATATCTAATGAAAGTTTTAATGATTAAATCAATCAAAAACTTAATTAATTCTATTAAATTGGTATTGATCATTATAATATAAATATCTGTATCTATCTACACTGATGAAAATACGAGTAAGGTTGCTTATCAAAACAAAATCACCATCTAAAAGTCATTTATTTTAGCAAGGCAGTGATGTAATTTCTAGTTATTTTCTATTGTCAACAGAATAGAGCACGCAGGGAAAATTAACTGTTAAAGGTTGGCAATACTTCACGACGTTGCTGTTGTGACATAGCGACAATTCTTGATTTATCAATCAATGTAGTTACTTACAAAGAGTAGTTACAAATTGACCTCCAACGTGTCAATGTAACCTATTCATTTTTATTTGAATCTTAAAACACTTTTCTTACTATTAAAAATGCTTTATAGTCAAAATTTTATTGTTCTACAGACTAGCAGTTCTTTTTTACATCAATCAAGTTGATAGCACTTATATTCAAGCTAGGAAAAAAAGAACTGGCACAATTTTATCTTTAAGTGAACGAAAAAATTCTACTTGGCAACGCAGCAGATTTTTGACGTCTGACGTCACTGACATGCTAAAATAAATTAGCCAAATCAGTAAAACTGATAAATGAAGGTTATAAGTAAACCGGACACCGTGGCCTAGTTGGTTAAGGCCTCGGTCTTTATACTAGGCCAGTGTTCGGTTCGTAGATTCGATCCCTGCGAAACTCCAGTGGAATTAAAGTCAGATAAGACTTTGGCAAGTGAAAAAAGGTATTTGTGTCATACGCAGTTTCATTCACGCCGGTAAACAGGCCGGATGAGATCGGATATCTCGTGGAACTGATAGGGGTTGGTGGCACATTTACACACTTGTTAGTCGGTAGATCACCTGCATGACAAAGGCATAGTCCTGGGGACCGTGGTTTGGAGCCCCCAATAAGCTGTAGGTCCCGTCCAGATTAGCCTTAGTTGCAGAAAGGAGACGTTAACATTAAGCGAGCAAGCAGCAAGGTTAGAAGTGAGTTTTGAAAACTTTAAATGCAACGAATTCTTAACTTGTATTGGGGGTTGCAAAGTTCTTTGACCGATTCTGGTAAAGAGTCACTCTCTTCTTCGTATAGTTGTTTTTGAGTCAATTTACGCTACGTTCCACTAAGCACTCACAACGGTCACGCTCACGACCGCATTTTTTCCCATTCCACTTTCTTGCGAGCGTTACGATCACAAACTCAAGTGGAATGGAATATGGAGCGTTTTAAGCGTTGATGACGTTGATGTAAACATTATGGCGATTTTGAATAAATAAGGCAGACCCTGAAAGATGTTAGGTTACAATTTGTAAGTCTCTACAATAAACTTTAATAATTGATAATTAATATGAATGGCCCTCGAATATCAACTAAAATTAATTTTATTAAACTCGTTTAATATACTTATATTTACCTGTGGCCGCACGCTGCGCTTCTGCAGGGTAAATATCACCTTCTAGTATTATGTCTCTTTCAGAATCATAGAGCATGATCTTTTCAGTCGCCATCTTCGTTTAAAAATCGCGCTAAATTCCTCAACGTCCGAATCTGGTAAAGAATTGTCGCGGATTACAGTGACAAATCGAATAGATATATCGATCTAAATCTACAAGAAATCCAAAAAAGAAGAAATATTTTGAAAAATACACAGAATGAAAGTAAAAGTTTGCGGAAAATAACGATTTTAGGACCATTTCACAACAAAAAAATTAAAATATAATGAAAAAAATTTCACGAAGAAGAAATTTATTGAAAATGAAAATAAAAAATGACATTCCAGACAAGCTGTAAAATCCACCCTACATTGAATAGTTTTCCATCGGTTTTCCCAAAATCATCTTTTTCAGAAAATATAATTTTTTGTATTTTCAGTATTTGGAATAAATGGAATGTCTTTGCCATTGATTTTTATGAGAAATCGCAGATTTTATTTTATTTAAAAAAAGTTACTCAGAAATAAAGCTCCAAAGCCTGTGATAAGAGTAATTAGCAAATAATTAGGAAAAATATGCTATGTTAATTACATCTGGCAACGTCGTCAAAGAGGTTATGACGCGCGCGAAATTGTAACGTATATCCATGATACCGTTATTTTTCGCTCATCTCTAGTCGCATTTTTACGTGGCTGATGTCCCAGCCAGAGCCCTAATGTGAATTAGCAAAACATGATTTCCCTTAGCTGAACAAACTAAATAGTTTTCCGAACCGATAATTCCTTCCCCAGTTGAAGAAACCCCTTATTTATTAAGATAAGTTATATAAAACTGGTGATTCGAGTAATATATTAACTTAAAGTATGTTTTGTCATATGCAGCTCTAGTAAATTAAAATTTGCTCGTTATAGTATTTAAAATTTTGAATAAAAATAATTATTAATGATGTTTCCACATTTTATCATTAATGATTTGTAATATGAATACTTATTTAAATGTAGTTCCGCCGCAATTTCTAATTTCCAGAGTGCTTGAGTTATTTATAACCTAATGTCAAACCCATACGGATCATAGTAGTGCATACTTCTGTCGCTTTTGCTTTTACGCGGCGTTTTCTTCGTTCTTCTTTTTTTACCGAAGAGGCTCATTGATGACAAGCTCTTTTAATAACAGAATCGAAGAGTTGGGTTATTCACACGGTCGGGTTCCAGCATGTGTCTGGTGGACTGAAGTAATTAAATGACTGTTGAGGCGGGTAGTCAGAGGAGTAGTTGTTTGAGATTCAGAAGTTCAATCATTTGAAATAATTAGAATATATCTGTAAATAAAAGGCAGAAATCTGCAAACTTCCGGTTAAATGGCAAAATTAATTAAAATATTAGTAGTATTAGTTTTTTGAATTAAGATTATATATTTACGGTACCTTTCACTGGGAGGGAAAATAGACCAGTCTTAGAACAGCGCATTAAATTTATTCTTAATTAGTTTTATTGTTTCTTCAGGCAGTTCTTTAAGTACTTGGTATCGAGGTAATTTTTATTCATTAGATTTTTTATGAACTCTTTTATGTCATCGATCTTAAACTTTATGGTATGGGGACTCATCTGATATGGTTCGTATAACCCACTTTTATCATTTGTTTGGAAGTTCCAAAAATAAAATTTACTACTCCACCGTTTGCAAGATTCAACCCCTCTACTGACTGGCCTAGTTAGCAATTGTATTGATGGTTTGTTTTTGAAAAATGGCATATCCAAAACCTATGATTCCTCTTTTTTTATACTATTTTCTTTGTCCATTAAAACAGATATAAATTATAAAAAACGCGGCACTAGCAATACGTTTTTTGGAGCCATTTCAACACGCGGAACACGAGCAAACGATTGCAAACGTGCAGATGTTTGAGAATATTTGGCTTGTAGATACACTATAATTGCAAATGTTTGCAAACATTTGCAAGCGTTTGTTAAAAATGTTTTTTTGGTGGATACGCACCTTAATATGTCTGCAATTTTCACCAACAAACGAGGCCACCCGTTAAGTGGTTCAAACATGTAACTAACCATCGCAAAATGTATGTTCGAATTTAATTAACAAAAATAAATATATTTAGCACTTTTTTTACATTAATGAATTTCTTCTATCAGTGTAACAAGCAATTAATATAATTAAAACAAGTTTTTACATGGCAATAGTGCGTATATATAAACAACTGAAATAATTATATGATGGTACATTAGTTAAACCATTGCTAGTAATATATATTTATAAACGGTCATGATCATGAAGTACTTCATACCTTTTTTATTTATCAGCATCTACTATTTTCAGGTAAGTGAATGTGTTCATATATGTAATATCAAATCTTGAGGAAACACGATTTAACCCTTATTTGTGCGGTAAATGTTTAATTCAGTAAATTTAAAATGAACGGGTTGAGAAAAATAAACGCGGTTAGTGCGCTTATTGCTTGCTTAAAGTGTCAGAAAAGTAATGACAATCAGTGGACTTATTAATAGAGAAGGTGTATGTTTCCAGGTTTAAATACCCTGTATAAAGCATTTTTAGAAATTGCTTTATACATTGGAAAGGGCACAAAAAACTGAATTTGCCGACATATTATTCGTTTTCTCGCAGATAATGTTACTACTAAAATAATTTAAAGTTCAAAGTTTCATTTTATCAGAATTATGGTGGCTCAAAATGTAATTAGTGAGATTTTTATTAACTGTATGACGTTTCAATTAATATTATACGATCTAATGATCTAAATTTTCCTCTAACCAATCAAAGTATCTAATTAAAGGTCTATTTTTATATATTATTTATTTAATATTTTATATACACTTATAACTAAAAAAAATACAAAAAATATTTTGCAAATTCTCCTAGACTATTTCCTATCACAACTGTACTATTATTGGAAAATGCATCATGAAAAACTAAATTATTTCCATTTAGGACGATTGTGCTGGAGTTATTAAATAGTATGTCGACGAAAACGCATTTCGAATCAATATTTTGCAATTTGATGACCATAAAAAAATCCTCCTAGGCTATTCCCTATCACAATTGTACTATCGTTGGAAAATGCATCATAAAAAACTAAATTATTTCTATTTAGAACGATTGTGCTAGAGTTATTAAATAGTATGTCGACGAAAACGCATTTCGAATCAATATTTTGCAATTTCATTGCCATAAAAAAATTCTGGGCGGACACGGCACCCGTAAAAGATTCAAATTTGCTCGATTTCTAATTATATGTATATACCTTACGAGAGTTATTAAAAAGTTAGAAAATGGGGCGTTAGAATCATCTTCATAACTATTTCGGGAAAAAAGTTATAGAAGGGTTGTGCCAGCTTATTAAGATAGCCCAACACCATTTTCTCGCGAACCACTTGAGAGTAGTTTGTGTTAGAAAATAGTTAAAAAATACTGTAATATTTTCGGTTGATTGTGCCGAAACGGCTGTGTCAGTTTAAAATACGTTCTTAAATTAGATTTAGGAGTATCATGCAATTCGGTAATTTATTTTAAGAATCAATTATTTTTAACAATTATTTTTTTTTTAAATAAAAACTCATTGTTTATTTATTTGTTTTTTAGATAGCTGACCTTCTAAGTACCAAACAAGCAGCACTTATTACCACGATTCGGGAAGCTTGTGAAAAAGAAATAGACGTTAAACCAGATCTAGTTCTAAAAGCAAGAAAAGGTGATTTTGCTGACGACGCTAAATTAAAAGAATACGTATTGTGTATAAACAAAAAACATATGTTTGTAACTGATGATGGAGTAATTCAAGAGGAAAAGATTACCAAAGCAGTTGAAGAAGCTACAGGTGATAAGGATATCGGAAAACAAGTATTTAATCTCTGTCATAAGAAACAAAGTACACCATTAGATACATCGTTTGAAATGGTAAAATGCTATTTTAAACAAGTTCCTGTCAGTATTGTTTAGTTTGGACCGATATTGTAGTTTAAAATAAAATGTTTTAAATAAACTATTTTTCATTTTTAAGTCCCTACCCTGACCAAAGCGCTAGAAAATCTACTATTACTTCAAAACGGTGTTATTTGAAAAAATTAGGTAAACGCAAGAATGAAGATAAAAGGCTGTTTTAAGTTCGTATTGTATTAGATTTTCAAAATATTGTATGATTTTTTTACTATTAGTAGTGAAAGTATCCCAAATAGATCAACTTTTTTCATAAAATTTGGCAAATAAATTTAAAAAAATATTACAAGACGAACTTGACTTGAACATTTATCTTTCTTTTGACACTAGGTTTAAAAAGATTGAACAAAAATTACTCAAAAATCTATGGGGCACAAGAAATGTCTAAAAGAGTGGGTAATCATGTTATAAATAAAAAATAAAATTGTGATTATTGTTCTTTAAAGAATAATATATAACATATAAGTTTGTCATTAAATTTTAAATGGTATGAAAACAATAATAAATAATAATTTCACTAATTATGTGGTAAACATGTATATGTGTTTTTTCGTAGTAATGATAAAATTTGCATAAAAATATTCCAATTATGTTTTCAAGGGGACTTTTTACAGTTTTTATAACCAAATTGTCATTCATTGTCTAACGTGAGAATTACTGAAATATTAATATTTTGAAAATCAAATTAAATAAAAATCGTGTTTTTAAATTGGCTGATTGCAATTTACATACAAGACGAAACTAGATATTTGGTATTAATCTGTTGGTAATGCAGCAAATGGCAATTGACAATGACAATACTTCATTCATGTTTAAAAAACCAACGATTTTTGTTTACTTAGTTTATGTCAAACAAACATTATTGAATAATATGTCTAATTTTAATGAGAACTATTTATTAAGGCTTTTTAAAGCGTTATATATACAATTACGCCATTTAGATCCAAATGTTGTAAAAGCTTGGTTTGATACAGATGACAAAAATTTGATAAATTTATTGAACTGGATGTGTATGTCGTTGTCGTCAAAAAATTATATTTCTCCTTTGGAACTAGCAGAGTACGTAGAAATATTTGATAAATCAAAAATACATTTTCCTCACCTTACCTTTCCTATTTTTTCAGATATTCAACAGTAACCCCTTCATTATCTAATGAGAATTTGCGAAAAGAGAAAGATCAACTAGAAAACAAATATCCAGGAATTTTTGATAATGAATGTAATGCTCTAGAAATTGAATTCCTTGAAGAGGAATTAAGTTTAGCTCGACAACAAGAAAATAAATTAGATGAGTCAATTATTTTTAATAGGTACTTTTTGTTTTCCTTTTAAATTCAAAGATAAGCCAGCAATGCACTTTTTAGAAACTTAGAAGAAAACCTAAGCAAATGTTTGTCTAAAAAAGTCAAAGATGAAATTGAAGTTTCTGTTAAATTAAAGACTGCCCAAGAAAGATGCCTTATAGCTGGTGAAAAATTAGATGCACTAAATAAAAATATTTTGGATCAAATAGTAGAATCTACAAATATTTTGTATAATTTTGAATATGTAAGTAAAATATATTATTTATAATTTAGAGGGACCCAACTCAAAAGGAACTACCTTTATTTACCAAAATTCACACACTAACCTAACTTATTATTTGTAAATATATCTGAAATATATACACTGTTAGGATTATTGTGTAAGGTGCCGTCAAATATTTAATTAGGGTATCAAAAAAATATCGAGTTTTAAAATTATAAGCGATTTTCTTTATTGTTTGGAATCTCATCAAATAGATTACTGTTTATACTCTTAAATAAATTTTTATTTTATAAATTGTAGGGCCAATCACCATCGTTCATCAGTAATTTTAATATCAATGTGAATCAGGAAAAACTTGATAATCTGTCTTTTCTACTTAAACCGGTATTAGACAAATCTCACTCAGTTGGAAATATGTTAAGTTTTAAAGATGTAACAAGTTTGGATACTGTTCCATTCGATGAAACAATGGCTAATAATTTCTGTTGTATGAGACAGAGGTAAGAAAATATTTTATTTATTTATCGAAAATATTATTAATAGAACTAGAAGAAGAATATTTATTTAATATAGGAAGTCCTAATAAATAGTAGTTTTAAAAAAAATTTACATATTATAGTCAGTAAAATTAGTAATAAAAGTAAGAAGTTTTAGTGCTAAAGTTAAAATAAATACATATTAAAGTAAACATACAAAGTTACAAAGTTAATTTACGGACTGGAAATAAATTGTAGCAAATATTTTTTAAACTGAGGTAGAGAGGTACTCGTTTTAATTTCAGTAGGCAAAGCATTAAATTCACATATAAAAATAGATGTTGTTGCTATAGCTGGTCTTGTTTGTGGTATATCGAAATTATTAACAGATCTTGTATTGTAGTTTTGTATTTCATTATTATAGATGATAAAACCATTGAAGTACTCAGGGAGTTTTTTATTTTTTGCTTTGTAAACAAAAGTCGTTGCTAAATAATAAAATCTTTGCCTGACTGAAATCCAACTTAAAGTCGTCAGCATACCATTTATTGGTGTGTATCTGTTACATCGAAGAATTATTCTCATTCCTCTATTTTGCAATTTTTGTAGTCTTTGTAAACAGTTTTATCCAATTTATAAAGTAATGATCCGCCGTAGTCAAAATGAGGTTGTATAATAGTTTCATACGCTTTTTTGATATTTTTTGCATACATATTTGCAGTAAGATTTCAATAATAAATTTTCATCTAAAATAAATCCCAAGTATTTAAATTCATTAACCCATTCTACGTTCTCGTTTTGAATTCTAATGTTGTATCTATTATAATTTATGTGATATAATTTATATTTACCTCCAAAATCATTGCTTTCGTTTTTTTAGTATTAAGTTTAAATTTATTTTTATTTAAAAACTGGGTTAAGACTCTCAATATATTATTTACTCTTTCTTCAGTAGTTTTCACACCTGTTGTACAGAAATTTATTTCTGTATGCTCCCTTGGAATTTAATATTATTTAGTTTATTTAAAGTTTCCTCAAGGTTATACCCATAACATGCTATCAGTGTATCATCTGCAAATAGATTAATAAAGTCACACTCAATATAATTAATGTCATTTAAATATATGATAAATAGAAGCGGCCCTAATATACATCCTTGCGGTACTCCTAAGTTATTTTCTAGCACTTCAGATGTTGATTTACCTAGCTTTACATATTGTAATCTATCAGTCATATACTGTTCAAACCAGATCAGGACTCGTCCAGCAAAACCATAATATTTCAATTTATTAATCAAACTTTGACGATCTATTGTCTCAAAAGCTCGTTTAAAATCTAGAAAAACTGCTATTATATATTTATTTTCATCAAGTACTTGCTTCCATTTAGATAACTGTAAAGATGTTTCACATGAATGGCCTTCCCTAAATCCTGACTGATTTCCCACAAACAAACCATTGTTATTAAAGTATTCTAACATTTGGTCACGAACTACGGTTTCTAATAATTTTTCAATTATCGGAAGTGTATTGATAGGTCGCAAGTTTGATGCATCTATATCGTTTGAAATTTTTTGGACTGGAATTATCTCGCTGGCTTTTAATCGATCAGGAAATGTTCCTGTTTCTAGTGATGTGTTTATAAAATTTAATACTGCAAAGCCAGTTGTACAAAAGACCTCCTTCAAAAACTTAGCACTCAATATTTCGTCATAGCTTCACTTATTTTTTAACGAAAAAATACCTTTTTTTAGTTGATCTAATGTAATTAATTTAAAATCAGTTAATGTTGATTGAATATCATTTAGAAAATTTGGTGACCAATACTCAGTTGGAGGTATTGAATTTGTTATTTCACATATACTATTTACAAAAAAATTATTTAATTTGTTGGATGCTTCTTCCGTTTTAGCGAAAGATACAGACCCATCAATAGAAAACCCCACAGAGTCAAATTTAATTTCCCGATTTTTACCTTTAATTAATTTTTTTAGTGTTTTCCACATTTCCTTAGAATCATTTTTGTGTTCATCTAGACTGTCTTTGGTATCTGGTTGCATGGACACATCCTAATGCCATATAAAAAAAAAACTGGTAAATTTTTCTCAAATTTCATTAAAATTTGTTTTTCCTCAACAATTTTGAAAATAGTAATTTTAGTAAAAGTTTTTAAAATAGGAGATGGTATCTTCAATCGACAAAAGGAAGATTTCCCTCTCCAAAAATGTCATATATAAGTATTTTTTTAACAAATTATTTCAAATATTTGCTAAATTGGTGCAAACTTTTTAATTTTAACACGAATTGTTTTTTAATTAACTGTTTCACTTAGTTCCATAAACGAGAACATTAAAAAGTTCTCGAAAATATTTTTTTTTCGCTTTCTGGGCCCGTCTGATCTAAGATCTCCACTATTGCAGAAGCCTACTGTCTTATTGCGTTTACTGTTCATTTTGTTACTCTATCCAGTCCAGTATTTTTGTACCTTATACCAGTATGTACAGTTATTTTGCTGGGTGTTTGTTAAATCTTTCTGGGTCTACTGTTGGTTGCCCAAAAAGTATCTGCCTCTTGCGATCCAATACCTTGCATTCGCACAGCACATGTTTCAGTGCTATGGCTTTGTTTGCAAATATTGCAGCTGGAAGAGATAACATGGGACCAATTCTTTCTCTCGCAGCCATAAACCAGTTAAAAAGTACTTGTGTATTGGACCATACGTGGTGTATTGACCACGTTTCTGACTGTCATGTATTATTATTTCATATAGTTCATGTCAATGATGTGAACCCAAAGTTATATTGGTCCAAATGTATATAAAAATGGTGCATTTTTTAGAATATTTCTGAGTCATTTCAAATACCTATCAACATTAGTCGGAGTAGACGAAATAAAAGATATTTTATCTAATCTAGAGAAAGTTCCAATAAAAACTTTGATTTCTTCTGATGAAAAGTAAGTTATTCTTTATTTTATTATATTTAAAACAGGTTAAATAAATATTGGGAAAAATAATATATTGATTTTAGTTCGTTAAATCAAAGTATTGCTTTGAAAATGGAAACCGGACGAAGACTGTGTGATATGCTTGAAGATGCTACGAAAAAAATTGCTGACTGGCATATCAGTCAAACACAAGTAAAATATATACAGAAAGAATTGGAAATGCACCAGTAAGTTGTTGAATATAAGTTTTACAGGTATAGTAAGAACAGGAGATATAGTATCCCCAATTTATCAGCTTTAAAACGCGTCCACTTCTACGTGGATCCAACTCGTCCTATTGGTTGAATATTCAAATGAAGCGCTGTGATAAGACAATGTGGCATGCGTAGTCTGTGACTAATTGCGAATAGGATCGCAGGGATCAGTTCACCGCACCGTGAAATGCATTTAGTCGCGTAGGAGAACATTTAGACCAGGGCCAAACCGATTTTAAATACCAGAATTCATAAAAAATTCTTAGCAGTATGTGGATGGTCGAAAAAACGGTTTTTATCGTTTTTCTCGATAATTTTGAGGTTATGTTAAAAAATAATGAATACAAAAGTTTTACATTTTTTAATTATCTACAACTTTTATTTCATATTTCACCCACACATCTTAAAAGACCAATATACAACCCTCATGTTGTGTATTTAGCTTTATTTCAATTTACTTATAATTTACCCTAAATTTTCTGGCCATCCACATACTGCTAAGAATTTTTTATTTTATGGTGTTCACCGCACCGTGAAATGCATTTAGTCGCGTAGGTGAACATTTCTTTCACTCCTGCGTTATATCTCCTCTTCTTACTATACCCCTATTTACGTGCAAATTAATAAAAATTCATTTAAAACATGTATTATGCAGTGTTTAAATGTTAATTTATTGTTTTTGAAGAGCAACTCTTGATGATTTATCTGAATTGGAAAATATAGTTCAGAAATTACTCTCTCATTACTCAACATTAAGTATTATGTTCGATCTAGAGAAAAAAGAAATGGACAATTTTGAAATTTTTCTTAAACAAGTTATAACATATATGAGTAGAGATATGGAAACTTGTGTTGTTAGAACAGTGAGTATATTATAGAAAAAACGATTGTATTTAAAATTTTTGTGTAATTTCTTATACATAATCTGAAGAAGACACAAGCTGGTAAACATTTTTCAAAATTCTCAATTTTAGGAGAAAATGAAAGAAATTATTGACAATTATCAAAGCAGTGCCTCAGAAGAAAAATTAAAACTTGTAAAGACCATTATCAAATTGTTATCAAGTAATGAGGAAAATTTTTCAATTAGCAGAGCCTATGAATTAATTTCGAATTTTAAATCGGAAATAACCTTTTTAGAATCGAAATTATTTTCTCCCGGTTATAGTGACTTCGTGGCCAACGGAAAAGATATGTAAGTAATTATTTATGGACAAATTTAAGTAAGCAATAATCTTTATCTCAGTTAATTTGTTGGGTAAGTGAATATCTCCTTTAATACTGCGAAAAGCCGTAATTTTAGCACAAAAATACTTGCTTGACTGTGATGTTGATATGAAAATGAAAATGTTGCTTATTGTAATTTCTTACAAAAAGCTATCGACCGAGATCCTTCTGCCCATTAACTTTACATATTTTTTAAGTATTTTTACAAAAAAAAATATACATATACAGTGTGTCCCAAAAACTGGAGAAAAAGTTTATCTTACATTTCACAAAAAAAAATATTCTTGATAAAAACCTCTGCATGACTGGTTGATCCATAATCAGGTACAATTTTTAAAACATTGTATGGGAAAATAAAAAGTAATGATTTGCCCTCCACTACAAACTGTGGTGGAGGGCAAAATGTTCATTGAAATTGTGAATAAGTAGCAAAAAAATTATGCACAATTGTAGATTATTGATATTCCTAGAATTTGGAAATGGATTTTGTCATTAAAGAAGCTTGCGACCGCTTTCGGCATTATTGTGCAAACTTTGATTTTGTTATTAAAGTGAAGATGGCGTTGGGCTCTCCTCGTTCGTCATACACTTGCTATAACGCAACCACTTTTATCAAGAACGAGGCGAGTCGAATTCATTTTCAGACATCTTTTAAAGATTGGATGTCGAGCTTGTCTGCTTCTTACTGATGAGGCACAATAATGCCGAAACCGGTCTAAGAATGGCAAGCTCCTTTAATGACAAAATTGAAGTTTTTGGTTTAAAACCCCGACTTGGTCGGGCACCAAACCACGTCTGAACTTTCGTAATTCAATACCTGGTGGGGCATATAGCCCAAGGAGTAGTTGTTGAAGTCCAGACGCTCGTGCAGTGTAGGACATTTTTAATGTCCTTGTTGTTGGGAGCTTGTGTGATTTCATTTCACATCATTTGAGCAGTTTTGTCACTCCCAAGGTAACGTTTTGGAATTTTTAAGGTACAAAAAATTCCACCTTCGTGTACTATTATATTAATTAATTTTTCCTTTTTTAGTCGTGACTCAGTCAAAATCCTACAATCATTTTTGGTAAGTGGTCCTACTCATCGAGTTCTTTTAGTACCAACAGAGCTTCAAATAATTATTAGACAGGTCGAGGAGCGTTTGAAAAGAGAATTGGAAGTTGTAGGAATTGCAATGAACACCATGGCATCGGCGGTAAGCCATCCTCTTTGATTTAATTATATATAAACAAATGCAATAAATAAATAAACTAGAAACTAAGTTTTGAATGAAAAAAAAACAATTCGAAACAAAATTTAATTAATAATTGTTTGAAGATAAATTAGTCCTTCATTTTTTTCTTTTCTGGGTCTGTCTGTCTGTCCAAAAAAAAAAGAGTTGATACAAATCTAGTGTTACGTCGTTTTCTCCTTCTTTCTTTTCTTTACTTCTTTTCTTTTCTCTCTTCTTTTTTTCTAAACATGGTAAATTTTCTGCAGTTGTAAATGGTAGGTAGCAATATTTATGTATATTTTTTTTATTTTAACCGAAACAAGTGTCTAGACACTTATCGGTATTTTAGACTTTGTTCCTCTTCCCAGTCCAGTATTTTTGTACCTGATACAGTTCTTTTGCTGGGTGTTTATTAAAACTTTATGATTCTACTGTTGGTTGTCCAAAAAGTGCCTGCCTCCAATACCTCGTATTTGCACAATACTTGTTTCACTGTTTCACTCTTACAGGTACATGACCAGTTACGAGCCATGTTATCTCTCACAGCTTTCTTTTGTCCATTAAGAGCAGTTCAGCTGTTCTTTTGAAAGATGTCCTTCCTATGTAGGATTTTCCGTGTTTTTGCCCTGATGCCCGTTTTTCAAGACCGCGCATTTTGGTCCCCCAAAGGTCTGTTCTGTTCCAAGTATTTCTCTTGCTCCTCTTTTTGCTTTCTCATTACCATCGATACTCTAGTATTCAGGCACCCAAGCCAGCAAAATTCTTCTGGTCTCTCAGGACTTTCAGTTCTTCGATGCTTTCCCTTACCAGTTTAGACGTCACTTCCTGACTGAAAGTGCCTTCAGTTGTAGGTTGTAGTGTTTTTTGTCGGTCCATTCATTCCTGTCTGTTATGCTTCATTTATTTTGTGAGATCCTTTTGTGAAGTTCACATTGAGGTTAAGAAGTCTCTATGAGATTAAAGTGAAACTAATTTTACAACTGTGCGCTAATTTGTTGAGCTAAAAAATTCTGTCGAATCTACAGTGAATCTACAGTGACCCATGTGTTGGACAAAGTCAGGATTCTCTTTAATGCGCTCATTTGAAAGTGTTCTTGAATAATCTCTTGTGGGAGTATTTACAAAAAAGTATTTTCTCGCCTTCGGGTAGCCGTAATACAGATGATAACAAGAGGTGGTCCGAGGACTGATCCCGTAGGAACCCCATACAGTACCGTCTTGATATTATAAAAGTCTTGATCCAAGTAGTTTGGGTTCTTTCTTTTAAAGTCAGATTCAACCAATTTTAAACAAGTTGCCACGTATGCCATAACACTCTAATTTGTCTAAAAGGAATTGTGTGGGATACAGACAGCCAAAGGCCTTGATCAGATCCCACAAATCCTCAAAAGTTCTTGATTATTTCTTACGCTTTTGGACAATCTGAACAGTAGAACAATTTTTTCTGTAACCGAATTAACTTTCTTGCAATTTGTCATGTTTATATATAAAAGTATCTAAACATTTCTTAGATTGAGTTGATTTTAGGTCTGTGCAAAGCAAAATATTTTTTGTTGGATAGTCTATGGAGAAATCCATTGAATTTAAATGTTTCTATTCCTTTGTGTAAATTCGTATTTCTTCGTCAAATCTCTTTCGAAGTTTTATAAAATTGGAATGTCAGAAATATTCGATTCTCTCTGAAGATCAAAGAAGTTGATACACCCAAAAAAATTACATTTGTGTTTTATTTTCTATAAACTATTTGTTAAAATGTTTTATTTTACAAGGAACCCACCGCGGTTTCTATTTGACTTATATTCCCTTGGGCTGAGAATAAATGCCAGGAATTTTTAGAGATTTTAAGAGTAGATTTTAAGTTTTAAACTTACCTTACGCCGACCCTGTTCGAAATTTCATGAAAATATTACGTCGAGCGTATAGCGGACAAATGCGGATTTAAGTTACCATGGAACAGTGGACGAGTTCGCAGCGTGCCTACACGATTGATTAAAGCCAACCATTCGTGCATAGTTGTTCGGCGGCATTTTTGTGCGCAGTACAATATTCGACGCGTGGGCGATGTTAGTTGACGCAAGGGTAAAAAAATTTAGAGAACAAGGAGTTGTTACAAATGTCAAACATCCAGGTCAACCGAAAACCATTCGAACTTCTCCCAATATTGAGAGGGAGCGACAGTCTGTAAATCGTAATCCTCGACGTTCCATTCGAAAAATCGAAAACATGCAGAAGCGCTTAATTTGCCTCGTGGCAGTATGCACCATATGTTGAGAAAATAATTAAAATTCCATGCCTACAAAATTCAATTAACCCAATATTTAACGATGGCGCATCATCCACGCGTTGAATGTTGTACTGCGCACAAAAAAGCCGCCGAGTAACTGTGCACGAATCGTTGGCTTTAAAATAAGCCTCAACTGTTCCATGGTAACTTAAATCCGCACTTGTCCGCTATATTTTGAACAGGGTCGGCGTAAGGTAAGTTTAAAACTTAAAATCTACTCTGGGCACCCTATATAATCCTCTTTTGGATGCCGGCTAATTTCAGTGAAGTAATTCAAACACCCACTACTTTTAGCGTACTACTTTTACGTATTTGTTTATTTAGAAAAAACTACCAAGCAAATGGGAGAACTACAGAAGACAATTATGGATGTATTTTTATGCTGATCCCGTTGGACTAAAATTCATTTTAGAACAAATCCAAAAGACATATGAACAATTAAAAAATACGAAAACCTAAAATGCTCATTTTTAATATGCCATTTTGTATGTAATTTTTTTTAACTTTGATACGTTATATTTTTATATATTTAATAAAAAAAAGTAAAACAACTGTCTATAAAATACAAGTTTATTCAAAAATAAATCCGTCTACCACTAAAAACCTAAAATAAATCACATACATAAAGAGAGAGCGCAAGTTAGAACCAAGCGTGGTTACCATATTCGTCGCTATCTGGAAAATGTTTTTGTGGAAAATCTTGATCTACATTCATATTAATATGAATGGGATTATCCAAGTCTATATCATATTTATGCAGTGTGGTTGAACTTCCAGATAAAGTTCTATGCAAATCTTCAATTATATGATCCAGTTCCATTTGATTTAAGTTCATCGTTATTTTTGTTGAGCTGTTATTGTACAGCGATCGCTTAGATCTCGAAAGTAAGGCAAGAGTGAACTCGCTTTGTGACAGGGGAGTATCGTCCTCTCCAAATTCCTAAAAATAAATAACTAGTTATCTCCAAATAATTAGGGTGAAGATTTAAATGTGACATGAGTGCTGATCGCGTATTAAATATAAAAAATGAGTCTCACGATTGACCAAATTTGCGAAGGCATGGGTTACAACAGACCTTGGCAAACTAAATTTTAAACAAGCTGAACGCATTTTATACGCTGGAAACTTGGTGAAATGAGGGGAAAAGATTAATGAAAGTGACAGTGGCTGTGTGGGCGTAGTGGATTTCTGTTTATCAACGTCGAATTTGCGAGGTCATCTCCATCAAATTAATGGGAACATTGCAAGTGTTGAGTGTTGTTTATTCCTGCAAGGCTTCTATATCAATAATGGGCTGATCGTCCTTAAATTTTGCTGATTCTGCAGGTACTTCACTTTTTGCTCTTCGTGTTGATCAATTTTTTCGCGCATTCCGAAATTGTTTTGCTTATGTACAATGGTAATACATAAATGAGACAATTTGTCTACTACTAAATAAAACAAGAAGGAAACTATTAAAAATCCTGCAAAAATGTTGGTGGAAGACATGCCTATTAACTTTAGGGTAAACTAGGCCAGCGAGAGAATCAAGACAAAACCACTATATTTTCAGACAGCAGAATTCTTCGATATTTTATCGCGACCATTTATTGAGGTTATACACATATTCCCTGTCAATGAAAATGTTTTACTTGTTAATTGGGCATTTAAAGAGGAGGCCCACAGTATCCGCTCTACGGTTAATGTTGTTTTAGGTACCTATACTACTGCGCAAGCGCGAGTAAAACTATTCTATTTAGAAATGCTAGACGACAGGGTTTTATACCATGACGTCGATAGTGTCATATACATTTCTCGACTCAAAGAGTACCATTTACCTATAGGTAGTTTTCTAGGCGAATATGGTACTGGGAGGTACATTACCGTTTTTGTCTCTGACAAATATCTTATAAGTTATGTTGAGGTCTCAGATATTAACACGAAACAAAATTTTTTATATCTGAGTCATTAACGTTGACGTAAATATTAAGTAATGTTATTACCAGACATTTCCCACTAACGCAATATGCTTTTTTGCTGGAAGCCATGCCCTTGGAACAGTCAGTTCCAAATGGAAACCATCCATCTTCTCCATTAACCAAGTAAAATCTATGTGATATAAAATCATCTTGGCAAGCCACTCGGCATGATCTATCAGGATCCTCTGAAAGTTAAAATAAAATTTTAAAAAGATAACAAACTACACTTAAACCATAGTTATAACAATAACTTCAGTACACTGGCTATGTGAAAACAAATGGGATAGTTGTTTACCTACTGCTGGTGAAATTTGCATTCCTAGTCCAGAAAGTCTTCTTACTCTTTCTTTATATTTTGAGCAGACCATTGAGGCTTGTTGAAATGGTGATTTTACTCTACTGCATCCCTATTAAATTAAAAGTAAAAAATTACTTCCAAAAATATTGATATCTATGATATCTATTTGTTCACTTACAAACTTATCAGGTTGACACAACTGTATACTCGATCTGCCATATTTTTTGTTTTTGACCAGTCGTATTCCTGAACCAGGAGAAATGCAATTGTAGTGGCAACCGCTGGCACTTTTCCATCTAATTGCTCCTTCTCTTCTTCTTAATCCTGTTCTCCAGTTTAATTCATTGTCGTATCTATCGATAGGACAAAGATCGGCAGATTGGGCAAATGCTGCTTCTTCGAGGGGATCACAAACGAATTCCTCACATTTACCTATAGATAACGATAATTTATGATTTCAAAATTTTAATAACAAACTCAAATTTTAATCGCGGTTTTTCTCAAAACGACTTCAGCTCAAAAACTTATGAGTAGAACGGAAAATATTAAATGTTATTATTCAGTTCAAAAGAGCTGAACCTGAAATATCCTGCCAAAACATTTTTCGGTTCGTGACCCTGGCGGTCTAATTTCCAACATCCGTCAATGCTCAGTCTTAGTGTCAGTAGCGTCTTCGAACTGATGAATATTAGTGTTGAGAACTACACCCTGTATTGGCGTAATTCTTTAACTAACCAATTGTTGAGTTAGCATTCGTAGTGGACTGTATGTTTTTTGCTGGTTTCGATGTTGTAGGAATAAAAATCACTTTGTTTTTGACTTTATATTAACGAATAACAATAACCGTATTTAAGAAACAAATAACACTTTTAAAGAGTGTTTAAATATTCGTTATGTTTTGCAAAGGCTCAGATGAACACAAGTATGTGTTGTGAAAATAACTTAGTAAATAAATAAAATATATATAAAATAAATTAGTTGTAAAATATTTTAGAATGTATATGAGCGCTAACACTTAAAGCCTGTTAGCGAGCTGAGTTTAACATTAGCAGTGGCGGCGTTTTATGTTGAATTTTCAACAACTAGTATACTCATAATTTTACTTTTTTTACTTCAATTTTACATTAGTTGTTGTTTGCGTATCTAAATCGCCAACTGCGAATCGTTCAATCCTCGGTTCTATGATACATTGAGAAGATATTATGTACTATTTAGGTAATTACGCGATTAGGTATTACCTTTGATGCAATAACTAGCTTTTCCATAACGATTTCTTCTCATCTGGCATGCAGTACCATCTGGAAAAGTCCAACCTCGACTCCTTGTACTTCCATTACGTTTTTGACACCACACAAGACAAGCTTCTTCTGCTAAAATTTAATTTAAATAAATTATTATATCATTAAAGTAATTTTTTCAATCAAAGGTGCTTTTATTCAAAATTTTACAAGTGATTTTACCATCAGAACTAATTTTTTGCATTCCAGAACCAGTTAAATCGTTGTCTACTTCTTTGGCTCTGGTGCATATTTGATCTGCAAATTCTTTTATTGTCATTCTCGGTACATTTGAACATTGTTCAGCAACACAACTTGAGTGTCTAGTAGAAGGACCTTCACATTCTGAACCTGCTCCCTGAGGCCTAAAAATACCAAAAATTAGTAACAATATTATAGAATTACGAAATTGGAATCACATCTAAAACAAGACAATCTCATGATCGTAACTGGGCCAATGGGAGACGTTCTGTCCACTTGTGTGGCCAAGCGTTAGATAAATTTTACAGTTTTCCAACAATTCACTTGTATTTTGGTATCTACTAAAATGTTACCCTTGTGGTTCAAGAAGTTAGGAGATATTGTAGGCTGTTCTAAACCAATTTTTATATCATCTGACAGCATACTAGAGTTTTTAGTGCTGGCCGACTATGGATACAGATAAGGATATTTCTGCCTTTGTATCCCTCGCTATATTGAACTACGCGAATGTTATTCATGTTAATATAAATGTTTTAAGTGTATAATTGTACTATCTGGAGCTGCGAACTTACCTGGGATTGTTACAAATCCTGTCCGAAACCATTATACCTGTGCTACCAGATCTTAATCGACCTTCTTCACTGAAAAGGCAACCAGAAGCACAATCACTGGAATGTTTCCATTTGCTCCAACCACCATTTATTTGTCCAAGACGTGATGAACTTTGTTGAGCAGTGTAAGCAGATGACATAACTAATCCTTTTGCCACGCATTTGCCACCTCTGCACCACTAAAAATGGAATTGTAATACTTCAATCTTTAAAAGTTTTCGTAATCTCATCATAAAGTGCAGATACAATTTGTATTTTTACTATTAAATAATATTAAATGAAACTGTGACACAAGATCCCACTACATTGCAAATTGTTAGCAGGCAACTTGATTTAACTGCGATTTAGTCGTATTACAAACAATTTAACAGCGATTTAGTCGCATCGCAAGTGATTTATCAGGCTAAGTGATTTAACTGCGATTTAGTCACCTTGCAAACAATTAATAGCGATTTTGTTACGTTGCAAGCGATATTGTTACGTTACAAGCGACTTTGTTACGCTGTGTCGTGTTGCAAGTAATTTAACAGCGATTAAGTCGCGTTGCAAGTAATTTGACAGCGATTTAGTCGAATTGCAAGTGATTTAGCAGTACAGCTGATTTGCTAATGTGACTACGTTGCAAATTGTTCGCAGGTAACGTGATTTAACTGCTATTTAGTGGCATTTCGAACAATTTAATAGCGATTTTATTACGTTGCAAGCGATTAGGTCGAGCTGCAAGTAATTTAATAGCGATTTAGTCGCATAGCAAGTGATGTAGCAGTGCAACTAAATCGCCAATGTGAATTTAGTCTAGATTTTGATAATTGATGTATATGGTTTGAAATTGATTTAGAAAACAATATATAACTCGTTCTATAAACAACATAACAGTATTTCATTAGGAGTATAGATGCAGAACAATTATTTATTGTAAGTATAAATGGTTATTCAAGGTAAGTACCATGTTATTTCCACAAATAGTTCCTTCCAAAGCTGGATGTGACGTCCACGTGTATCGCTCTCTCTCACAATGCAGATCTCTACACACATCGTTGAGGGGTTGTTGGGAGGAATGTTTACTACCTTTTCCATATTTCAGCATACCTAAAAATATTGTTGTTTTATGGATTTGTGTTGTAGAGAAAATCAGATTTTTAGTATATTATTCTGTGTTGGAACATTAATTATATTTGATTTTGGTCTAAGTAACATTTTTTTTTAATTAATAAGTGTGATACCGAAGAAAAATTCAAGCTTGCAAAACCGCGGGAGTTTTGACAACTTTAAGGCAGAAACCTGTCTTAAGATGTCGAAAATTCCTAATTCGTTTGCTTAAAGTGTTCTTATTGAAATTATATAAACATACACTGTTGGTTTGCGTCAAACCTTTCCCCAGGAAGCGCTCCTTCAGCGCTATGGTCCAATTTACCCGCTGAACTACTATGATCCAGTAAACATCTTGATTGTGGAGTACTAAAAATAATATCTAGTTTATACTATTACACAGAGTAAAAAAGACTTTTAACTTACTCCAAAAATTTCTGCAAGTATCTCTTGCTGCACGTGGACCAAGTGATTTTACCACTTCCCAAGGTTGGAGACATTATATAGGTGGTAGGATCACAATCGTTTTCCGCCAAAGGACCATCGTGCCGCATTCCCAAACTAAAACCGGATTTTATATATTTTATAACCATGTCACAGATTAGAGAGTTACAGATAGGGAGGTCAGACAAGACAAACGAAATTAAACAGAGATAGAGTCGCACCCCAATTTAAAACCCACTTTGAAGGCTGTCAGCAGTCCATTTGTCAGATTGAATATTTATTCAGATAATTCAGAACATTATGACAGCAAAAACACAATATTGCATACTAATTCATTTGCCAGTTCATAAAATCATTATATTAACAGTTTATTTTACCAAAAAAAATTATCTTTCAGAACACTATGACAGCAAAAACACAATATTTTATAAATATATTTCTTATTTCTGACTCTAATGGCAATTGATAATTCAAATTTATAAGTTACATGAAAAGGCAACACTGTACCGTGGACGTTCTTTTAGAACTGACAACATGGGTGCACTCCAGTTTAAAGGGACAAGGTCACAGAAAACGGCAATCGAAACATCAAAGGAAATGGGCGGAGCTTCATATCTGTAAGTCTCTAATCTATGACCATGTTATGTTGTGGACTAAATAGGTTTTGACAATAAAATAAGTGTATGGATGAAGGATGTCTGCGGATTCATTGAAATCATTTTATAAATATTGAGCGTGTATGCAAAGACGCCGTTGACATGTTGACAAGTGGCAGTGTCATTGTCGCTTTTTATAACGTTAAAATAGTTAATTTCAAATATTCAAAAGTTCGTCATGTAAAAAACTGTGGGCAAGGGACATCAGGCAGGTTGGAACTCCCCCATTTTTGTTAATTAACATAAAAACTAGTTTTCTAACAAAAATATATAGAAAATGTGAATTTAAAAGATACAAATATCCGGTAATCCAAACAGCGGATTTTTAAAGTACTTTCCCCCATTTTGTTAAAAAAAATTAATTTACCAGAATGAAAAACGTAATTTTTGATAAGCAATATCAAAATGTACAAAAAAATTCTGGGAAAAGGGGTTAAACATTGGGAAAATGAGGATAATGGTGAAAAGATGTGAAGAATTAATTCAAATCCTAAAATACAAGCCACACTCATTAGTTGAATGGTCTATGTAATATACAGATGTGGCAAAATTTTAACGGAACATACGATTTTCAGTGTGTTTTGGACGAGAGCTCTTGTAGAAGTCGACCAGCACAAAATATAAGAAATGTGCGCGACGGGGTATCAACTATTCAATTGAATCACTGTTCGTGATACGTGTCAGTCAGTCTACTGAAAGTCAATCGCAGTAGTAGTAAGCCAAGAACGATTGAAAATAAAATGTTCACATTCAAAGAGGAAGAAAAGATACAAATTGCGGTATTGTCGACTGCCCACTCGTGCGCTCTCGTGGGTAATCGACAACTTACCGCACTTGTTGGACAATATACTATTATTACACTGCTCTTGGTCTTCCATAAACTTACTTGTGTCCTATTTCGTGTGCAACAACGTACACACTTTCAAAATGTCTTCCTTCATTTACAGTGCAACTGCTAGTTGCTGTACACATTCCAGCTACTGGCGCCAAACCTGTAAATTAAAATGTTGTCCTTACTTTAATAAAAAAACTCATATTTTATATAATTTAAGACTCACCAACAACCTGGTTTGAAATTTTTCCATGTTTTCCACGAACATACAAGTCTAGTCCGGTCAAAATCAGTGCGTGATCCCAATGTAGTGGTTGACTGTCACCGGAAGGATTTTTCGTCCTCTGCCAGTTACAAAAATTTGATAAGAACCTGTCGATATCTGGAGGTCTAACCAATCCTGCGACTTCTTCTTTTAATATTTCCAGTCTTTTCAGTACAAAATTCACAGGCCTTCCTAGACTAGGGTCATGATATAGCAGTTGAACCTAAAAAATTAGATTTCGTTTCAAATTTAACAAAAAAATCCAAGAAAATAAAGGAAAAAAATTACGCTTCTTCGTGGTGTATATATGTTGCTGGGAACGTTATTAAAATGACTAAAGAAATAATAGAACCAGAGGATAAAAAGAAAGAGAATCACAGATTGGATTTGGAAAAGGAATGAGTATTATACAATAATTGACAGCGAGAAATAAAGACATTCGTATTGCAGTAAAAAGAAGTAAAGTTAAGAAAGATAAAACAATAGAAATTTCATCTTAGAATTTTAAGCAGGTGTCATATTTTGGAGAAAACCAAGTAAAACTGAGTTTCGATGGAGAATCTTTAACCTGAAGTTCGTCTATAACTTCCATCATGATATTCTTATGGATGTGACATTTCCAAAATCAAAATATGTGCATAAAATATACTTATCCTACAAAAGTGCATAAAATTGTTGCACAAAAGATGTGAAATAAGTTAAAATCACACCTCCCAAGAATTACTACATTAGAAAATGTCACACACTGCACTGACGTTGGACCTCAAACAACTACTCCTTGGACTATATGCTCCAACAAGTATTGAATTACAGAAGTCCAGACGCGGTTGGCACCCGAATCGTTTCGGGACTTAAACCAACAAGTTTGATTCTGTTACTAAAGGAGCCTGTCATTCTTAGACCGGTTTCGGCATTATTGTGCCTCATCAGTAAGAAGCATTCAAGCTCGAATTCCTATCTCTAAAGAAAGGCTGAAGAATGGATTCGACTTGCCTTGTTCTTGATAAGAAAAAAAAATCATTATAAACATAAAAGTGTTATATAACCCTCAAAAGGTATTTAACAACAATAATTAACTTGTAAAGTTTTGAAAAGATCATTTTGTGCAAGTCTCTCACCAAGAGATGTTTGTTTATACAATAATATAGTAATAATTTTGATTTAAGTGTTCAAGTTAGATAATTTTTTAATATATAATTTTTTTTCTATGAAAGGGAGCGAATGGATACATTAGTTAAATTTTATTAATATAAATAGTATAAATTTATAAAGAGTACATTGATTAACACAAGTTGTCGTTTACGTTAATTTTGTTTAAATTTTTTAAAAAACATAAAAATACATCATAAGTTTTTTTGTCCCTGATCACCAATTTGGAATTAGAAATAAGCACTCGACGATCGACCAAGTTCATAGAATAATCAACATTATAGAGAAATCATTAGAAGAGAAAAACATTTGTGCTACTCTTTCTTGATAAGGTTTGGCATGAAGGCTTAATACATAAGCTCAAGCTTTTCCTTCTAAAACAATATACATATATCCTCCATTGATATATATCCGAAAGATACTTTAGAATTAGGCAAGAAGAAGCCTATTCCGATCTTAAAGAAATTAAGGCTGGACTTAGGTATTACCTTAGATGCCAAACTCCGATGGAAACTGCAGATTAAAAATAAAAGAGAAGAACTTGGACTGAAATATAGAAAAATGTACTGGCTAATTGGAAGAAACTCCACTCTGTCTCTACATAATAAGTAGTTGCTTAAGCCTGTATGGACCTATGGTATCCAACTATAGGGATGCATCAAGGCGAGCACCTTAGCACTCATCCAAAGATTTCAAAACAAAGCACTGAGGAACATAGTAGATGCCGCTTGGTACATTCGCAAAAGTGATCTCCATAGGGATCTGGAAATGAACACTGTTGAAAGAAATTAGCCAAGAGTCATGAAGAAAGACTTCATCATCATGTCAATGTCGAGCTCCTAGATAATACTGGGTTAGAAAGAAGACTTAAGAGGATCAAGCCCTTTGAGTTAGTTTAGTATTTTTAGTGCAAAAGCAGAGCTTGTGTGTGCACGTTAAAGTTTAGTGCAATCCATTCTACAGAACCTAAGGAACGCTGATGAGTATACCTTAGTTTTAAGTTTCAACCTCTATTAGAATCAAATTGCTCATTGGTCACTGTTGACCAGATTGTAATATACTAAATGCCTTTATGGGTGTTTAATAATGATAAAAAAAAATAAGTTTTTTTTTGAACTCACCTTAACCCTGAGTAAAAGTAAATTGAAATTTAAATTAAATTAAAATCTTCAAAATAAAGAACTTTGGCGCTCAACAGAATTTAATTTTAATCAAAATTAAAAATTTGACAGGTAAAAAATAAACAGTATATTCTTATTAAAAACTTACTGCGTTTATCATTGCGAGAACAAACCGAATCAGCTCTCTCTCAGTATCATACGGAAAATTTGACTTCATATGTTCAAAAAGATCCTTATCTACGAATACTGCTGTTTCTACAAATGCTGGAGCGCCATCTGTAAATACTTCTCGTTTTCTCCTTTTTAAGATATTATCAGTATTATCACTAATTTCTTTGGTTTTATTTAATACAGGAAGTGCATATTGCGGACAGGGATCATCTTTGGCTATTTGTGAGTATTTGTGCCGTTTCTTAATTAGAATATGAGGATTGGCAGTTTCATTTTGGAATCTATCTGGCAGTGGATGGATTAGGTAGTATTCTTCATCGTTGGTATGTAGTATTCCTCTCTGAAATAGATTAAAGGTATAACAGATTGAATTAAAACCAAATGGAGATGTTTACAATTTCGCCAGTCCAGAAAATGTTATGTCATTAAATTTGTTTTCAACTACAAATGGATTTAATTAAAAAATAGTCCGGTCTTCCAGGTATCATCCCTTCTCCATGTCTCTTCCTAATATTGAACATCTACATCAATTAGTTTTGATCTAGTGAAAAAATAACAAACCTTGTCTGGAGGTTAAGGATCTAACGAAAGAATGGAGATATGCATACTTGAAGTACACTAACAAGCGAAGGAAACAGCTCAAGAAGACAAGAAGGTTCTGGGAGCAAGAAGAAATCAAATTACAATTAAACAAAAGTGAAAAAATCCGAAAAAGCCGAAATCGTGGGTGACTGATTTTGGGAGCCTAAAAAGAAAAAGGACTAACACTACTCGGTTCATAAGCTTACTAATAAAGTAGACATATATGTCCAATCCACAATTAGGTATTAACCTAAAACAAGCATTCGACAAAAGTGCGGCTCATAGAAATGACAGAAGACACTGGCTAACACAGGAAGTTAATATATCGGCAGTTATTAGACAGGGATGTAGCCTTATCCAATGTCTATTTAACATGATGGTGCAGGTCAGAATGAGGATAAGATTTAAAATGTTACCTAATAAGGGCAACATTGATTGAGAGGTAGAAAGTATTGTTCTCAATCTGATGTCAGCAGGTGGTTGTGAGGAGTGGATGAGAGTGTAAACAGGATTGGTTGGGTGAACAGAACTTTTAGCGAAGTATGAGAGAAGAAGACGTTCACGCCTTATAAAGAGAGGTGGTTCAGATGATTATATGTAAAGACTCCCTGAGGGACTCTAGACAGAATCGTAGAGCACTGTTTTGAATGACGTCAAGTGACTTTAAGTTGGACTTGCTGGCGTTCATGTAGAGTATGCAGCCATAGTCTAGTTTGGATCTTATCATGGCTCTGTATATTCTGAGAAGGACTTCTTCTTAAGCTCCCCATTGGTAGTTAGCTAGAGATTTTCTAATGTTAAGTCTTTTTGAATAATTTGATCTTGTGTTTTCAATTTGGAGCATCCAAGTCTGCTTATTGTCAAAGGTAACCCCTAGTAATTTTTGTTGGTTAACTAATTGTAATGCGACTCCGCGAGGTGAAAGAAGTTTTTTGGCGAACAATTAAATCATGAATTATTTACGTAAAGTAACAAAAAATTTTATTTAAAAATATATAGGTACTTACAATTCCTTTACATAAACTCAATGCGGCATTATCGCTTCTAAAATAACAATTCTTATCGTCTTCATCGAGTTCCAGAGGTTGAGATCCATTCGCAAACGTTTCAAGAATTACAATATCACTGGTTATCAAATTTTTCTTAATAGGCTCCAACCTAATATCAAAATCATTTCCTATTTCCTTAGATTTTATTTGAATTCGATGTATCCTTGAGGGTATCACTTCGTTTTCTTTAGATGTGCTTGTTCCGTTTTGGAGTTCTACCGTGGGATAAATTATAGAAAAATTTTCTCCTAAAATAAAAAATTTTGTTAAATTATTTGTGATTTTTTAGTATCAATAAATTAAAGTTGTTAATTAGTGTTAAGAAGTCCGAAAATGGGAAATAGTGCAGCTTACTGGAAAAATATTCTACGCTAAATTGCTCTTGGAGCTACAGAAATCTGATCTCAGAGTAATCACAGGAATTCTCACAGGACACTGCTCACTCAGATATCATCTCTGTAAAATGGGCAAAGTCGACAGTGGAACATGCAGATTCTGCGATGATGCAGATGAGACGGCGGAACATATTATCTGCAACTGCAGGGTAATTGTTCGCCAACTCCTTAAATACCTGGAACAGGTCTTGCTAGCGTGTGATCAGGTTACAGACCTAGCTCCAAAACAGATAATAGGCTTTCCCAAAAGCCTTGATCTTTTGGACTACAACATAGATGTAGGGGATACACAAAAGATCTATCAGATCGCATTGTGGTAAGGCCAATCGGGCCAATCTACTTCCTTGTAATCTTCAATCTACTTATTCTAGACCTTATTTTCTGATCAGGGATTGTTACGGCTAGAGAATATTGTTTCCACATAGCTCGAAGGTAAATTTTCTAGACCAAATCCACCATGGCACCCCAGAACCCGCGCTTGACAAGTTTTTTTTTTATATTCTGAAGTTATATTCAAGAAAAATCGCGCGTTAAAAAGTAAAGTCCGACTGGAACAAACGTCCTGTTGGCTCTTGGGGATTGCGCAGAATTCTATCTGCCAACAAAAATCTAGCAGCCAGTTTTAATTTAGTAATTTACTGTGCCATTCTAAGCAATGAATAAGCGTCTACCCAATCATAGAAAACAGCGTGTTACTGCTTGGACTAAACACAAATTTATGGATGATTAACTCTGCTGTTTATCACGTCACACATACTACCAGAAATTATTAGCTGGTACTTGCATGACTATTCGCAGTTGTATTTGAATGAGATATTGGTATATGTGTCATTCTGTTATTATTTATCTTTCAAACTTGCCTCCACGTCTTCACCATTTCTGCTGAAATCCCATTTTCTCGAGTTTGAGTGTCTAGAAAATTCACTCTTTCCTTCTTCTTTTTTACTTTTCTTTGACAATTATCACTCGTTTTTTATATCCCGTTCCTTATCTCCTTCTCTATTCTATATTTCTTTCTTTCTCTTTTTTTCCGTAGTATTTTTTTATAACTTTTGTTTTACAGTAAACATTTGGGCTTTCTAAATGCTCGTTTAACTTTCGCCAGAGAAGTTTCTATGTATTTTATAGACTTTAATTTTTTTAATATCTCTGGTAAGCATACCCTCAAAAACTGACCCGATACGAGATATTTTCACTTTCAAACCAATCCGCTTGCATCTACTTGCATTGATTAAAACGAGGATAAAATTTAAATGCAATAATTTTGTTAAATGTTTAAGAAACACACATATGCTCCATTGGTTGTTTTTATTACAAATTACCATGTGTGCCACATTTACTTTCAACATCAATTTCTCCGTTGGATTATGTATATAATTTATTTATGCACTTCTCAACTGAAAGCGCATCTTTTATTTTTATAATAGGAGTCGTAGAAAGTGTTTATAATTATCTGGTAACGCATTCGTTTTAATCAATTTCGAACTAAATATAAGGAACTAAATCTGCGTTGAAGGAGATTATTTCATTATTCCATCAACCATTTTTACTCGATTTGCTCACGATTGAATTGATTGATTGAATCAGAATATAAAAAAAGGTCAAAAATAAAACTGATCAGTTCTAAAAGTGACTAACTTACCTGAATTTAAATTTTGTAATAATGAGGACCATTCTAAAGGGGTGAGTAGTTCTTTTAAGCGTTCTCTAGTAACCTAAAAAAAAGAAGTACAGTTATTTTTAAGGTGAAATACAGGACGTTCTTTAAAATATGTCCTAATAAAATCCAAATATGTACGCTGGCAAAAGAACCTTAAAGATTTAGCTTGGAATTGACGCTAAAATATACCAACCAAAGACAGTAAGCTGGGGATTCAGTTGCTTGGTGATACTAGGAGCAGAGTTGGAAACAAAATTTATGTCAGGATCAATCGATTCCATGAAGGTACATTCAAAACTTGTATAATAGTATATTCTTCAACGAGTGTAGAATGATGGCTATTATTCACGCGGATGAAGTTTCCAAAACGAGCGAGCGCAGCGAGTGAGTTTTGGAATCATCCAAGTGAATAATAGCCATTCTACACAAGTAAAAGACTATACTTTCTCCACGACTATGTATAAAAAAAATCTTTCATTGGGAATCGAACCTCGATCGCCCGCGAAAGAGTCAAGTATCTCTACCAGCTTTCGACCACATTTATTTATGAAAATTTAAAGAACATAGATATAGGTAACTCAATTTTTAGTAGAAACCTTTACATTTTTAAATGAAATTATAACATTATTAGGAATAATAATAGAGATAACATAAATGTAGGTACTTAATTTAGACTCATTCTTTTGCAAAATTTATGGTAAAGTTATTACAATTGCTTAATATTTAACGTGGTTGGTATTGAATTATGATTAAAACTAGCAGTGCAAGTACTGGAGATTCTGTGATAAATTTATTTATAAATTCTGAGGTAAACGTTTTCGATTTCTTTGCTTGAAATCCTTCTCCTTTTCGTTTAAGGAACGCCCGCAATTTTGAATAATTTTCAATGTGTATTTCATTATTAACATTTAACGTACTTCTTAGTATAGAGTATATTTTGCATAAAGTTGAAGGTTTATATTTTTCGGAAAGTTTTGTGAAATATGCTAGGAGAACGTTTTCCGAAAATGAACTTACTTTATTGGAATTTCTCCATACCATAAATGTTTCATAAATCTTATTATAGTCTTGCTTTGATCTCTCCGGTAGCAAATTCATTGTGGATGATTGAGCAATTTGTTTAATTTAATTAACTCTTCACTATCGCTACTGTTGTCCATTTTGTTCTCTATATATACGTAAAATTATGATTATATGATTATTTTGACGTTTCAAACGACGCGCTGTCAGAAGCGATTTCCGTAGTTAGGTATTTGACGTTTTAAAAGAGACGATTTGATTTATTCATTTTAGCGTGATTTCTGATAATCATAGAATGTGATTGGTTAACGAGAGTGAATTCTTTTTCATTCTTCACTGGTGTGAAGAATTTATGTCATTATTCAGCTAAATATGTAAAAATTATTTGTGCATTATTATATAGTCGTGGAGAAAAGATCTTACAGCGTGGATGCCATGACATAGAGGACAATCTGGAGCTGATCAAAGTAAATGTCTACTAAGCCATGACACAAGGATTACAAAAATAATTTTAGACTCAAATATACTAAGCTGTATGTTGTATGAAGTCTAATAGTAAAAGCGAAGCTATAAATGAGGCTATAACCCCACAGTACCGATTAAATCTAAAATATTCTACTGCTGTAATTTCCTACTGGATTTTTGGTAAATTCAGCATAGAGAATATTAAACAGTAATTATCGTAAGTAAATCATAAGGGCATCTAATTTTTCCGAAAAAAAATCGAAAAAACACGTTGCTAAGTATTTTAACAAGAAGCATTGAGTGCTGGTGGCAACAAAAATCCGAGTTGAAAGCGAGGATTTTTGCACCTGCACGAATGCATTTTGTTAAAAAAATATTACTTTGCATTGTTTTTTTTTTCGATTTTTTTCACAGGAAAAATTAGATTCCCGAATGGTATTTGACAAGACTATTTCATGAGTAACATATTATTCTGCATACACATAGCTTACAAAACATACTACCTATTATATATGCATACATAATAAATATGTAGGTATTAATTTGAAAACTGAAAAACAGGTAATTTATTTAATCACAAAATACTATAAACTTTATTAATTATTTAATCACAAAATACTATAAACTTAATTATTTATGGTACAATTAAAATATAAATTGCAATTTTTGGTACATAGTAGGAGTATTGTTTGAAATCTTTGTTAACTCATTAATGTTGTTGATGGGTCCAGCTATAGAGTGAGAAGCTCGAGGAATGGCTGCAGGATCTTCTGTATTCTGTTTTTTAGCTGGAGGTTCTGAGGCGTCACTTCTAAGGGGTGTTTATGATGTTGGAATAATGCTCATTATCCATTTGCATATAAGGCTTAATTGAGTTGGCTGAACTGTGGCCAGTAATTTTAATTAATTGTTGTTCACCCTCCCCTCCTTTAGCCAGGATACTGACTGCATAGAGTGGCTTGTTATTTTTATTTCTTTTGTATTTAGTCTTGCCTTCTCTGCTGCTTCTTCAGTTCATTTCGAAAGTTCGTTTTTTCCCACTGGAGTGTTTTTGTACCATCCACTTGATCGTTCTTTGTTCCATGATGGGTTTACTGTTAAGAATAATCTATCAGTTGTTTTTCTAGATGAACGTTTAACCATTAGAATTTTAAAAAGACAATATTTGGAACCATTGTCATTGCTAGTGTCATGAGCTCGATCGTGAGTGAAGAAGATGTAAGTATCTGATATTGATAAAAGAGCAGCCGAAGTAGGTGTAGAATTGTTACCACCGAAATCGAAATGACTATATGAGCAGCAGTACCTACGAAGCGTTTAAGAAGCTGGGCCGCATAAAAAAATGTGAAATAAACAAACACCAGTTCAATATGAAGAGGACCCAAGAGTTTTTTGGAGGCTGCTAAGAAAGCAGCTTCTCAAAAACTCTTGGAACCTGGCACTTACATAAGCTTATCGGCATCAGCTGTGGCGGACCTACTAAAGAAGCACTCCCTTGAAAAGTTTAAGGGTAGATGGGATGACGAAACAGGCTGCAAGCTAGCCAAGATACTTCTACAGTATCCTAACAGCGAAACAGCCAAAAAATACTGAACAGACTGAACCTGCGCACAGCCACTGGTATCCTGACTGGCCACTACTGTCATCTACAAAAACACCTTCACAGGATGGGGTTATCTGACACTCCACTGTGTAGAGGATGTGAACAGGAAGACGAGACTGTCGAACACATTCTTTGCGAATGCTCGACACTCTCACAAATAAGACATTTTCTTTTCGGCGAGCAGAGGTTAACACATGCCAACATGAGGGAGCTACCTTCAGGCGACGTCATCTCCTAGTTTAAACAAGTAGGCTGGCTGACGAGCTAGAAGGAAGGCTCAACCTCAGAAGGATGCACAATGGGCCAAATATGGCCTACGTGCTACGTGCTGTGGGGTAACCCACCCTTCTAGCTTTACAGATACAGATGTTATGCGTCAAGTATTTGTTGCATTAACCCAGGAAAGACTGGGCAATATGACGAACTATAACAACATTAATTTAAATATTAACGTCAATTATCATTCTATTTATTTATTTATAATTTAATCCTTCCGTATTTAATCCCGGAGGGACAAAAAATGACAATTCAGTCCCTTTTATAATGGAGCAAAGTTGTCACTTTAGTCCCGAAAGTACGAAAAATACATTTTTTTTGAAACAGGAAAACAATTTTTCCACTTCACTGGTTTGTTTTCCAAAAATAATTCTGGTGAAGGTTTTTATTATTTTTGTTTGTTTTCTTAAAAGCCTCATCATAAAAAAACGGAAATTATGAGCGAATAGAGCATTCAAAATTATAATTTCCGGAATGAATTGTTAATAATAAATAGCAGAATATAAATAGACAAATTTCTTTTTTTAAGTTGGAAATAAAGACTCACGAGTTTGATTTAATTTTAGTTTTATTTGAAATCGAATCAAGCCAGTAGGGCTCTGAATCAAAACAAATCAAACAATAAAACTTACAATATCAAATATTTTGATCAAACTAGTTTGAAAGATTGAATAACTAAATCGTTAGTTGGTTCACAAAAATAGGAAAGAAGTCATTTAAATCCTTTTCTGGTAGTGTTGGATATTATAAATGTTGATTTACAATTTGCTTTGTATTTTAATGTTGAAATAAAATCTGTTAAAACTCTATTAGCCATCCAGGAATTTAAAGATATTAAACACATAACAGATTATCATTTAGTCTATTCCGTCGTTTAGTAATTGTTGGTAGCAGGTATCGCTAGAAAATCTCTAGCCATTTTAGATAGTATTGGAACTGTAGTCTCATGCCTCTTCCACCATTTTAATACATTTTCTGAACTATCAGCCCTTCCTTCAGATTTCCAGGAATTTTCATCCATTGGGACTGGGTTTTTACTATGAGATGTTTCAAAGAAAGCTTAGATGTACTTTTATCAAAATTTTCGGAATCTTTACATTCGCTTTGGAGCGCTGATTTTGTTTTAATTGTCCTTGACCTTTTCGCTAAAATTATCGTAAAACTGGGTTTTGTAAATATATTCAAACTTTAACAAAGCTTCTTCTTGCAAATCTTTGCCCCATGAACTTGAAGGAAAAGTTTCTAGTTTATGACGTGGATCTTTTATTAACTCATCACAATACATCTAATTGGTGCGCGCTTATAATGTTGTCGCGTGAGTATCGCAGCGCAAAAATTAATTTTTCATCAATTTCATTCCTATCCTCTTTAACATCCCATTGTTCCAGTTTGTCCAACATATTTCGTCGACCCGGAAAAAGAGCGTCATAAGCGCTAATTTGCCAATTTTACAGGAGAGGCATTTGAAAATTCGAAATTTTTTATTTTCAATTCCTGTAAACAATACGTAGAAAAAAATATTGGGATTACATCAGTTGTGAAAAGATATGAAACTTGTCAAGTTATACAATTTGAGTATTGAGATATTAGTGGCGTCTGTGAGTCGGAAAAAATCATGAAAAATGGACCAAAATTTACTCGGATTGAGAGTATCTCTCCCCCCTATTTTCGAGGATGCTGAGCACGGTGGTGGTGTTAAGATTATTTCCGGACCTTACCAACCCCTCCATCGGCCAAAATGCACCCCCGACAGAGGTGTTTTTTTTCTTCTTTTTAACAGCGACAAAACGCCTGTGCCCCCATTTTCGAGGATGCTGAACAAGATGGTGGTGTTCAATATCAATTCCGACCTCCAGGGGATGAATTTTTTTATATCAGTGGCAAAACGGGTGTCCCTTTCAGGGGGGAGTTTTGACACCATCGTGTTCAGCATCCTCGAGAACAGACGTTTTGCCGCTGATATAAAAAATAAAAAAACATCCCTGGCGGAAGTAATCTTCAACATTACCAACGAAAGAAAATACGTTTTTTTTACAAGGAAATAATGCGCTGCCCGATTAACCCCTGTCGGGAGTAGTTTTTGGCCGTTTTAGGGGGGTTAGGCTGTCGAAAAGAGAAATTATGGGGGGGGGGATACTCTCAATTCGGGTAAATTTTGGTCCATGTCCTTCCGACTCACAGACGCCACTATATACTATCATATGTCGCTCTTGTTCTTATAAATCTATTTTAGTGGAAATTGATATTTTTTAAAAGAATGGCACATTTACAAGCAAATGTTAAAAAAAGGAGTTAAAAAAATGTTTTTTGTTCAAAACACTTGGTTTTATTTTAAACGAAATGTCAAGATTCCTTGGGATTAACAAATACAACAAACATAAACAATTTTAATGTTCCCAGAAACTAGATAAAATATCTAAGAAAAGAACAGCAGTCGTTGATGACTAGAAATAAACAAACAAGTATTTAAAAAATCAATGCTTATGAAATGGATTCTAAAAATCAATCACTGAGATAAAAAAATAAAATAACTATACCAAAAAGATCCGAAAAATAATAGATAGATAGAAGTGAAATTTTTAGAATATTTATGTTAAGACAAAATTGCTGATAGATCTAATTCGATCAAGAGCTTATAAAAACAAAATTATTTTCCCTGTATGTTATACTAATGGATTTAGCGCCCTATTTTTTACCTCCAGTAACCGTCCTTGATACCCTTGATTATATTTCGAATATACCCAGAACATTTTCAGCACTAGAATGAGTATTGACCTACATAATTAACTTAGAAGATCGTTCACCATAATTTGCAAATCCAAAACAAAAACTTTTGCAAAAAAATACGTTTAAAAGTAATGATTATTATATAATATAATTTCCTTTAAGATAATAACGCCAAGAAGCGCTATAAAAAATTCATACATGGTGAATCAAAATTCATTTAGGTACCAAGATTTCAAAGGACATCTCGTAAAATGATCAAGGATGTAGCAAATTGTTTATTAAAATTGAACAATGTTTTGTACCGAATTTATATTGGTAATTGGATATAACAAATTTACTGCCAACAGAAATTTTCTCACAATCTAGAAGCTTCTGGATGTTCTGAGTTCACAACTTTAACAATTTTCATTTTCTCTTTACTTCTTAGTAACGTATAAGATAAATAAAAAAAATCTGTTGTCCCAAGATTTTCCCGGCAATTATAAAATAAAAATTAAAAAAATTAATTTGGTGTTAAAATTTTTTAAAATCTAAACCAATTGATATTTGGTATCCCAAAAAAAAATCGTTTCGATGTAAAATAGTAAAAATAACATTTGAAATATTATAAAGCGAAAAACATTTCACATGTCAAAAAAAAGTAAAACGATTTTTTAGGGTCGGAACTTTGTTTTCTTTTTCTTTGACATGTCAAATGTCATTTGGATTTTAAATTTAAATTTATTTTTCCATTGCTTAGTTTTAAATTTACAAGCCAATAAGGCAACTAAATACCAAACAAAAACTTTAGGTCTTTTTTGTAATGATCATAGGGCTACTGCGCCCCCTGGTGGGGCGATTTCAATCAAAAACAAACGGATTCATTTCGCGATGATCCGATACCCATACCAAATTTCAGCTCAATCAGATCAAGCGTTTGTACGCTACGGATTGCGATTTTTTAGTTAAAAAAATTTATGTTAGGTTCAAAATTAAGGAATGAAAATTTCAGGATGTATTTACAAGCCAGTGAGACACCTAAATATCAAATAAAAACTTTAAGTCTTATATTTTTTTCGCGTGTACATAGGGCTCCTGAGCCCCCTGGTGGGGCGATTTCAACCAAAAACTAATGGGTTCAATCACCCGAAACCCATATACCAAATTTCAGCTCAATCGGATTAAGCGTGCGGACGCTATCGTGGAAGAATACAGACAGACAGACTTTCATCTGGAAATCGTTTTAATCGTCTCAGGGGACCTCAAAATGGATATATCCGTCGTTATCTCATTTTTTTTTTTTAGCGCGTTCACTATACTTTCCCAGGGCGAGGGACCGGGAAAGTAATAAACATATTGACTTTTTGGTAACAAATAACGACTCCCCCTGTAAGATTTTGATGAGAGATAGAAGTTCTAATGGTACTGCTACTGTCAAGGTTGGCTACCATCAAGTTTCTTTAAAAATTAATTTTTAATACTAACCTTCACGACAAAAGCTTAGAAGATTGCCCTGTCAAACGCACTACTGACTAGCGTAATTTATTTAATAGAAATAAATGTCAACTTTGAGGTGAATGTGATTTTTTTTATAATATAATTATTAGTTTTTTATATAAACATTTTGCTCGTGTGCTTCCGTCTGAGAAGAACAAGGTTTTTTTTAATTTTTACTTGACACGGAATTGTGTAACTCTAGAATAAAATAAGTAACGTTATTGATATTATAATTATTATTACTATTATTATTTGATAAATGTAGAGGACCAAGTCGTATTATGCCCATATTCCATCTACAGAATTGGAGATGTCTATTGAGAGTAGAAAAACTAATACTAAGCTAAAACCTAAAGATATAGATTTGTAAGTTATCGATATTATTCTGCATTCTTAGATAATTGCTGTTTAGATTTCCTTAAATTTTTGTGTCGTCAGCATAAGAAGACACTGAGATATAGAGACAGTATTGAAGGTCGCTGGAATATGCTACAAGAAGTAGGGGTCCTAGAACAGAACCTTGTAGAATAGCACTTGTCTTTCCTCGAAAAATTCTTGATCAACTCTGACTTTGAAGAACTAAATCTTTTTATAAATTATTGAAAAAATCCAAATAGTAGGTTGGTATAACTCCTTTTTTAAATAATGATAAAATTCCTTTTTTCTTAGCTACAGATATTACAATTTTATTATCGTAGGATCTCTTTAGTGAAATATTTGGAAATCCATCTCCTGCAGATTTTTTGGATCTCGTTTTTGCTGGTTCAGTTTTCTTTAAGTCAACACTTTTGAAAGTATCATCTTTATAGGAGGTTGTATAGAAGAACTTGGTGGGACTTTCTTTTCTGAATTGAGGAACATAAAGTTTTGATGTTTTGACCGGTCGCCATCAGTATTCATTATTGGTTTTATTTCCTCCATTCCAATTTGGTTGCTCAAATCTTTCAAATCGACACCCCGTCAACAGAATAGATAGATAGAAGTGAAATTTTTAGAATATTTATGTTAAGACAAAATTGCTGATAGATCTAATTCGATCACGAACTTATAAAAACAAAATTATTTTCCCTGTATGTTATACTAATACTAAGTAACGTTATTGATATTATAATTATTATTACTATTATTATTTGATAAATGTAGAGGACCAAGTCGTATTATGCCCATATTCCATCTACAGAATTGGAGATGTCTATTGAGAGTAGAAAAACTAATACTAAGCTAAAACCTAAAGATATAGATTTGTAAGTTATCGATATTATTCTGCATTCTTAGATAATTGCTGTTTAGATTTCCTTAAATTTTTGTGTCGTCATCATAAGAAAACACTGAGATATAGAGACAGTATTGAAGGTCGCTGGAATATGCTACAAGAAGTAGGGGTCCTAGAACAGAACCTTGTAGAATAGCACTTGTCTTTCCTCGAAAAATTCTTGATCAACTCTGACTTTGAAGAACTTGTTTGTAAGAAAAGTTGAGACCCATTTGTTGAGATTACCTCTTATACCAATATGTTCTAGCTTTAGAAGTCTACGCTTTGGAACCTTACCAAAGGCTTTAGAGAAATCGAGGTAGATAATATATACGTAAATCTATCCATAATTCTGTAACTGGCTCCATCTATCACCGAATAATAATAAGTTTTTAGGGCTTTTACGATTTACCCTGTTGAGCGAATAACATTAATTTTAATGCCCTTAAAAACACATGAAAAATTTAGGGTCCACTGTTTGGGAATATCATTTATCATTCTAAGCGCCAAGTGTGATGTAATGGTACCATCTATACTTGGATTTCCTCTGCCTTATTTTTTACTTTTTTATGACCTCTTAAGCTCCTAAATCAGCTAAAAGCTCAAGTTCAATGTTAATTACTATTATTACATTAGAAAATGTTTGTTCACCTCCTGAATAATCTCACAAATTTTATTACATTTACATCATAAATATTTACCGGTAACCTTTTTCTATTCTCATCCAAAAATATACAGACTGAGATAATTGATAAACTCTCCTATCTATCTGTGTTTATAGTCACCTGCTGGTTAGTTATACAATACTGGCGAAAAAAAATGTTAAGTACCCAATTACGTCAGTTCGATTGATTTAGAACTTTAATTCGGCTTAGATAAAACCAACTATTAAAGCTTGAGAAAATCTTTTACTTTTGTCCAATTTCTAATGAAAAAATGGGCGAAAAGGTACGGAGTAATCGATTTGGAAATATAAATTAACAAATATCTTTATTGATTTTTGTTAAACTGATATTTACGAATATAAGGTGATACAAAATGCTTAGAGATGAATCTCTAATGAACGCTGTCCCAACTTAAAAAAACCATGCATAATTGCAAACGCACCATTTGTCAGTTGTTCATCGCATTGTGAAAGAACAACTTCTGTATCCCTTTCACTTACAAAAAGTACATAATATGATAGTATTTCAATTTGAGTTCTACTTAAATTTTAAGCTAGAAATAACGAATCTATCGGAAGCTTCCAAAATGTGCGTCTTTAGGAGCATGCTTAAAATACTATGAACTAATCATACGACCAATAACGAAGTCCTAAGAGGCTGTAGAAGTGATGAAGGACTCCTAAAAATCTGAATTTTAAGAATAGTGATGAAGTACCAATTTCTGGCAAAATAGAAGGAACGTGGAGGAAGATGCAAGAAAAAGTTCTCACGATTCCAAAATATCAAAGATCGTATTGGGTCAGATGCCCCAACCTAATTTAGAAACACGGGTTGGCCGGAATTGGATGGATGTGCCATTTTAAGAAAAAGAAAATATTATTTGTAATTCAAATTAAAGTCTCTAACGACTGAAATTGGTTGGAGACTACAAGACGGTAGAATTTCCCACTCATTATTAATAAAATTAGTATTTTTTCTAGATCTATTGCATGCAATTGATCAAAGTGCCTACCCCATGCAAACAGAAAAGAACGAAATAAACACTCTTATAAGAAATTGTTTACGTGTCCTATTTCACAGTTTTACGTAAGAGGCAAAATCGATATGGGAACAGACAGAAGGTATTATATATCCTTTTATAAATGATAATAACGCGGTCGATTCTTTGAATTGATACCTTACCTCCGGTTTAGTAGAAATAGAACAAAATAACATTGTTATTTTCACTATAAATGCTACCTTATACAGGGTGGTCCTTAATTAATTGTACATAGAAGTATGGTAGATTCCTCACTTTAAAATATTACGATATGACCCAACTTGCTCTAATACAATGTTGCTAATAAGGAATATACAGGGTGTTAAAGGTTAAATTTTAAGATTTATTTTTTGCAATAACTTTAGCGTTTTTGGATATGTATACATAAAAATTTAGAACTAGGGGTTTTTGGGCACGAGAAATCAGAATCTGATACTTACTTCGATGTAATTTGTAGTGGGCGCTAGTTATGCCGCATTTGTGGCAAAAATGTGCGATAAACTTTTTTGCTCTTTAAGTTAGCGCTATTTTTGTAAAAGAATATTAAATCCACGTTATTTTAGTAAAAAAAAGCATGCTTGTTCAGAGGTCGGATTCAGGAGGTCATTTTACATAAGGATCAGTAAGAATGGAGTCAGGGCCAGAAGAAAAAAATTTTCTCGTTAAGTTTTAAGGTTAATAACAAGTATGCTATTTTTCTAATCTTCTTTTTTTAATTTTTATTGGTTTTTTGAAAACAACATCCTGTAAGACCGATCAGACAATTTTTATTTTTCTCACTTTAAAGCTTAAGGATGATACTAAGCAACAGTTGAAAAAAATTGAATGCGCAACTTTTTGTTTTCTGCAGAAAAAAATAAAACTTTGCAAAATTGTATAATTTTCATGGATTCACATTCTTCTTATGACTGATGCGGCACTACATTGATTGCACATCATCATTTTTCAACAAAAATCATAAGGAAAGTTCATTTTACTCGCTATAAAGTATTATTCAATCAACCGTTGAAATTCCAGGGCCGTATTTATTTTTTGCAGTCTCTGTACCAGTTGGGGGTGATATGGATGGAGGAGATCTTTCTTTAATGTCCTAAAAACTGTGGACTTAGAAATATACAAAATACTGGATATTCGCCGGGTACTTAGCTTCTCATTTTGATTTACCATTTCCAAAATACCCTCTTTTTGGTCTTCTGTCAGTCGCTCACCACGTTCTTTCACAAACTGTCAAAATGTACGTCAAAGCGAATTCAAAGCCTACTTGCATTTGCACAATAGTCAAAAGTAATAGTTTTTTCTTTGACGTTGCAGACAGAAAGTTGTACAACTCGCTTTACAGGGTGTTGTTTTTACAGGATCAATAAAAACTTTAAAAAAATAAATACGGCACTGGAATTTCAACGGTTATGATTTTTGTTGAAAAATGATGATGTGCTATCAATGTAGTGCCGCACCAGTCTTAAGAAGAATGTGAATCCATTAAAATTATACTATTTTTCAAAGTTTTATTTTTTCTGCAGAAAACAAAAAGTTGCGCGTTCACCCTGTATAGAACGTCTTTAAATAAAAATTAAGAAAAACGAGTCGATTACCCAAATTTTGTTGTATATTATTACAACTATTTTAGGCCATCCTCAGGTTCTACAATTAAAATTACGGATAATTAAAAACAAGATCAATAATATTTTTAGTGAAATTAAATATTAGCGATAATAGAAAACAGGTTCAACGATGATAACTATCTAGAAATTGGAACGAAAATATTATTGGTAACATGAATTGAGCGGTATTATTAATCATATGTAAGCCGCATGCATTAAAAAATATTTGCAGTAATTTATATCGAATTTCAAATTCTAGAAATTTATTGAATCTCAAAAATGGTTAATACCTTACTAGTTATTCTTTTTAGTAAAAAACAATTCTGTAATTCTGATGTATAACTTATGAAAAACATCAATATTTAAAGAAAGTTTATTTATATTGTCTCACAAATATTCTATAGAATTTGTTACCAATTTTTCTCTAAATAAATATTATATTAATAGATGGATTGGACGAGATTGTAAGGCTAACTGTCCACCTAAATCTCCCGATTTTACACCCTTTGAATAGTTTGTATTGAACTGCTTTTACTCTCAAATTTAAATTTAAATGTTTGGTCATAAAGTGTGTAGATGTGCTTATTCTATAGATTTGAATAATAAAAAATGTAATATTGCTTAACTTCTTAAATCTGGTTCTCAGTAGGATCTGAGCAAGAGGAACCTTTCTAGCATTTGCTGATTTACTACTTTCTAGGCAGATTTTATAAAGTATGATGAATTAAAGACCCTTGGGGCACTCCTTGATGTTCTGTAAAACTAATATGACATTTGTTCTAAATCTATCCATAACGCGGCCAATGTTAAATTTGGCAAAACCGAAAACAAAAAATAGGGTCGTATAGAAAAAAAAAACGGTTTTTCGTGAATAAAAAAAAAGTAAATGAGAAAGTTGTATATAATAAAAATATCTTTCGATTCATTTTTTATGTCTCGATAGAGATGTAACTTATCCAGATATATCGAAAAAACCGTCCAAAATCGCATTTCACTGTTTTTGCTGTTCTTGGCAAAAATATAGCTCGTGTCTTGTAGAATAGGTACGTATTTCAAATTTTTAAAAATATTAGTTTTCAAGATATTTCGATTTTTTGAAGAAAAAAAAGGCGCTTCCGAAAATCAGCTACTCTTGTTCGAGGAGTGATCGTAAAATAACGATCTTGAGTTTTTTTTGTTCGGAAATACTTGTCCTTTCATGCTATAAAAAGTTTATAGCAATTTTTCAAATTTTAAGTACCAAAAAATGGTTTTTTTGTAACGTTACAATTAAAATGGCAAAAATACAATTAAAAATAGCTACAAAAAAACCAAATTTTCACTTATAAGATCGCAAAAGCTTAAATTATTACGAGGGATAATTTTCCTAAAATATTCGGGCCCGAAAGAAAATTTCCAGGAATAATTTAAGCTTGTTTGGTATTCGGTAAGAAAATTTCACACCATAATTTGGAAAAAAATTATTAATCCAACCTGACATTTTAAATTAATTTCAATAAATAAAAAATAACCAACTTTAGTTAAACCAAATGCTAAAACTCAGATGGGTACTAGCTCAGTCTATCGCCCTTTGGTAATTTTAGCTAACTAAAGGTGGTAGAAATACATTTTTTACAAGTAAACATGATGCAATTTCAAAGAAATTCGTATGTAGGTATATTTCACCATATTTCGTTAAATAAAAAAAATTACCAACTTTAGTTATACCAAATGCTAAAACTCAGATGGTATTAGTTCAGTATATCGTCCTTTCATAATTTTAGGTCACTAAATGTGGTAGAAATGTATTTTTTGTTACATTATTTAATGGTTGTAGATCATGAAGCAATGGAAACAATAAATGAAAGAATTGTCTATTTTATACGACTGGTTGTGTGCAAATAAACTCAAACTAAATACATCCAAAACAAAATATATGGACCTAGGATCGAAAGCACAATGTAGACGTGTAGATCAACATGACCAGACCGTTGAAATAGGCGGGGAGCAAATTCAACAAGTGCGTACAATTAAATACTTAGGTGTAATTATTGACCAACAATTAACTTTTAATGATTACGCTAATTACTTATGTAAGAAGTTGGGTAAAAAAATTGGATTTCTTAGAAGGAATTCATGTAATTTGTCGCAATGGTCAAAAACTTTGATATATAATACAATAATACGCCCACATTTTAATTATTGCATTGAATTATTGTTAGCATCTACTAAAGAAAACAAACTGTTGCAAAATAAATGTTTAAGGATAATATTAAATTGTAACATTTACACGTCAATTAGGGAAAGGCGAATTTGATACTAATTTACAAAATGATACATCACCAGACTCCGAATTACCTTAGTACACTACTCGTAAAGAGATCTGACCTACATTTACGTTCACTTAGATCACAGAACAAATTTAATATTGACTTCACGAAAAAATCTTTTTTAATTTCAACTGTCAAAAAATTTCCACTTAAATATCGTGAAATTTTTTTAGTTGCCATGGTAACTAGTCAAAATTAAGGCATCTTATTGGTTGAAAAGTAGAGGTGTGAAATTTTCAGTCATTTTTTGGTGCTTAAAATTTAAAAAATTGCTATAAACTTTTTATAGGATGAAAGTACAAACAAGTCTTTCTGAAGAAAATAAGCTCATAATCGTTGTTCTACGATCACTCCTCGAACAAGAGTAGCCGATTTTCGCAAGCGCCATTTTTTCGAAAAATCGAAATATCGAAAAAATGTTATGGAAATTGGCTCCCGGTCAAATTGGCTGAAATTTGGATATGTTGTTCGTTTCGGCATCCTGAGCAAAAGTCTCAATGGCACAAAGCTCCACGGATTTATTATTTACTACTTAAAAAGGTAATCTTTTCAAAAGTTTAGTATTTGCTGCGTTATAAAAAAGTACCCCCTTATGTTTTCGAGGTCGCTGCATTCAAATCTAATGCCAATGTAATAATATTGACAGTTGACAGCTGTCAAACTAACTGTCAAACAGCATGTAACAATTAAAATTGATAAAATTAATATGTAAACATATGTTTTTAAGGTTGCTCAATTCAAATCTGTTGTCAAAAAGACGACATTGACAGTTTGCAGCTGTCAACTAGCTGTCAAATAACAAGCAATAATCAAAATTGATAAAATGCACATGTAAATATATGTTTTTGAGGTTGCTGAGTTCAAAACTGAAGGTAAAAAGACGATATTTTAAAAACAACTGAAGCATGCTTGCTGTCACCTAATTATTACTCTATCTTGACACTTTATCATGCACAGTCAAACATTTAATTAACGATAGTACTCAACTGTCAATATCGTCTTTTGGGCATCAGATTTGAATTAAGCAAACTTAAAGACATATGCTTACATGTCAATTTTATCAATTTCGATTGTTACATGCTGTTTGACAGTTATTTGACAGCTGTTAACTGTCAGTATCGATTTTTTAACATCAGTTTTGAACTCAGCAACCTCAAAAACATATATTTACATGTGGATTTTATCAATTTTGATTATTGCTTGTTGTTTGACAGCTAGTTGACGGCTGTCAACTGTCAATATCGTCTTTTTGACAACAGATTTGAAATGAACAATCTTAAACATATTAATTTTATCCATTTTGATTGTTACATGCTGTTTGACAGTTAGTTTGACAGCTGTCAACTGTCAATATTATTAGATTGCAAAACTATAGAAAACTACAACGAAGGTGGAATTTTTTGAACCAGAAAAATTCCAAAAAAGGACCATGGACATTGGGAACAAGTGTGATTTTATTTCACATCCTTAAGCAGTTTTGTTAAGCTCCTTTTTTGAATTTTTATGGTTCAAAAAATTCCACCTTCGTTGTAAATTTTATAAAGTTATAGCAAAAACAAAAAAAATGCGATTTTGGATGGTTTTGTCGATATATCTCGATAAGTTACATTTTTTTTCTCTATACGACCCCATTTTTAATTTTCGGGTTGAAATTTTGTCAAATTTAACATTGGGCCGTGACAGGTTGATTGGACTATTTTTCTAAATCTATCAATAGCGCGAACTATAGCAAACAAATGTAGACGTACGTCCACATGATGATCAATAATATAGTGGGAAAGAAAAAATTCGAAAGTCTCTCCCACGAACGAGCGCTACTGTTTAACGGATATACAGTGCGTTTGACCCGTCCTTAGTATGGTGGCTGGGCAAGAATAATGGCCATCGTCTATATGGTTGGCGTCGATACGGAGCAACCATGTGCCAAAATCGCTAATTAGTAATTACCAAGGTCAACACCTTCCTATTGTCATCGACATTTTGATATGCTCTAACTTTTCAAACAAAACGCAAAGTGTATACGCAGACCGTTCAGTCATTTCACGGTGTTTGCCCGCACCTAGGAAGAAATACAGAGTATCCTAAAGAAAAATTGAGAGAAATTTTTAATTAAAAGATTGTTTCTTATTTGCTGTCTTAATCATCGTAATCAAAGAAAGTAATAAAAATGTCAATTCCGTTTTCTATTAAGTTTAAAATAAATAAGTTTATTGTAATAAAACACTGGCAAAAGGTGCATACAATTTATTTAAAATTGGTCTATACGCTTTCACCTTGCGGCATCTTCAGAGGCTTCTACAAGATAGATTGGAGGTTAGAGTGTATTATAAGTTTTTTGGGTATACTACTTACTCGTCAAACAGTGTAAGACTAACGAAAAATGTCATTAATTGAAATTAGTGAATTAAAACTAACGAAAAATGTCATTAATTGAAATTAGTGAATTAAAACTAACAAAAAATGCCATTAATTGAAATTAGTGAATTAAAACAACATCTCATATGGTTAATTTACATTACAATACTCTCGGGGCTGAATTTTGACCTCTGGAGGGGTTGGTGGGGGGTCGGAAGTGAAATTGAACACCACTATCGTGTTCAGCATCCTCGAAAACAGGGGGAAAGACGTTTTTTACAGTGAAATGATGTGCTGCCCGGGGTAGTTTTTGGCCATTTTAGGATGTTCGGCTAGCGAAAAGAGAAATTCTGATACCGCCATCGTGTTCAGCATCCTCGAAAACGGCGGGGGGCAATTTAAATCTAGCTGTTTATTGCAATTGTAGGGATTATTTGAGAGTTCTCTGCAAATCTCTAAGTTTCCTAAGAGGCCAAGCTTCAAATCAGATCTAAAGCTTGTGGTATGTGGCAGTATAATTTCAGAATTGTTAGGATCATCAATTTTGTGATTGTTTATTTCTAAATGGGTTGATGTTTTTGAGCGATCAAAATGTTCTTTTATGCGTATCTTAATTGGTCTAATAGTTTTCACTACGGCAGGGCGGTTTCCACAATTTAATTTATAGATACCACAGGATCATCTACAAAAAAAGCACTTAGGCCAATTTTAAAATAAATTTTATGCACCTTTTGCCAGTGTTTTATTACAATAAACTTCATAATTGTGCATACAACCAAATTACTACTAAAATAAATAATACCTGTGTTTACTTAATCAAGCGTTCGAAATGTGCACAGTCGGCAATTTAACATAATCGAGCTTTATTAATAGATTCTTAATTTTTTAGATGTTCCCAATACAAATATGTTTTGGGGTTAAGATCCGGTAAACGTGGAGGCCATTTATACATTCTCTATATAACGCTGAAAATTTTAAAATGGACTGCAGTTGAAACCAAATGTGGTAAAAATTCCTTAAATTACTATGGCAAAATCCTTATGTATTTCTTTAGAGACAAAACTAAAATACGACCTAGTAAAGACATTATTATGTCTAAATATTTAAACAAAACCAATTTCTTAAAATTTGGACACCATGTATAACTTTACACTCGATTTCACACTTTTATTTATGTCGGAGGGCATGTAGACCTTCAATTGTTTAAAAAAATTTCACACTCAGAGAAACAACGCCAATTGTTTAGCATAATAATTGATATCATGTGTTGATATGTTGATTTTATTCTAACTGTGACAGTTTTTATCGTAAAAATAAAGTTTGGTCAAATAAAACTTATTTTTTCTACCATCGCAAAAAGTTACTACTTTTGGCCCTGAAGACTGTTCCAAAAGATTTACTTTTTTTCACTAGTGCAAAAAAGTGCTTTGATACTCTGTAATTAGGAGTTCGATCTGAAGAAAACATTTTTTCCTTGTAATTTGAGTATACTTATAAACGTGGAACCATTAAATATTATTCAAAACATTATTGTTTGATATTAAAAAAAAACATTTTTTACTGTGGGTTTGATTAATCCAAATCTTGTTACTAACGAAAGCATATTCATAGTTAGCTATGGATGGCGCCTGACAGTGGCAGTTTACGTAATTCATTTCAAGTTGTCAATTTAAAATTTTAGTATTTCGTTGTAAGCTGTTTATTGGCTTCTGTAAGTCGGAAAATTATGAAAATATTTTTTAACGTAACAAAATTAGTTACCTCCCCCGTTTTCGAGGATGCTGAACACGATGGTGGTGGTTTAAACTCTTTTTAAGTTGACCATCGCCCCCAAACGGCCAAAAACAACCCCCAAAAGGGGTGAAACGCGAACACTCCGTCTTATACCGAGAAAAATTGCGTCACCTCCCGTTTTCGAGGATGTTGAACACAATGGTGGAGGTATAAATTCTTTCTGAGTTGACCATCATCCCCAAACGTCCAAAATCAACCCCCAAAAGGGGTGAAACGCGAACACACCGCCTTATACCAAAAAAAACTGCGCCACCTTCCGTTTTCGAGCATACTGAACAAGACAGCGGTGCTGTTGAATTTCTCGTAGTTAATCCCACCCCTTGAACGGCCAATAACCACCCCGAAAGGGGTAAAACATGAATATACCTTATAAACTGAAAAAACTGCGTCACCTTCCTTATGAATGTCTGGTTCGAATAGTGAAGAAGAATATATTTGTACTCCTCCAGATTTAATTCAAACAGTAAATGAAAATATCGGTTTTGGTATCACATAGACCTCGCAGTTCAAATATTTGTACATATTTCAATTACACCCTGTATTCTAGTTAAAAAAAGTTGATTTTAATAATTTTTGATAAAAACGAAACGTAACCAAATAAACAAAATTATTCTTTAACCACAATCCATTAAATAGAAAGTCAATTTATAAACAACTGTCATTAAACAAAAGAATGAATAATTAAACTTCATAGTCAATACTCTCTTCTAATCATAGATGGCAGCACATCTAAAAATTTCATAGTAGTAGTTTTGTAATTCGTGTTTTCGTTGGAACACCCTGTAAAATGTATATGATTTATTTTAAGATTAGCAGAACAACGTAAATTGGTACAAAAACCTTTAAAAAGAGACACAGTGTATGTTATCTCTTTTAACAATCAACAGAGTTTGTAGTATTTTCGATGGTATACCGCTATTCCAACTTTCAACAGTCTCACTCGGTTAAAGTTCAAATAAAGGGAAACGAGATTAGATTCTTCCCAGAAATTACACAGATAATATTGAGAATGTTTTGAGTTTCAAACGCAGGATGTTTTGGTGATTAGGAAAACATCGATCTACTAAAAATCTTCAATGTTCTTTGATGGCGTGTGTTTTTTTTAATTAGAAACGGATCACTTTTGATTCAACATGTTTATCCAATTACTTATATTTATTTGGGTTTAAGACAATTAATATTGTGTTCGTAAGCATTCAAATCATGCATTGCTGGTAATGTTTTGATTATAAAATTAAGGGTAATAGAAAAATAGATTAATGAAAATACAACATTTACGATGTGGGTCAAATATCTATGAAAAAGTTTTAAGGTGCTCATTCACGATCGTTCCATTCCAATCGTTCCACGCCAAACACTCCAAAAAGTGACCGTAAATGGGAAAACGCGAATGGATGGGGTGGATTTTTATGGCCAGAATGGAATTCCAACCTGCCAGAAATCCATCACACAAAATGAATTGTTGAAGCGATGGAGTGAAAGGCGGAGTGTCCGAGTATTACCGAGTGCATACGAACTTGTAACTGTTATTAAATGAATAGCCCCGGCCTCATACTGCTTATAGGCTTGCAAACTTTTGTAAGCCTTAAACTGTTGTCCCGAATAAAAACTGTTATTATTATTAAATAATAAGTCCATAATTGTAATATTTGGCAACTTCATTATGTCCAAAGAACAATCACTATAACATAACCTAACACATAAGGATCAATATCATCCATAATCCGAATTTTAAAATGGTACCGGCACTTAATATCACCACTAAGACCTAAATAGCAACTGCTTCGCAACATTTTAATAAAAATTAATCATAAAAACATTAAAAAAACGTAAAAAAAAACACAAGTCTACACAACAATCCAATGTAAATAGATGCAATCATAGTTGTTTGTATGCCTCCCAGCAATTATGGCCGACCTGTCAAAGTCACGTGGTTTGGAATGGTCTATATAATAAATGACAGAAAGTACCCATAACCTATAAACATATGCAAAGTGGAGTGTTGGATTGATGGAGTGGTCTTGATTGGCCTACCCATAAAAGACGGGATTCAACAGCTCGTCGAATGCCACTCCACGCAGGATTGGCGATATTCGGTTCAAAGGAACTCAAAGAGCCCCATCCTCAATGCATCGTGGAAACGGCCAAACCTTGACTGCGCGAGAAGTGAAGCTTGGCGCGTGGAGTGGCATTCAACGAGCTGTTGAATCCCGCCTTAAAGGTGCCCATTCACATATATCATCAAAAATCACTTCAAAATTGCTCTCAGATCGATTTTTAAACAGGTAGGTACAATTACTAAGAAGAGTAACTATTGTCTGTCAATCTTAAATTGAATTCGCGCCATATTGTTGCTTCGAGGTCATAGCGTATTCAATCGGTTTGATATTTGGGAATGCCTTCTTGGGTACCATCAAATACTATTAAACGAGCAAGGTTTGTATGTGTGTGTGTGTGTGTGTGTATGTGTGTGTGTCCAGAGGATCTCGAAATCCACTCGTCAGAATTCAATGAAACTTTCAGGGTTGACTAATTCCTATCTAAATCGGCGAAAAATGTTGGTCTCATGTCTGTGAAAATTCGATCTTCCGAGATATTTACAAGAAAAGTTAAGCTTTTAGTTTTATTTCCTAGCAACGGCACATAATAATAACTTGTTTCTATAGTAATATATACTATAAAGGATAGATGAGTACAGTCAAAGTGGGGATATAACGTCACATTCCATAGGCGTACTTTGCAAAATAAGTTTCTATAATATAAATAAGGTCACAGCATATAAAATATATATACGCACTTCGTAGATTAAATTTTGAAGTTATATTATTTACAAAAAATAAAAATAAACTTTATGCATCCGACACTTTAACATTGAACGAATTAAATTTAACCAATAAATAACAAGGAGGATTATATGTTGGGATTAAACTTTTTTTAATCCCTTGGCATTAAAAGTAACGCTTCAGTACTTACCTAAACTCAAAGATTAAAAAAAAAGTTAGTTCAAGAACTATCTTTAAAAGTCACTGTCTTCACTAAAACTACTGGTATCACTATAATTGTCTTTTCTGAGGTTTATTATTATCGGTTCTATTAAATCATCCATTGATATATCCACTTTCCTAAATGAATTTTCCACATTTTTAACATGATCAATGCCTTTTCCCCAATGTTCTCTATTTACATCTGAAACTGCCTTCAAAAACAAATTTCGCACATCAGGAAATTTAAATGTTTTATTGTTTTGAGAAACATAACCTTTTAATAATTGAGACCAGATCAGTTCAATGGAATTTAACTCTGCGTGGTTCGGAGGAAATCTGAGAATTTTAATTCCTTTTTCTCTGGCCATCTCATCCATAATATATTTTTTGAATTTGTTTTTATGTTGCCTTGCTATTACTAATAATTCTGCCTTCAAGGATTTAGGAGGACTGATAATATTTTTAGAATGAAGCCATTTTGAAATATATATTAATACAAAATTCTGAATCAATTAAAATAAATACGATACGGCTATGAATAAATAAAGTCTGACTTATCTGTCAAAAGAACAAATTTATTACAGTAAAAACCATGGAAACAAGAATCTAGACAAAAACTATATTAGGCCGATCAGATGTATTAAAATTTAAATTTTAACTACAAATAAGCATTGAAGGATGAGGTAAAAATAAAATTTCTACCTCTTGAACCACCTGTACTACGTTCTGCAAATTAAATACTGCACTCCTTTCTTCTGTATAGCATAGTAGTAAAAAGGTTTGACTTTATTTAATTTCTGGCGTTTTAATCAGAAAGAATTCAATTTTAAATTTGTCGCTTTATATAAAAAAGGAAAGGTTCATTTGACGGACGTAAATAATTTGCTTGTCAAATGACAGCCATCTTATTAATTCAAAGTTGAAAATACAACGTTGCCAATTCAATTTCAGAAATCATGGGTTTAGGTAAATATTTATAGGAACGTTGAGTAACACTGTTAAAATGGACACTTGTCTTCCCTTCCCCGATAGTGTGAGACTACCCCTTACGGCTACTATTTTATTATGCGGACAGTTTTAATATTTAAGTTTTATGATCAGAGAGAGAGAGAGAGAAAGAATTTTTGAAAAAATATGATATCAATATCTGCCACACGTCGAGAGTCTGGTCACAGGTTTTTGTGGAGGTTTTTACCCAAGTATGAATATCAGACCTATAATTTTCCTTCACTGCAGATCAATAAATAATAAAATCAATTGAACATAGAGTTTTTCTTATATAGTGATAAATAGAGTGAGCTGAGCGATCTTCTGTTGACGGGACGTGTGCCCTACACGCTGCTGTTGCCCGTCCCGGAAACGGGGCCTGTCCACCGTGACAATTCGCGAAGATCAAGCGTCAGTAGATGTTGCTCTAAAAGGGTGAAATCCCCAAAAACTAGGCAACTTTTAATGCATTTAACTAACCTCTGTGACAAGCAGTTGATAAACGTCAACAACAGCTGCAGCCAATTGAAAATTAACACTGACAGCTTTTTTAATTTTCCCGCCTACTTTCAAGCCAATCGCCAATCAACTTTTTATTTATCTCCCTTTCAGTAGTTCAAGTAGATGTCGCCCACTCCGTGATTTTCGCGAATTAATTAATAATTTGTCATGTTATAAAAATACTTAAATTATATATTCATTGGACTGCTTAAAAATGTAGATTTGAATGTTAAGAGCGAAGCTCGGTGACCAGATATTTATTCTGTGGTTTGGCGTGGAGCGATGGATTGGAACGACAGTGAATGGGCACCTTAATCGTTCCAACACTCCAGTCGTTCCAAACTACGTCATCTCCATTAAAACGATCATGAATGGACACCTTTACGGTTTCTCCTGTTATTACATTTTCTTTCTCTCATTAAATTTTACGTTGTGTATTTTTTTACAACTTTACTGATCTATTACTGTAATTATTTAACGTCATTGGCACCGTAACGCTATTAAAGTCACCAAAACCGTAAAACCTAAATAAACAGTTGCATCCAAACAAATTTAAACTCAAAGAGAAAATTAATAAAATACCTTTTACTATAGTATATCTAGTATGTACTATAACCAAACATAATTTAATGATATGTGATTACAATAAATGGCATATCATTAAATAAAGCGCTCTCATGAACTGTCGTTTTATTCATAAAAAATGTTTCATGTTTGCAATTTTTGCTCGCGTGAGTTTTTCCAATGACATAAGTTATCAATGATGTAGCTGTATACGAGGATATAATGACTGGGTGTGTCGAGTGAACTAATGGAATGGGTTTCCAATGGATTAATTTTTTTTTTCGGAGTATATAGGTAAATTTCCAACTTCTACGTCATTTTTAATAAAAATTAATGGACGATCTAATAATCTAAAAGCATTTCCTTTGATTCCCAATACATATTTTATTAATAATTTGATTTTTCACGCACATAATTTTAGTATTTAGATTTAGTTTTGAGAAATAAAAAAATAACAAAGAAAGAGACCTCGAAAAACAAATAATTTTTGACGCCCCCAAAGTACTCCCCCCCCCGTTTTCTAGGACGCTGAATAATCACCCCAAAAGAGGAATTCCGCGTCTTGTATCGGCAAAACTAATGTAACCCCCCGTTTTTGAGGATGCTGAACACGATGGGGGTTTTCTCTTTTAACGCAAGAAACACATTTTTACCCTTTTGGGGGTGGTTTTTGGCGGTTTGTAGGGAGGGATCAACTCGGGGAGAAGATCCAAATCAGCATCGTGTTCAGCATCCTCAAAAGTGGGGGGTTACATTAGTTATGCCGGCGGAAGACGCGGGGGTGGAGATGGGGGCCAATTTGCAATGAAATTTAAAGCTCTGACATCATGTTCAGCATCCTCGATTACGGGGGAGCGTACTTTGGGGCGTCAAAAATTCCTTGTATGTTCGTGCTTCTCACAGAATGTACTAATATGTCATTAACCAATTAGATTTTCATATTTCTATAAACATCTAAACCACTTTTGCTATCAAGATTAGCAAACTGGTTATTTTTTCAAGCCAAGTAACGTAATTAGTAACAAGTTTCAACAAATTGTGAACAATTTTACGATAGATAATGACAGATCTGGCACATTCTTTACGAAAAAATACGTGTAAAAATCTAAGGTTAAAATTAGCAGAAATTAACAAAGGTCGCGTGCCGGTTCGGCATTATCATCTTGTGGTTAGGAAGCGTCAGACTAGCGGAATAAAAGAGCATAAATGTATCGATAAATGGGCACAATTATTTCAAAGTGTCCTCTATATATGAGTAATGGGCCCAGGCCATATTGTTGAGCTTTGATATATATGTATGAAGTTAGGCACTTACATCAAGTGAAGTGGTTGGTAGAAGATTACGAAACGAAATATATTTCTAAATAAAGCAGATTTTAATTTACTTATGTCTGTTCTAAATATTTATATAACCGCAAGCTAATAACGGTCAGTTAGCGCGTGACCTTGAAATTTGTTACTTCTACATCCATTTTTCCATAAGAAATGAGTCAGAACTGTTGCATCTTCTTTACTGTTATGAAATAACCAAATTTTTGGGCAATGCGCATTGGATGCTTTATTTTCTATTCAAAATCCTCAAACAACCTTTCTGTGTGTAAAAATAATAATGCATTATTAAGCACTAGACAAACAATTATTATGATCTAGTATCAACGAAGGCAATGAAATGATATTTCTCAATAAACCCAAAATATTAAACTTTTATATATATTTCAGCCGACGAGTTGCCCCTGCCCCCAATCTTTGGGCTTGAGCCGCTTTTATAAGGACCGATTGGCAATGTCAAAATTAGCGAAAAAAATGTTTGGGCCATTTTTGAGAGAAAATGTGAGTTTTTAGGGTATAAATGGATCTAGAATCTACAAAAAAAATCAAAAAAATTAAAATTTGGTTTACGCTGAATGAATTTTATATAAGAAATGATTGGCAATGTCAAAATTACTGAAAAAAAATGTTTGGGCCATTTTTGAGGAAAAAAGTGAGTTTTTTAGGGTATAAATGGACTTAGAATCTACAAAAAAAATTCAAAAAACTTAAAATTTGGTTTACGCAGAATGAATTTTGTATAAGAAACGATTGGCAATGTCAAAATTACTGAAAAAAAATGTTTGGGCCATTTTTGAGGAAAAAAGTGAGTTTTTTAGGGTATAAATGGACTTAGAATCTACAAAAAAAATTCAAAAAACTTAAAATTTGGTTTACGCAGAATGAATTTTGTATAAGAAACGATTGGCAATGTCAAAATTACTGAAAAAAAATGTTTGGGCCATTTTTGAGGAAAAAAGTGAGTTTTTTAGGGTATAAATGGACTTAGAATCTACAAAAAAAATTCAAAAATCTTAAATTTTGGTTTACGCAGAATGAATTTTGTATAAGAAACGATTGGCAATGTCAAAATTACTGAAAAAAAATGTTTGGGCCATTTTTGAGGAAAAAAGTGAGTTTTTTAGGGTATAAATGGACTTAGAATCTACAAAAAAAATTCAAAAATCTTAAATTTTGGTTTACGCAGAATGAATTTTGTATAAGAAACGATTGGCAATGTCAAAATTACTGAAAAAAAATGTTTGGGCCATTTTTGAGGAAAAAAGTTTTTTAAAGTATAAATGGACCTAGAATTTACAAAAAATCTGTTGTGTCGCCACAAGACTTTCCCGGCAGTTATAACATAAAAATTAAATACTTAATTTGGTGTTAAAATTTTTTAAAGTCCCAAAGAAAATTTGTTTCGAATTATTTTAAAGTAAAAATGACATTTGAAATATAAAAGGAAAAACATTTCACATATCAAAAAAAAATAAAACAATTTTTTAGGTTCGGAATTTTGCTTACTTTTTCTTTGACATGTCAAATGTCATTTGGATTTTAAATTTTAAAATTTTTTCCATTGCTTAGTTTTAAAATTAAGGAATGAAAATTTGAGGATGCATTTACAAGCCAATAATAACAAATAAAAACTTTAGGTCTTTTATTTTTTTGTAATGTACACTGCGCGTCATATAAAACTGGTACAACTCTTATAATCGAAAATAGTATTTTTCTAGGTGTGTAAATGCATCTTTTAAAATGTGTCAATACTAAACTAGTTTTTATGTTATAATTTCTAGGGCAGTGATGCCAGTTCAAAAAATATTTTAGTAGATGTAACGATAAAATTAAATTTTTTACAGCAATAAAACGAGATGGAGAAATGAAAAATTTCGATTCAATAATTAATAACTTGTCATAGCTCCATTACTATTAAATTTTCATCTTCTGCCAAGCTATTTTGGAAATTATTCGGATTTGATCAAACTTACTTAAATGGGCTGGCATTGTGGATATGCGCTTTGATAAATTTGACAAATGTGACGGTTATTTTGATTGATTAATTAAGTTAGGTTTACATTGGGAAAAAAGTGTACCAGTTTTATATGACGCGCAGTGTACATAGAGGCTAATGCGCCTCCTGGTGGGGCGATTTCAACCAAAAACAAACGGATTCGTTCCTCAATGATCCGATAGCCACATACCAAATTTCAGCTCAATCGGAACAAGCGTTTTTAGTTTAAAAAAAATTTTTTTTTAGGTTAGGTTCAAAATTAAGGAATGAAAATTTCAGGATGTATTTACAAGCCAAAGTGGCACCTTTCGCGATGTACATATGGCTCCTGCGCCCCCTGGTGGGGCGATTTCAACCAAAAACTAATGGGTTCAATCCCGATCACCCGAAACCCATATACCAAATTTCAACTCAATCGGATTAAGCGTGCGGACGCTATCGTGGAAGAATACAGACACACATACACACATACAGACAGACGGACAGACTTCCATCTGGAAATCGTTTTAATCGTCTCAGGGGACCTCAAAATGGATATATCCGTCGTTATCTCAAATTTTTTTTTTAGCGCGTTCACAATACTTTCACTTGGGGAGGGGCCGGGAAAGTAAAAAATTCAAAAAAATGAAAATTTGGTTTACGCAGAATGAATTTTGTATAAGATACGAGTGGCAATGTCAAAATTACCGAAAAAAAATGTTTAGGCCATTTTTGAGAGAAAAGTGAGTTTTTTAAGGTAGAAATGGACCTAGAATCTACAAAAAAAATCAAAAAAATTAAAATTTGGTTTGCGCATAATGAATTTTGTATAAGAAACGATTGACAATGTCAAAATTACCGAAAAAAATGTTAGGGCCATTTTTTAGAGAAAAAGTGAGTTTTTTAAGGTAAATGGACTACTTAGGGAATACTTAATTGGAAAGAAGATCGGTCAAGGTTCATACAGATGTCTGGTCTTTGGGTATAATTGTATAATTCTATTTATAATGTTGATGCGAAACAAGTGCAGTAGTACTTATCGCTAATCATTAATTGTATTTATTGATTAAAGTAATATTGAAGAAGTAAATATGTTGAGAAAAAATTAAGAACGGACATTTTGAGTCACCCGCCAGGTTCTAATGGATGAAAATTGGAAAATTAGTAACAGGTTGAAAATGGTGTCATCGCCACATGTCCGTTCTGAATTGACTGCAAAGATGCGACTCTATATTTAGTTTCGTGTAGCTGCGGACGGTAGAAAATGTCCGAAAATTTTATTGTATTTGTGTAAATCTATCGACTTATGCTTGAATAAAGCTTGTAGCGATAAAAGGCCATTTTGGTTACGGTATGCCGTACTATAAAGACGGACTTGAAAACGCAGCAACATTTTCCATATTATGCCCTCTTTTATCAAAACTAATTTAAAAATATGTTCTTAATCAAACTCCTAAATTAGTTCATTGTTACTTTCTGCAACATTTAATATAATTTCCACTAATAGGAAATTTTTACATGCGATGACAGTGACTATTACACATCATATTAACACATTACCATACACGACAACTTACTGAAGTTTCAAGCCACTGAATATTGTTTATTTGATAGTCACATTGTATGCGCACAATTATTTTGAAATAAGAGAAAATTAGAAGTAGGTGACAAAACTAACGGGGCCGGAACAATTGCAACGGTGATTTTTATGTGTCTGCGATTATAGTACCCAACTATCTATGTCTTTGTATCATAAATGACAGATTTTTTGTTTCAAAATCAGAAACTACCATTAACCAATAGTATACAATATATCTGTAACAAACAAAATGTGTCTTCAGAATAATATCATAGAATAACAACATTCTGATGATGCTGACCTTGTCATTCAAACGTACATCAAGCGTGATACGTTTTAGTATTTTTTGTGGTCGTTTTTAAGTAAATAAAGTGTTTTTAAGTTTGAAGATAACGAGCATTTTCAATGCAACCGGTAAACATTGCTAGATTATCGGAAATTTATACTGTAATGGTGTTTTTCCCAATATTTACATTTTTCAAGCTGGTTGAAAGCAAACCAGGGAAATTATTTAGCCTATTTGAATAAAATTGCATGTTTTCCGTACACTAAAGGTTTCTCTTCAGTTCGAGATAGATTTTTTATTTTATTTTAACTTCAATAGACAAACTTTTTTCAATCCAGCGTATTATCAATTTTGGGCATATTATTTTTTTTATAGAAGGTACTTTAAATATTTATTTATAGGGCTCTACGCCTATAAGTCTAAAAGCAAAAGAACTTTTCAGATTTTGTGAGAAAAGATGGCCATCCAGCAAGTAGCGGAAGCATGCACAAATATTTTAAGCCTGCCCTGCGCGTTTCGTATCGAACGTTTAATAAAATGTCTGCCTCGCCCCTTACCTCTGCCCTTCAGGAGAAACTGTGAAGGATACAGAGTAGGGCTCTAAAATAATTTGAGGTTGCAAGTCTATCGTGGACCCCAATGACACTGGATCAGTTGCTTGATATTGCGGCGTAGCTCTCACGTAATCTTATCCTGCAATTATTGTTCTTAGGAAGTTCAAAGTGATGGCCACATCAGTGGTTTTCATTTGAAAAGCTTCTCTGAACTCTATGTCATAGTTTTGGTGTGCCATATTATCTATCATCTTGTCTTAAATTATTTTCAAATAAATATTCTCCACTTCTGTGAAAATTATAACTGAATTCGTAGTGTATTTGACTTAAAATTTTCATTTTCCGTATTTCAGTTTATTCTTTGAATTGTTTTGGTTATTTTAGGCTTTCTTTGGAGCCGCTTGCTGCTCTAGTTTTCTTCCCTGGCATCATTTTTTCGTTGTCTTATATTCGGTAAAAACTGATTTTGAGTTTTTAAGTATAAGAAAATAATCGTAAAAAGTGTTACTAGTTCACTCCTTAAAGACGTTACAAATAAATCCTTAATCCTCAACATATACTAATGGTGAGGATTCTTCAAATCTGCCAATTAGCAGTGGAGTACCTCAAGGTTCAGTATTATGTCCAATTTTATTTTTATTATTCATCAACGATATCACATACTTAAAAATAAGTGGAAGAATAACGTTATGATGACACGAGTGTAACCTGGAGTAGTTCTGATATACAGGCATTACAATCTAGCATAAACAAAGATATAGTAACTATTAAGTCATGGTCTGACTCGAATGAACTTTGTTTCAACACCAGTAAAACCGTAGCAATGTCTTACAGAGGTACTTTACAGCCTATAACTCTAAGCTATAATCCGATTCTAACGGTGAACTCAATCAAGTTTTTAGATCTTTATATAGACAAATTCCTAAAATGATACAGTCATATTGATACATTGACAAAAAAATCTTCTGCATGTTTTGCCATTAAAACTGTTTCTAAGGAGCTAACCCCTATGACGACCTACTTTTCCATTTTCGAATCTCACCTTCCGTTCTGGGGTTCTTGTAGCTTATACCACTTCGAATCTATTTTCAAATTACAAAAAAGAGCAATTCGTTATGTATTTGGTTTAAGTGGCAGGGCACACTGTGAAAATTATTTAAACATTTCAAAATTCTATCCCTTCCTGCTCTATTTATCTTTGAATCCGTCTGCTTAGTTCGCAAGCACATTCAAAAGTTATCGGAAAGACCAACTCATAGATATTGTCACGAATCCCAAATATATATAAAATAATAATTTCCGAGTTTTATTTATCAAAATTATTTTAGTTTAAATTTATTTACTCAATAGAAAACAAAAAATATAAACATTTAATTAAACCAGGTCGTTGCAAAATTTCGCTGATGTGCAGAAACCCGAAAATCGATGTTAGATTGCCTAATTGAGAGACTATAGTAGAAGTAAATCATTTGAAATTGCGAACTCTGCACTGTCAGCAATTTTTTCCTAAAAACTATCCGGGACGGAAATAATTAGGCAGTCAGTCGTCGGCTGCAGAGTTTATTGTCGGCTGAAGAGTCAAGGGTTGGTTAAAAGTTAAGTTCCTCCGGGAGATTATTAGAATCCGTCGTCAAAGCCAAAGCCAAAGTTAGTCCTTTAACGGAGAAGAGCCAATAAGGGTGTTTCGCCCTGGATACGTAGCTGCAACACGTAGGCCTACACGGGACCACGTGACAATATCTTACAAGAAATTTAGATACTGATGTTTATTTAACTATTCCCATCTCTGACTTAATAAAAGATTCTATTGGAAATTTTAATTTAAACTTTAAATTATAGTGACGGATATTATGCATATCCAATGCAATTGTTATTCATATTTTGTGTGTTTTGTTTTGTCTAGTAATTTATCACCGAACAAATTGTTCGGTATCTGAATTCGATCTACGTGTGTGTAACTTTTTTGTGTTTATGAATTTTAAAATTCTGACTTCAGATTTTGATAGAGCAACAAAAAGTAAGCTTAGGGTTTGATGTGCCTCTCCGTACCTCTTCGAGAACACCTTCAAAATGGGGTCCAAAATATGAAAATTTTGAAATTTGAAATTTTGGTAAAAGTGAGTAGACTGGCTGTGTTGATTAGAATAAGAACTGTCAATCTAAAATTTTATTAATAGTTTCATTACAGTTCGGTCTATTGCAATGCTAGAGAAGCATTCTCAACTGGTTTTTATTATGATTAGTTTTAATTTTCGCTTTGTCTATAAAATTTTTGTAATTTTTCTATGACAATAAAGCATATTCTCTCTCTCTCTACCAATTGAAAAATTCTTGCGTCACCGCTAAATAGTGTTACTTAGAATGCAGACAAATAAAAAGCTAATTAAACAGTAATTTTATACTTTTATGGAATGACACTATTTCAAGTAAATAAACTACATCCACCTAACGCGTAAATGTCTAGAAAGCAACCCACGGATTCGAATTCAATCGATAACCTACTGACTCTTGCAACTGCAGACGACATTGACATTTACGGCGTTTTCCCATCATAAAATAATGAATAAAAGGTAAAACCACGTTCCTCGCTCAATGGTCTAGTTGTCTAGAAACGATTGCTACTGAATAAAACTAAGTAGACTGCGTCACGCCATGCGGGAGTTTCTTGAGATTATTCATAGAATTTTCAAGTGACCTATGCACCTCAAGTCACTGGTAATATCGTACTTGGTGGCAAAAAAAATCGCTTATAGAAATATATACAACTAGTATTCTAAACGACTGTGATTATGCAAACATGCTGGGTCATTCAATACTACCCTAATCAAAAGAGAATTCACAATTTTAACACACTAATTAAATAATGACGTAAATACGAAAATAAATATTCATAAGACAAAAACTGTGATCGTAAGAGAAAACGATAAACATATAATTTCACTTGAGAATGGCGTAAAACAACTAGAATATTCGAAAACCATAACCGTTGTCCGTATATTAAAATTAATGCTGCAGGATTAGGATCTATTGACCAAGAATTAAATGTCTTTTTTGTCAACATCCTCATCAGATTCTAACGTATCTTCATATATGCCAGTCATATTAAGTAAAAATAGCCTTCTACCTGGAAATAACTCCCCCATATGTGTTGTACTAGTACCCATTAACAACATATCAAAAATCAACACTCGTGCATGCTGTGGTACTTCCGCCATCTTGAAAAATGGCGGTCAATATTCAATTCACTAACTAACTAAACAGATTTTTAAACAGTTCGTCAGCATCATCTGTTACTTGATGTATTTCATATTCATTGGAAGCTAGATGGCTGGAAAGCAAAGTGATGAGATCCTTTTTATTTTTTGGATTAGATAGAAAATCAGACTGGCTATGAGTAACGATTTTACATTTACCATCAATATACTGCTAAAAAAAGGCTGCAAGCAAATTTTGATTTGAGCTGCTGCTTCCCAACACAGCTTCCAAGTGTACCACCAAGTTCAAAAATGGCTTGGAAATGGTTTAGATCCGTGTCAATGGGGATGGAGTTTGGTTGACAATTCACTGCAACCTATACCTACCACCCTTCCACCCTTAGATCATATATGCTTCACTAGATACGGCATCCTATAGTGTTTGTTTGGCTCTAGAGGGGTAAAGACGAGAGGGGGTGAAGGGGCAATAGCGTACCATGATACAGTGGCTTACCATTCGGAATATTTTGATACAGTGTAATATATTGTCAATAGTAATACCACAAGTGATTGAATTTTCGCGATAAGTCTGTTGATTCATTTCATAACGAAACTGAGTTGCTTAAAAACACCACGAGTCCTCAGGACGAGTGGTGTTTTCTTCAAGCAACTCAGTTGAGTTATAAAATAAGAGACAGACTTATGAAATGAATTCAATCACGAGTGGAATTTTATTAGACTATTTCACAAACAAAGTAAAAGGCCTCATTTTGACGTCTGTAGCTGTAATTATACAAAGTAAAAGGTCTCATTTTGACGCCTGTAGTTGTATTTATTTTTTTTCAAAATGTCAAATTTTGTTTTGCAATTCGTATCCATGGTTACGCCGTGAAAATACCACGCTGATAGACCAATCAGGATTGAAAGACAGCTAGTATTATCGCGATAATACCAGCTGTCTTTGGTTTGTGATTGGTCAGATTTTGTGAAAATTCGAAGATGAGTGAAATAGTCATATTTATACAACACATATTTCATTTTCTAAGGATTGAGTAACTGTAGGTTACAGTAAAACGGGAATTAATGTGAATCGAAAATAAATAAAATAGCATGCATACGAAAATTGTTTGGAATGGGAATAATCTGAGAGGTTGAATACCATCATCTTGCGCTTCTGTAAATATTTTTTTATAGCAAATTAAAAATCCCATTGATTATACAGTCGTTAATATAGAAAAAACAAAATGAAAAGTTGGTAGGTATATTAATACAAAAGATACCTCGTCAAAAATGAACCTTCATATAGATTAGGTTGAGTAATAAAAGAAAAATTTACTGATGAACATGGTTTATTTTAATAAAACATAAATTGACATACAGTAGATAGATATTTAAACAATTCATTTACAATTCAAATAAAGTATACATAATTTACGTTTTAGTTCTTATTTTCACTTCCTGTCCTATCCAACAACACGCCTATGGAATACATACCGATGACAGCACCTTTCTCAAATTTGATGTTGTACACTTAACAAGGCTTTGGTATTTTGTTGAGAAATGCGACCACTGTTCTCTAAACTAATTGTACCTAGCAAAAACTTTCAAAAAACTATAAAAATACACAAGATTGGCACAATAATTCCCAAAAACAGAATATCTGACATCTGTCAAAACTTTACGACATGAGCGGGTATCGTCGAAATTTTAAATCGACCAATCAGAGGGATGGTACTCTTAACTCCCTCTTGTACACCACAACAAATAACCTGAATACCGTATCTAGCGTAGCATATATGATCTAAGCTTCCACCAGCACCCGAGAGAATCATGCATGTAATTTCTTGCAATTGTAAGAAGTGTTCTGACTATTGTGAGTGCAAACGAGCAGTCCTGCTGTGTTCAGCTTCTTCTTCTGATAGTGCGTATCCTATCGGAGGTTTGCTATCATCACAGCAATCGTGACCTTGTTGACTGCAGCTCTGAACAGTTGAGCATTGCTACAGTTAAACCAATCCCTCAGGTTCTTTAGCCAGGACACACGGCGTCTGCCAATGCTCCGCTTTCCACTAATCTTTCCATGGACTATCAGTTGGAGAAGTGTGTATTTCTGTCCTCTCATTATATGACCCAGGTATTGGAGCTTTCTTTTTTTCATGGTGTTAATGATTTCGCATTCCCTCTGCATACGGTTCAGCACTTCGGCATTAGTAATTCTATCGGTCCAGGGAATACGCCACATTCTACGGTAACACCACATTTCGAATGCTTGTAGTTTGTCGATGTGGTTTTTCTTGAGGGTCCATGTTTCAACTCCATACAAGAGCGTGGAAAAAATATAACAACGCAGCATCCTCATCCTAAGTTTCATGTTAATATCCCGACTCGTAAATAACTTCTTCATTTTTACAAATGTTGATCTGGCTATCTCTATCCTCGTTCTTATTTCTCTTGTTTGGTCACCTAATCGTTCTACCCAAGTTCCTAGATATTTATATGTCGACACATTCTCTATCGTGGTGTTTGCCACCGTTAAGTTCGCGTGGTTCAGATCTTGTGGGAATTTTGTTCAGCAATGTGTGGTAAATATGAGGGATGGTCATGCGATAACTCGCCAGAAGTGGACATGGATGAATCCGGGATTGTCGAACAAGATGAATAATCAAGATGTTATATTAATAACTGTTTTGCCTAAGGATGTGAAATAAAATCACACTTGTTCCCAAGAACAAGGACATTAAAAATGTCCTACACTGCACCAGCGTCTGGACTTCAACAACTACTCCTTGGGTTATATGCCCCACCAGGTATTGAATTACGAAAGTCCAGACGTGGTTTGGTGCCCGACCAAGTCGGGGCTTTAAACCAAAAACTTCGATTTTGTTATTAAAGGAGCTTGCCATTCTTAGACCGGTTTCGGTATTATTGTACCTCATCAGTAAGAAGCAGACTAGCTCGACATCCTATCCCTAAAGGATGTCTGAAAATGAATTCGACTCGCCTCGTTCTTGATAAAAGTGTTTGCGTTACTTGGAAATTATGTTAAAAAATAATATTTTTTTTAGAATCATTTTCTATCCTTCGTTAAATTGTTTCATTTGTCAAAATTTTTAAACAGCAAAATCTTACCGTTATATGTATAATAGCAATAAATAGTTTTGGGGACAACGAAAAAATAGATATCAAAAGCGGTTTCCTATCTATAAAAAAACTTTTATCGATTTCTAAGGACGTTAGCTAGAACAATGATGAATTGTTTGCCTTGGCGTCAACTTGTCAGACAGCCGATTTCAATGTTTCCGGGTGATTGATAAAGACTGCGAAAAAACCGTCGACGTTCCTTGTTAAAAATAAAAAATCTGCATATCGATATTCATAAAATAAATTTAGTTTTCAAACTGGCGTTTCCGGTTTCGATAACTGCATTATTTTCTTATTTCTCGATGTGGTGCTTTACTACTAGATCCTGATTGTTAACATAAATTTCATTGGCATATTTTATTACCTTTCTTTGAAAAATCGCGTTATTCATTTTTGCAAAAATATATTAACTTTTCACAATAAAATACTTCCCTTTAACTATTAGGGAATATACCCAAAAATTCATTTAAAAGGAAAAAATCCTTTAACCCTCTAAATCTAAAGATCACACAGTTGCTGAGTGTTTATTTGGACATTGAAAAATGCAAAATTTTTTGATCGACATGTAAAAATAATAAATAGACTTACCTCGTGACAATATCCTGTGCTGATAAAAATACATGTTGTTATTAAACACCAGTGAGCACCCCGCATGACCTTGAACACCGAAATTGCCCCATTTACTTGACACAGATTTCCTAAATATTATAATCACTACACTGCGGCCACATGTTAAAAAAACCTTTTAGTCCTTTTGCACATCGTGTCACGATATCTGAAAAATAAAAAAATAAATAAAATATTTGGATAAGTGAATCTGCCCCCAGACTAAATTAACTTTTTTTTCATATTGTGAAGTAGATTTTAGCATCATATTGTTGACAATTTTATAAATAATGTTTAAGCTACCGATTGTATGCTTTTCAAGGACCTTAAATCTAGTTTCGTAGTCTTATGAACAGATCAGAAATAGTTGTGTAGAAAAGGTTATACAGTCTCGGTACCAACCTTCTAAGAATGTGCTTTTATTGTAAATTAATTAATTTTTTTATCGATGCAAAATCATTTCTGTTTATTCATTGTTTATTGACAGAAGTGAGATTATTTACGCTGATTTCTCCGTGCTTCGGTTACCTCAAAAAAAATTGAGAGTCTTGACTATGCATTTCTTTTTTTTTTTAATTTATTTATTTATATAAGAATACAAACAGGACGAGCCCAGTACAGTATTCACTGTTTACTAAACTAATACAAAATGGATAAATCCTTATTAAATTTTGCTTAACAATAAAAATAAGAAAAGAAACTAGTCAAGATGAGATAGATATAATTTTTTAATAGTGTTTGTAAAAGTTATCAAAGAAGAAGAGAAGATATCCACATCGGTGAGTGACGAGATTGTATTGTACGATTTACTGCATCTTTGCAGATGAGAATTTAGGTAGTAGTTAGTAGAGCTTTGGCTAACTTTGAAAAGATTTTTCCCTCGCGTGTTATAGGATGGGAGTAATGAAATTAATTTTACTTAAAATTTCGCTAGATTCAATTTGCCCGTTAACGATTTTGTAGATAAATTTAACATCTGAAAGTTGACGTCTGTCACTAGTGATATGAGCTTCAGTTCTCGTTTGCAAATATCGAAGTCTGCATAAGTATGAAATTTTTTTGAAACATATTTTATAAATTTATCTTGGACTTTTTGTAATCGGTCGATATAACAGTTATAATAGGGATTCCAAATAGAAGAACCGAAGCTTAAAACACTATTGACACATGCCATGTATAGATTTCTAACAGACTCTACCTCTTTGAAGTTGTGACAAACGCGCATTAGGAATCCTAGTGCTATATTACCTTTTTTTGAAACATATTCGATATTTTGGTCAATAAAGAGTTTGGAATCGATATAAATACCGAGATCTTTTTGTTAAAAGATCATTATTGAGGAATATTCGTTTTCGATAGTGTCTTTATTCCTTGAGAATGTTATACATTGACATTTTTTTGTGTTCAGATAAAGATGGTTTTGCTGACAATACAGAGTCAGACGATTTAAATCTTCTAGGATCAGAATTTTATAGCCGAGCGAGCTTGCGAGAGAGGCTATAAAATGATGAGTCCATAAAGCCTGTTTATATACGCGTTATATACATGATTTTATGTTCGATTGCAATTAAAAAATAATAATAAATTGAAAAAATTAAAATTTGATACGATTTTGGCTGACAGCAGTTGCGATGACAAGTAGATGTTTATTTTTTAAACATGTCAAATGAGTTGTCTTGCAACTTGTCAGTGACGTTGGCAATTACTTTATTTTACTAGTAAAATAAAGTGCTACTTTATTGACGCAAAACTGTTCTATAAACAGCGTTTTATTGGTCAATCGTACATAAATGATTTTATTGATCAGAGGTAAACTGATTTCTCTTAAAATGTGATGAAATTTCTCTATTTTTAAAATTTAGGCGAATTTATCAGTGATTCAAAGGCTTGGCTTCCCACACAGCACGGGTGTCTGTTTGCCGGCTGATAGTCGACTTTTTTGAGTCTACTTAAAGTCGACTTTTTAAGTCGACTATTTCTAGGCTTTAACTGTCAAACAGGGATCGCTGTGCTCCCTCCCAAAATCACTACGGAGAAGAACAGAGTTGTAAGTAAGACATAAAATAAAAATTGCTGCTAAGTGCATGCTGAGTGTTGAGCGTTGGGTTCGGAAATGCCCAGTAAACCCTCATTTTTTATTGTAAAAATTGTTTTGTGCATAGAAGTAACTATGTGCTGTTGTTTGTGTTGTTGTTTTAAAATAAATGGACTAAATGTTCAACAGTTGACCTGTTTTAGCTAAAGGAAAAAATTCGCGCCTAGTGCCTTACAGATGTGGTCACTGCAAGAATTATGTGCGCGGCTAAAAAATCGGCGCTTTTTTATCAATGACAATCAAAGCATCAATCAATTATATATCATGTCCTACAGTCAGTACGAGAGTCAATTTAGAGACTCAAGAAAAATTGAATTACATATCCAAGAAAGGCTGCGACGATCCTGGCGATGGAATAAGGACTTTACTAAAAAAATGAATATATGTATACATATATTCATTATTCTAATTATATATAATTGTTGTATATGCAAAAAACTAATATATGTATTATAATTTATGGAGTACATTATTTTCTTTTATTACCTACATTTTATTATCAAATTTAATAGTGATATGACATTCCTCAAAAACTTGATCGCGCGATTTAATTCCGTTATACTTTTATTGTATAATAAAATTAAATCCATTAAATTTTTGAGAAATGTAATCACTATAAAGTTTGATTATAAATATACATGACATGACTAAAAGTTGACTTGTAATTGACTAAAAGTGGACTTACAATCGTCCTAATATTGGCTAAAAGTCGACTTTAAGTCAACTAAGAAGCGTCTACACTGGCTGACTGAGAGTCGACTTTAAGTCGACTAAGAAGTGTCTACACTGGCTGACTGAGAGTCGACTATAGTCAGGACATTTGTCGACTATAAGTTGACATTCAGTCTAATTTTGAAGTCGACTTTAGACTTTTTCTGCCGACTGACAGTCGACTTCGTGCTGTGTGGGTTGGTTGAATTCAAGCCAAGCTCTTGAGTAATAAAACCAAGCCTTTGAAAAAACAAGCCAAGCTTTCATAGCAGCCAACCAAGCTTTTCTTATAAAAATCTTGAATTGTATTCTGCATTCATTGAACGGTTAAATTTTACTGTTTCGTTAGTATGCTTAGGCTTCTGGTGAAAAAAACCACTTTAATAAATATTGATTCATGTACATTTTTTCAATAAATCACTGTCTTTTCAGAAAAACATTCAATAATTGTACCTACCAATGCTATTTCACAATTTATCATCGTGTAGAAATTTGATGAACATTATTAGCGATATAAATCTAGCGTTGTGAAACTTTTTGCATTCACCATTAAATAAAATTGATGTAAACTTCAATATCTTTCACGAATTTTTATGCTATTAAAGTTACAACATATCTAATTAGTGCTATTGGAAATTTTATTTTCCAGTTAGGGAGGGCATCAATAGGTATCTCATTTCATTTTTTTTTATTTCAACAATTATTTATTTTTTTATTTTTTTAAATAATACAATTCAAGGTATACCACAGCACATTTAATGATGAGATGGATATTTTCCAGTGCCAATTTTTATAGTTAACAATAATCTTATTGGAAAAAGCTTTGAGAATAGAAAAGTTTAAATGTACTGATTATTCTAGGTTATGTGGTAAACATTCCAAAGATTCTAATTTTGAATGATAAATAATGAAAATAATAATGATAAATGACGGTGAGATCTTTGACAACTAATGACCAATGTGGCAAACACTCAACGCTCTCTGTCGGATGAGTTTCCCGTAATCATCCCCATTGTTTACGCTCGGCATTTCGCCTCGGCTGCGAACTCTGGGCTCAGCTACAATAAGAGATTTCTTAGCCTGTTAGATAATCCTACTATTTTTAAAAATCTTTAGTACGGTAGACAACATTTTTTCCACTATTGCAAAACCTCACCGATGCGATTCTTTGAATAAAACATACAAATGAACAAATTATGTAATATTTAATTACGGAAACGTCAATTAATTCCATGGAATTGGTAAAAAACGGTAGAGAAATAAAAAAATTATCAGTGAATTCACTTGAGTATTAAAATCAAATTTTAATTGGCGTGCAACTTTCTCCATCCGAGAATATTATTACCCACTTTTACGATAAATACCTGCATCTAAAATAAATCAAACAGATGAATTGCAGTAATACGGAAAATCCACTCTAATTCATGCAAGAATAATAAACGATTGTTTCAGCGAAGACAAATACATGATGATTCTTCAAAGGGACAATAGTAGAGTTTGTTTTTTTTTATATGGAATCATAAATATGCACAGTGTTATTCACTATACATTACCCACCCTGAATAACCGTTATTATTGTATATACAAAAAAATTTTATATAAAAGTGTGGCTTTGACTGAATCTTGTTAAAATACCATCAAAAACACAGTGGCGCGCAGATTTTACGGGGTAGCACAAAAAAATAAATATATTTCATTAAATTAGGGTGCTCTCCTTCATTTGTTTGTACTTATTTTTGGTGTAATGTTTTTTTCACAGCATCCTTTTGACCACGCTCTTATTTATATTACCGCTACTTATAATAATGTAACATTTTCCAGTTGAAGTTAATGATATAATAGTTATTTATGTGCCAAGGATGAAACACTGTCTATTATAGTCTAGCAAGCAGGCGAGACAATAGACAGTTTTTCGCCGACGCGCATATTACTTTTTTCGTCGACCTCTACAAAAACGTACTAATTTCCGAAAGAAAAATCGACCATTTGTTTCGTCCGCTGTGGTCACTAGGATACGGCACGGTGCGAGTCATTTGAGGACGAAAAGTACTTGCCTTCAAAAATAGTTCACTTTCCATTCGGAAATTAGTACGTAAATAGTTATTTTTGTATTAAGTGCGTAAAATGAGTGTTTTTTTAATGGCACATGAGAGTGTTAAATTCTCTCTCGAATGTGCCACGAAAACACGAATTTTATATACAAACAATATTTTTTGTACAACTGCGAATGTGAATTTACATCGTATGAAATATATTAAAAATAAATACTTCCAATACATCTTGACGTGGTTTTTTATCCCGATAAGTTATCGCACAATTAGACAGCATCCAGTGGTCGTTCTGTGTCGTTACTATAGAAACGGTTTGTTGGCACGCCGCGTGTTTGACTGTGTTTGCTCGTAGATGCTTCAATTTCAAGTTATTTTCAAGAAGATGGATGTTGATTATAATAGTGGCAGTGTCGGCTGGCCCAAGGAAGCAACGGAGGCTGAGCCTCCTCTGAAATATATACACAATAGACCCTCCATTTATTTTAATTATTTTTAATTTTAGTCCTAAACACAGTTAAAGTATTTTCTCTATTATCCCAGATTTTACGGCATGTTTTTAATATTTTGATATGGCAACAACGCGACTCTTGATAGTCTTGATCCTAAATCGTCAATAGAAATATTTTCAGAGCTTTCACTGCTATAATGCATTAATATAAAAAAGTCAAATCGCTATTGGTTGAGGCTAGCCTCCAACCAATAGCGGTACGCGAATTTTATGATGTCATTGCCCATATCCAACGAGTGGACTGGACATTAACTGTCATATCTTAATCATGCGCACAAAATAAATCACTTAAATCAGTTCTCTGTGAGTGTTTGTGTATACATCGTGAGTGGTTTTGAGGTTATGTTAGCTCTCAAGTTCATAAGACTAAACTACGGCAAATGTTTGTTATTTTCCATTTGCCTCCTATAAGAAAAAGTTCACGAGCCGTCACTGGATAGTGGTAGTGATGGCCCATCAGATATATCTGCAAACTTTACTATCAATTATTATTCCAATAAGTGAAATTGTTTTATGATGAATAATGAATTAATAATTGACTGTGTTAAAAATAAATCCTTCATAAAGTAATATTTCATGTTTATTTTGTGAATTATTTTGGCAGTGAAAAAAAGTAAATATTTACGCATCAATAGTAGAGATGCAGAAATGTCAAGTTTTTTTGACAGTTGTACAAAAATGTCATTTTTTGTAGAGGTCGACGAAAAAAAGTTTTATTCCTGACTGGGATATTATCACGGTTACGCTATCAATAAAGAGGGATGTTAGAGGTTCCTTAATTCCCGATTTTTTGATATTTTGACTTTTGTTGAATATTGCTGTCAGTGTTTCATTATAATTAGTGAATGTCATTGCTACTTTGCCAGAGGCAATTAAGGCCCTTATAATTCTCTTGATACATAAATTACTATTAACTAAATGAAAAACTATATTTTTAGAAATAATCAACAGTTTCTTATCATTTAATATAACTTTACTGCATTAACAGATTCTTAATATGTGACTCTCGTGTTAAATAAACGAATTGCTGTTTCCCGTGCAGATGACATTACAGAAATGTACTAAAAACACTAACTGGACACTTGGGAGTCGCCTGGGTGCGTTCCAGTATTACCATATTTTTTTGGCGTAAAAGGGAAAGTCACAAACATGCATTCTCCCACAAACACTTTACTTATAAATTATTTATCGCCTCCACAATCCACTGAACTGGTTATTTGTGATAAAATTGTAAGTAACATGTTTTGTGTCTGTGGGATATGAATATGCATCTTTGTTTAATATTATTCAACAATCTTACAATCTACGTGGAAAATAATGTTACTTATAAAAAAATTGTTAGCAGTATGTGGATGGTCGGAAAATTTAGGGTACCTAAATTATAATATACATTTTGAGGGTTGGATATTGGTTTTTTTACGATTTGTGGCTGAAATAGGCATCATATGGAAAAAACCTTTAATATAAAAGTTGTAGATAATTAAAAAATCTAAAACTTTTATATTAATCATTTTTGAACATAACCTCAAAATTATCGAGATATATTAAACTTTTTTCGATAGGATGCATATTTCAGCTACAAATCGTAAAAAACGAATATCCAACCCTCAAAACGTACCTACCCTCACCCCCCTTCCGTAACTTTTACTCAGTTTACTTGATTTTTTAATTTAGTTTTAATTTATCGTAAATTTTCAGAACAAAATGTTTGTTATTATTTGGTCCTTTTTGTTATTTGGATTAATATATTAATGTCTACTAAAATTTAGTAATTGATTGAAATAAAACATAATTGATTTTTTTAATATTTCACTTCCTTCGCTTCAATTAAAAATTCAATTAAATTTTATTCATATATAATATTATATCGAATAAAAAATATTCAGATAACAAATACGGTTTTTATTTATTGTTTGCAACTATTTCAATTTTAATTTTTATTTCGATCAAAAAAACTAATTTTACCTCAAAAATTTAGATTAGATATCATATTTTCGTACATACTTAACTTCCTTCAAAAACAAATAGGACATTATGGGACCATTTTACTTCTAGTGAAACATATGGAATAAAATACTATTTTTTGCTATTTTAGGAATTACTAAGAATAGTATATTCTGTAACAAGGTTGGAATGAGAATTCGACACGAGTGGAGGATTCCGAACGCGAGCGAATGCGAGCGTGAGTTACCACGAGTGTCGGATTTTCATTCCAACAGAGTAACAGACTGTACTTTCTCCACGGACACAGAAAGTAGAAATTAAATATAGTAAAATGAAACCTCAATCTCTCAACATTATGTAGGTAGTATTTTTATATTCAAGCTTGGATTTTTGAGTTATATTATCGGCAATTTTTTTATTTCTGGAGGAGTATTTTCAAATTCTACATCTGAATCGTTTGATTTTCTTCTCCTTTTTAATAAATTAAAAGTTTTTACAAACCAATATTAAGACCACGTCAACTAATACTGACAGTTAATTTGACATTCATGGCAAACCTTATTTTTGTAAACAATCACGGAATATAGATTCTAGCTCTAGAGATAGAATGTAATACATATAAAATACATAAGAGACAAAAGTTTCAGAATTTTCTTTCAATCTCAAGAGCGAGAATTTTTCTTTTCTGTTATTATAAGTGGTTTCAGAATAACTACATTCAGTAGTGGCCGTGGAGAAAGACTATTTCTAAACTAAATATAAATATATAGGGTGATTTATGTAAGTGCTGTGAATCTTGTTTTTTTCAAACCAAATGAAACGGAAACAGCCTGACTTCCATGACAATCGAGCAAAGGCTGCTGCGTCAAAGCCATATCTAGCGCAGAAAACCAACATGGGAGAAATGGAGTGGGAATAGCATTTGAAGAATGATATTAACAGTGGTAATAATAGAAGCAATAAAATAAAAAGTGCTAAACTGGATATCAAAGAATTTCTCATTGTTGTCTATGCGAGGTAGAGAAAAACAGTTCTAGAACCCATAGATCAAGAACTCCAAAGTATACCAGAAGAGGAAAGAGACATTTTAGATGGGGATATGTAGCCAGAGGTAGAGAAGAAATTAAGATAGTCGTTGGTGGGTGAGGTACAGGGGAAATAAACGAATAGTTTGACATAATAGTAAACTTTGCAATTTGATTTTGCAATGTACAGAAAAAATGTCCTCTATTCACTACAAAAGCGGAGAAAGAGAAAGCCAAATTGACTACATCATGCACAGAAGACACTGCTTTAAGGAAATCAAGAATTGCAAAATCTTATATGTTCAATGCTTGGCCATACAACAAAAAGAAGTACCAAACAACACAAAAGAGACAACCAAAAATGAAGTGGTGGCGACTAAAAGAAGGACGAGGTCAGCAAAAAGTCCAAATGCAGGGTGTTGAGAAGGTTCTTCTGCTAGGGAATGAGGAATATTGGTGGAAGATGAGTAGTCGAACTATGCATACAATTGAAGAAAAGGTTCATAGATAAAACGTCAAAGAAGAAATCGCTGGCGGATAAAGAGACAAGATAGTGGATCCAAGAAATACAAGAGGCAATCAAGCAAAAGGAGGAAGCCAAAAAAGAGATTCCAGTGAAGAATTCTACGAATAACTTTAAAAAAAGGGCGAGATAATGCAAATATTGAGAAATAAGGATGACATTAAAACAAGATGAAAACAATATTTTAGAAAATTGAAAACCTACTTCAATGGAATACCAAACTGTGCAGCAATAGTGACTATAAGCAGAGAGTGAGTAAAATAATATATCCATGGAAACGTAGAAGTGCTTAGGCAAAGAATGATTCACTGTGGGATCTGATGAAACAATATCTATAAGCAAGAGAAAATTCCAAGTGAATGGAGAGACAGTATAATAGTGCCATCTACAAGAAAAGGACTGTGGAAATTGTAGGAATCAAACTCATGTCACACATAATGAAGATACGGAAGAAGATCGTAGAACAAGGATTAAGGGGTGATGCCTTAAAATGAGAAGAGCAATTTATTTGATCGTTATTGTTTATTTTAACATATTAAAAGTTCTTGTTGATTAACCTAGTCTTAATTAGGTGAGATTTCTGTTTGTATTATTGACATAACTCCACAGAAAAAATCCAGTTGCGTTAGATTTAGTTCTAGGAGGGCGCTCTGTAATACCCTCTTTCTCCAATCGAATTATTTGGAGAAGTTTGGTTTTCTCTTAGTATATTGAAACCAAATTACCACGTATATTTCAGAAGAGGTACTTTTTAGATTAAAATGCATCTGTTCCATCTAGAAAACTAAGTAAAGGTCCAAAAGATACAAAAACTTCAAGCAGAAGATAAGTTTTTACTAAAATGGCTGAACGTTAATTTTTAATTAGGTCAAATGCCAGTAATAGTATAATTGGTAGAGATAATTCCGTAATTCATTAATGGTTATGCAACGATAATATAATCAATTTGGAAATGAATCTACTATTAAATAATTCTATATATACCAAGGGAGAAAAAAGTTACTTTTAATCCCGAGGATAAGTTAATTACTTTAGCGAAGTTTAATAAATACATACTAGCAAAGAAATATAATCATCATATCGGTTAAAAATATTAACACTACGAAGAAGCATTTGTAAGATTTAAGTTCTAATATGGTTTAGTCATTTGAAATTCTTTTGTTTTTTTTAGTTTTATATGGTGGCCAAAAACGCCCCTGATGGGGTTAAGCTGCTATTCGCTCTCTAGATCCGTATCTTGGCTTGATCAATCCCACTCTATTATTTATATAACACTCTTTACAATGTCTCTCCATTTTGCCCTATCGTATACTTTTTTTGTCAATATTTTAAAAAAAATTTCACTCTTATAATTAATTATAACGTGAAAATAATTTGGGGGAAATTGTTATGGGACAAAATTATCGCAAGTGTATTTTAAACGAAGTAAAAAAAAATATGTGAAAAGGACTTTAAAAAAAATGTGTTGGTTGTTATGGCATGTTTGTTTTTGGTTTGATGGGAGATGATTTTTGAAATGTCAGATAATTGGAAATAAAGATTATAATATAACAATATATAACCCTAAAAGCGGATGACGCTGCCCCCCCCCCAAATCTATGGGCTGGAGCCGCCCTTGATTTTAGTGCTATTATAAATAAATATGTGAAAAAATTTCAAGGTACAATCATTTTTGTTATTTTCAAAAAAGTATGATCAATTAGGGTTCCGTAGCCAAAAAAAATTGTATTAATATCTAATGAAGCAACCCCTGCAATCATTAAGAAAACTTAATTAAAATTAACGACCCTAGAGAATGGGGGGGTTTCGATTTAGTATTACGCAAATGTGCAACAGAAAGTGTACACAAATAGATGAAATAAAATATTATTGTTAATTAATGAACACACAAAGAAGAAATCCGTATCTATATGTTAGTTACGAAAACAATTGTTGTGCAAAAGAATATGTGTAATTATTAATTTAGATTTTTTTCTTTGTGTACCAAGGTTAATGAATAAGGTTCTAGTTCATGACATATATTGCAAATTCATAAATTAAAATTATCAGTTTGATCGCATCTTACAATTAAAATTTTTGGTCATGGTTTCGGGAGCGACAATCATTGGCGTCCACAGAAAAAACGTTAGGGATCTGACCGATTTTTTTCTAGTAAAAACAAAGTACATTTCTATTTCTTTAAAGTCCTTACAACCCCCTTTTTGTATACATGTATTTTGAACAGTCTTCTTCAATCTTGTTTAAAAAAAAATACCAAATGGTTTAAAATTTAAAAACAAAAACAATAAACCACTCTGTATTTTATAAACTAAAATTATATGTACAATATGTACTGAACCACTCTGTACTTTACCAAACAAATGTTTTATAAATTCGGATGTGATATTATTTCCTCTTTTCTAATTTCTACTTTTTTCTCTAGTATTTCTTCAGATAAGAGGGGCCTCTCTACTGAAGTAGCAAACATTAATGTTATGTCTGGTTTAATATTTCTCTTAAATCTATTTTTTTGTTTTTACATTGTCTTCGACATAATATATGCTAAAATAACACAGGCCTACAAGTAAAAATTAAAGTCATGAACTGGCAAATCGAATGCTCGAAGAAAAAAATTTCCACGCGCCTATTTCGCAGCCTCCTTACAAGCCAGTGACGGATTTAGGAGAGGGGTGAAGAAGGTTTCGCCCCCCCTGGCTAATTTTCTAACTATATTATATTATTTTGCATTTTTTGCAATATATGTAGAGTATGTTTCACTATTCAGTTTCTACATTAAAATTATTTTTTCGAAAATTATTACTGAGTCGCCTTCCCCCCTAGATCCGCCCCTGTTACAAGCTACTGAATACAAACGTATTTCCAGACTAAGATAGAAGTTTTTTGGTACTAGATATGACATCTTCGAGCCTGGAGATATGAAACTGGCCATATAGGATGTCATTACAGCTGTCAAAACACTGTCAACACCTCCAAACTGTCAAAATTCCCGAAAATGGTCCAGGTCTCCCAGCTTTCATGTCCGGGAGACATATATGACCTCCAGACTCGGTATTCTCGATTTTGGCAGCTGTCAACAAAAAAACTGAAAAACCCGGACCATTTTCGGGAAATTTGACAGTTTTGGAGGTTTTGACAGCGGTTTTAGAATGTCGAAATACATAAGAAACCATGATTCAGATAGCCAGCTCATGACTTTCATATTTTCTTGTAGGCATGTGTAATTATAAATAAAAATAGGTAATAAAATAATATATAATCTATATATAATATATATCACGTCTACAAAGTTTCCGCTTTTTGAAAAAAGTTGGCGCCACCAGTAAGTTATGGTTAAATCAGCTGTAAAATGTCATTATCGTAAGATTGGACATCAATCTACAACATAACCTTAAAATATTTGATAGCTAAAGTATCTAAATATTTTAATTATGATAAAATGAGTAAAAACACGCCAATGAAGAAAAAACAAATTTAAAAATCCGAATAGTGTTATGTGTTATTCACAATACACAAAAGGGTTGAACTTTCATTATAAACGGTCGATTATATTTAGGAGTGGACAAAATGACGTGTTCTAATACAATTTGCGACTAAAAATAAAAAATATTCTACACGTTTACTTTCTTTGTGGGTGTAAAATATAGCGAAACATTTCAGATCAAAGTTTACGTATATATAATGTTTAAAATAATATTCTGTTTAGAAAACAATCATTAAAATAAGATATTCTGATCATAAAGTTTACCTGATTTCAAATGAATCTATTTAAAAACTAATTAATTACTTGTTTCAAGATAATAATAAATGGTTTATTTTCATTTCAAAAATGGCAGTAAGATTTAATGTTGCAAAAAGTACTTTTCCAAAAAGCATTCTCATAAGAATTTAAAGAGACAAACTTTTTTTAAACCGTACTCTGTAAAAAAATTAAGAAAACAGTACATTAATCCTCATAACGTAATTTATCAGAGCAAGGGTTCCATGCCTTTTTCATAATCAAAGATGTGCTCTGTTACACTTTTTAGATATCTTCTCCCAATACAAAGGCACTAGAATACAAGACAAGTAAATAAGAAGTTTTTTACAAATTATTAATAGAGGTGGAACATTGCGATTGCTGTCACTGGTATTTATCGCTGTTTTTACAATACAAAAATAAATTAAGGACACTAGTAACCAACGAAGTATTTGCCTTTTGAGAAAAAGCCAAAATTCCATCAAACCAGAAATGAAGAATCGTTCCAAAAGTAAAACTGTTGTTTTTAATATAGAAAAATCTTGAAAAGAAAACCAAACCAAGAAATGAAACACAGATACAACAAAAAAAGACTTTTTTAATGACCTATTTGATGTAGCAAACTCTGAAGCTAGAAATATGATTAACATCATAGAGGAAGACAGAGATTTTTCAATTCCTTAGATAAATATATGTATGGAGTGAACAATTAGCATGCGAAGAAAGAAGAGAGGAGGAAAAAGATGAAGGAGAGTGCAACAAAGAAGAATGAGAAAGACGGAATCAATGTGAAAATACGGTGCACATGAAAATCAGTAGTAAGGAAACATTTGTGAACAACTCAGATGATGATGAAGCAGATTCCAGGCTTGCACGAATTGAAAATGCAAAGACAGTCAAGAGAAGGAATCAGGAAAACAAAGCAAAGCAAAGCAAAGAATATTCATTCGAATGTGGTGAAATAGGTGTGGTAAATTACGTCAACTTCAAAAAAATTTTTTTTTGAAAATATACAAATAAATGTGAAGTTTTTTAAAAATACAAGAAAAATGAAAACTGCTGTGCTCGAAAATGAAACGTTTAATTTTACTTATATATTATATGCTGCAAATCCCTCCCAAAATATTTGTCTTACTTATATCTTAAGGCAGCATAGCGTTACTTAATGACTAATTTTCTAAAAATTCTAAAAATCTTTTAATAGAAATTCATCGAGTAAAAAAAAAAGCCTGTCAAGGTCGTACCTATAGGCTGGTTGAACATAATTTTTGCCACATTGCATTCATTAATTGTTTCCTTAAATAGTCTAAGTTTATTTTTCCACGACTATATAATAATGCACAAATTATTTTTACATATTTAGCTGAATAATGACATAAATTCTTCACACCAGTGAAGAATGAAAAAGAATTCACTCTCGTTAACCAATCACATTCTATGATTATCAGAAATCACGCTAAAATGAATAAATCAAATCGTCTCTTTTAAAACGTCAAATACCTAACTACGGAAATGGCTTCTGACAGCGCGTCGTTTGAAACGTCAAAATTATATATATATATATATATATATATATATATATATATATATATATATATATATATATATATAATCATAATTTTACGTATATATAGAGAACAAAATGGACAACAGTAGCGATAGTGAAGAGTTAATATGTACGCCTCCCGAAATTAAACAAATTGCTCTATCATCCACAATGAATTTGCTACCGGAGAGATCAAAGCAAGACTATAATAAGATTTATGAAACATTATAGTAAAGTAAGTTCATTTTCGGAAAACGTTCTCCTAGCATATTTCACAAAACTTTCCGAAAAATATAAACCTTTAACTTTATGGAAAATATACTCTATACTAAGAAGTACGTTAAATGTTAATAATGAAATACACATTGAAAATTATTCAAAATTGCGGACGTTCCTTAAACGAAAAGGAGAAGGATTTCAAGCAAAGAAATCGAAAACGTTTACCTCAGAATTTATAAATAAATTTATCACAGAATCTCCAGTACTAGCACTGCTAGTTTTAATCATAATTCAATACCAACCACGTTAAATATAAGCAATTGTAATAACTTTACCATAAATTTTGCAAAAGAATGAGTCTAAATTAAGTACCTATATTTATGTTATTTCTATTATTATTCCTAATAATGTTATAATTTCATTTAAAAATGTAAAGGTTTCTACTAAAAATTGAGTTACCTATATCTATGTTCTTTAAATTTTCATAAATAAATGTGGTCGAAAGCTGGTAAAGATACTTGACTCTTTCGCGGGCAATCGAGGTTCGATTCCCAATGAAAGATTTTTTTATACATAGTCGTGGAGAAAGTATAGTCTTTTACTTGTGTAGAATGGCTATTATTCACTTGGATCATTTCAAAACTCACTCGCTGCGCTCGCTCGTTTTGGAAACTTCATCCGCGTGAATGATAGCCATCATTCTACACTCGTTGAAGAATATACTATTATAATATTGATAAGTTTACATAGTAGGAAAAATTAAATTATTATTTAAATTCTTATAAGGAGTGTAGCATTTTTTTTTGTTTATAGAAGTATCCGTAAACTAGGCATAATTGTTACTTTTTAGAATATTTTCTATAGTGTAACAAAGCTCCGTTACTTCATCACCTGAAGGGTGTGATCCTATGGAAATGAGAACAGGACCGTAGTGAATAATATTCTCAGAAAGAAATGTGCTTTTAAAGAAATCAAAATATAGGAATAAGAATAATAATAATAATTCTTTATTTTCCATAAGATAATTACACTTATATAGGATTCGTCAATTTTCTAAGATTTCCTATTTACCTATATACCTATAAAAAAAAGGAAAGAAAAAACACTAAATATACAAACACGCTATAATTCTAAATCGTAGTAGACAAAAATATTCTGAAAATGGATGTAAGAGCTAAGTCAAATTTTTTTAATTTTTTAGATTTTATACATAAAGAGAAGCTCGTAAAAAATTTTTCAATAAATTTGGGCGCGAGATATGTGCCAAAAACGGCATTTTTGGTATTTTTCGAGTGGATTGCTTCACTATTTTTTAAATATCTCCGGCTCTAAGAGTCGTGGAAAAATAAAAAAAAATTAAAATGACCGTGATGAACTAGAGTATCGATCCGTTTTTTAAAAAATGCATTCTATCCTCAAAAAACAGCACATTATTTTTTTAACTGAATTGGCATTAAATAATCAAAGAATTCTCGAATTTTCTTAAAAATTGGAGAAAATATGTATTTTTATGTCGGGAAGACATGGTAAAAATTTTAAAAAAAATGTATTTGTCGAGCCAAAATCGGCATTTTTCGAAAAAAAATTGAATGGGCCGCCATTTTTGGAAAAACAATAGTAGAGAAAAAATTTTTATCGTAAAAAGAAGGATTTTGTGTGTACTTTTGTCTAAGAAAAACCAACATTTTATTTCTTTATTTAAAGTGCCCGATTTAGGGAATAATAAAAAAATAAAAATTCTATTTTCCAATTATGAAATTCATCAATATGAATCCCAAGAAAACGAACACTTACATGCAAACTAACAAGACTGGAATTACCTTTATCCAGGTTAAAATCATCCAAAATATTCTGCCTATTGTGAAACCTAATGAGGTCTGTTTTATTAGTGTTAAAAAACAAACTCGACTATTAAAATATTTAGAAGAGCTTTTAACTTTTAACGCATCACTGTTATTTGATGAAATGATCACAGAAAATCATCAGCGTATGCAACATGAGTATTACCTAATAAGTAGTCTACATTATTCACATAGAAAACAAACTATATTGGCCCCAAAATGGACTCTTGTGGAACTCCCACATGTGTATCTGACAGATTAGAGTTAACTTATCTAGTTTTATTGTCTAGTTTAGAGATACATATTGTTGTCGGTGTTTAAGAAAGGTTCAAATCCATTTTATTGAATTGCCTCTAATTCCATATATGTCTCCAGTACAGAAAATAACAATTCATGGTTGACGCAGTCGAATGCCCTACTTAAATCACAGAATATCGCCACAGCTTCTTCAATATGTTCAATAATTTTATTCTAAAATGACATCATGGCTGTTGCTGTTGAGTTTTCTGTGCAAAATCCATATTGAAAAATGATAAAAGGCGATCTACAAATGCGTATTCGAATATCTTAGGTAAGTATAGAACAGATCCCGGTGGGCTGTCTATTTGAGCGTGTCCAAATATTTTTCTATGACATTTGTGACATGAGGCTGAGCATTGTCATAAAGAAGAATAACTTTATCATGTCTTTGCTCGTATTCAGCCACTTTTTCTCGCAACGTACGGCTCAAACGAATCAAATATAACCGATTTTTGATTTTTTTATTAAATATTACGTTCAACAATAAACATTTTATTCCTGACGGGACATTATAAGCTTATATCATCATAGTTACGCTATCAATAAAAAGGGATATTAGAGGTGCCTTAATTCCCGTTGTTATGATATTTTGACGTTTGTTGAATATTACTGTCAGTGTTTCATTATATTTAGTGAATGTCATTGATGCTTTGTGTTATAAATTTTATTAAAATCAATCGGAAATAAAATAATCTATGTACCAAGGGAATTAATGAGCCTTAATTACCTCAGGCAATTGCTGTCCCTTGGTCCAGAGGACCTCGGGACCCAACCCTTGCTTTCTGGAATTAAGGCCCTTATAGATAAATTACTATTAAAAACATTGTTTCTTTAAGGCATAAGTTATTATTTTAGGATATTGCCCCTCTTTAGACACTCTTTTTTAATTTTTAAAACTTAAAATATTGTTTTAAATTTTCTAAACATGATTAAATAAAAATATTAAAAATTGAAAATAAAATACCCTGTAAATCATTAAATCTGAAAAAAATCTGTAGGTCAATTTCTATTTTTTTTTTGTAAAAGATTTTCAAATACTTTTGAAAGGAATTGTGCTACAACTATTGAATAATTAAAATATTTTTTTAATATATTAGGAACTGTAGATTTCAAACTGAATATTTTTTTTATTATTTCTTTTTACAAGAATTTTCCATATTATTTAAAGCTTTAAAGGGGTGAAGTTTTTAGTGAGTATGCCTGGAAGGAGATTCTCACAGTAGACCTTGAGATTTTAGGCTCATAACCTACCCATAAAGGGTTTTATTCACCTCCGCAAAAAAAAGCTTTAAAAAATTTTAAGGAAAAAAATAATATAAAAATTTACTAATTTATTTTTTGTCATTGTCAATTTTCTCTAAAAAAAATTTGAAATAACAGAGTTTTTTACAACTTAAAAGTTACTAATAAAAACTAAACTCGCAAAATTTAAAAAAAAAATGTTTTTGAAAAATTCTGCCTACCCACACCTTCATCGGCGACTTACCCAATTTTAAAATTCCTTCAAAACAATTTTTTTTTTACAACTTTACTACACGATTATCAACAAGCCGACTTATCGATATATCCGATTTCTTCTTGTACCTCAAGTTCTTGTACTAGTCCGGAGGATGGTGACCGCAGAACTAGCTTTGATTTGCAACTTGTTGAAGTCGCCAGGAGATTTTACCATTTCCACAACACATGGGGGGCATCGAACCATGCACTTTGGCTAGTTTTTTTTGCTACAAAATTTAAATTTTTTCAAACTGTCGGCGTTATAGTTATTATTGATGCTCTAATGGATAAAAAACAAAGTAATTTGAGATAGGTGCTGTTAATAATTAAAATGTACGTTTGTAAACGGTGGTGTGGAATAAAAGATTTTTATGAAACAATATTGTATTTAAATTTTAAAGAAGCGTGGAACTTATACTAACAGGCAATCGTTTTGAACAGTCAAAATGTTATACCTACTGATTGAATTTTATTTAAAAAAAAAGGCGCCAAAAAATAAAATACACTTTATTCGATTGCTAAAATGTTTGTCGTTGCAACCTAGACAACGATCGTAAATGGCTTTCAATTAGTGGAAAAGTTGCTTTTTAGATGGATAATTAATTTTAGAAGCAAGTAAAATTTTATTAAAAAAAAATATAGAGATACAAAATTTCGTTTTGTATTTAATAAACTGTTGTTTCACCCACTCCTTAATCCCCTTTTTACTAACTATTGTAGGTAAATGTGAAGTAAACACGAAAAGCGGCAATAGAATCCAATAAATCTGCTAATTTTCATGACCTTCCCTGAAAAAGTTTATTTAGGAATTTTATCGTAGAATTTGGCATAGGCAAATTGCCATTCAGCACATGGGCGGATCCAGGGTGGGAAGGCTGTGGGGGCTACAACCCCCCTTTAGGTCATGTTTTTTAATTTAAAGAAGGATTACAAGAAGCCGACAGATCCTTTTCAATCCTTCGAAGGTTGAAGCACTGGATGAGAACAACCGTGAGAGAGGATAGACTTGTAGCTCTCCCTGAGCAGGGGATATTCCATAACCTCCCGACGATTAATTATGTCTTGTTAAATAAGTGTATAAAAAATTCATTAGGGATTCATTTTTCCCAGTATCCTATTATACAAATCATCTTTCTTTTCGTAATACATAGTATGTTTACAAATAAATTGTTTCAAAAAAAAGTTTCAGGTTGTAAAATATTGGAAAAATTATTTTTTGTATTAAAATGTAACTAATGCGTGGGATTTTATTTAAAAATGTAATTACAGGTGCTTATTCGAGACAGTTATTTCCATAATTTCCATAAAAAATAAAAATAACCACAAACCGCGTCCTCAATCCGTTGAAGAGGTGTATTTGACAAACGGGTGGCGATTATGAGCTTCTTTTTTCAATTTCTAGTTTTTTTTGCTTTTGTTTATTTATGTTTTAATTAAAACTATTTATTAGGTGTCATCTGTCTGGCTTATAGCCCAGTTGCCAGAGCCACATTAGATCAAAAGCTATCATAAAATGTGATATCGCTGAAACTAGGAGCTTAGGTATATATAAAAGGTTAATAGTTTGAGTTTGTTGATATAAATGGACCTAGAATCTACAAAAAAAATTAAAATTTGGTTTACGCAGAATGAATTTTGTATGAGAAACAATTGGCAATATCAAAATTACTGAAAAAAATGTTTGGGCCATTTTTGAGCGAAAAAGTGAGTTTTTTAGGATATAAATGGACCTAGAATCTACAAAAAAATTCAAAAAAATTAAAATTTAGTTTACGCAAAATGAATTTTGTCTAAGAAACGATTGGCTATGTCAAAATTACCGAAAAAAATGTTTGGGCCATTTTTGAGGGAAAAAGTGAGTTTTTTAGGATATAAATGGACCTAGAATCTACAAAAAAAATTCAAAAAAATTAAAATTTGGTTTACGCAGAATGAATTTTGTCGAAGAAACGATTGGCAATGCCAAAATTACTGAAACAATTTTTTTGGCCATTATTTTGGGGAAAAAGTGAGTTTTTTAGGATGTAAATTAACCTAGAATCTACAAAAAAAAATTCAAAAAAATTAAAATTTGGTTTACGCAGAATGAATTTTATATAAGAAATGATTGGCAATCTCAAAATTACTGAAAAAAAATGTTTGGGCCATTTTTGAGGAAAAAAGTGAGTTTTTTAGGGTATAAATGGACTTAGAATCTACAAAAAAAATTCAAAAAATTTAAAATTTGGTTTACGCATAATGAATTTTGTATAGGAAATGATTGGCAATGTCAAAATTACCGAAAAAAAAATGTTGGACCATTTTTGGAGGAAAAGTGAGTTTTTTCGGATATAAATGGACCTAGAATCTACAAAAAAAATTGTATTATAAAAAATTATTAAAATAAAAAAGCGAATTCGAAAACTCTACGCGCGCCAACCCGCTGAATACAAATATTCAAGCGAGGCGTTCGGGAAAAAACTAAAATATCTTTGTCTAAAATGTGCGGAAAAAAAAGCATTTTAAAGAGAAGAGAAGCTTTCTAAGGAAGCTATTAGTTTTAATTTTTTTTCTCAGAAAATTTGACAGGCAGTTATAATTTCTAAAATTCTCACTGATTTTTATAAAACTGAAGATATACAGAGCTGGCAAAATTTTAACGGAACATAGGATTTTCAATGTATTTTGGACAAGAGCTCACGTTGAAGTCGACCAGCACAAAATCTAAGAAATGTGCCCGAAGGCGTATCAACTATTCAATTGAACCACTGTTCCCCTTCCTGCCTCGAGCAACTGGCACGTGATACTTGCCACTCAGTCTACTGAAAGTCAATCGCAGTAGTATTAGTATTAAGTCGATAACGATTGAAAGTAAAATGTTCACGTTCACAAAGGAGGAAAAGATACAAATAAGCCGTTATAGCAAAAAGGAACTACATCACTTATTTTCAGAAGAGAAATTATTTGTTACATTTATTGTAGGGATACAACAATGTAGAGTGGTTCGACTTCTACGTGAGCTCTTGTCCAAAATACATCGAAAATCCTATGTTCCGTTAAAATTTTGCAAGATCTGTATATTAATTAAAAAAAATCCTTGGTGTCAAAATAACAACAACAATTTTCAGTACATTTAGAACAAGAGCTTGACCCGGACCACCACAAATTTTTCCAAGAAGAAAGGTAAAAGTTCAAGATCCATGTAATATTTCGTATACGCGAAAACAAATAAGATTTTGTAAGGATAATAAAACAAACAAATTATGTATGATTCATAAAAATATGTATGAAAAGCTGAAACCTGCCATTTTAATATTTTATTTAAGTTATGTTCTGCATCATTTCTACAGTAAATTGACAATTCCTTTCATAAATAAACGTCAATTTCGTAACCGGTCAAATGACCCGTTACGGTATGGTTTAGGTAGGGGAGACCGGGGCTATTCGGGAGGCTTTTTTTATTATGCTAATTTTACAGATAAGTTTTTTGCAATTCATACATATCTCTTGAAAGCTTGAAACCTCCCCTAAATATCGGTGTATAGGCGCTTTCGGGGCATCTTGCAATAAAGCAAATTAAAAATTCAATAGAAATTTGATGCGAGTTTTTTTGAAGAACTTATGAATATTACATAAGTTTTGGGAAAAATCGTCATCGATGGCTGCCATCTTGTACAATTTTCAGAGGTTGTTCTCGCTTCGGTTCTCTTAATCCGGATTGACAGATAAAAGACAAAGCCTTTAAGATAGCCATAGCTTCCGCAGAAAAAATTGAGGAATTGCTTGTTAACTTAAAAAGTTTTTAACTCCGGTTTCGGGAATATATCGTGTTTATCCACCTCCGGTATTACTAAAAAATTATCCTTCTTTGGCAATCCCTCTGCAATCTATTTTCCAAATATCATTTGATATAGGACATTTACCACACCAATGGAAATATGCTAACCTATTACCAATATTTAAAACAGGCGATAAAACCAACGTAGAGAATTACCGTAGAATTTCGTTACTCTCAGCTATTCCAAAAGTTTTTGAAGCGATACTGTCAGATGACATCTTTAGCTGTCATAAACACTACATTATCCCTAATCAACACGGATTCTATAGAGGACGATCCACAGCTACCAATCTTGCCATCTTCCAGGAATTTCTAACTAACTCTATTGAACAGTGAAATCAATAGACGTTATTTAGGCCGATCTATCCAAAGCTTTTGATAGAGTATGCCATTCTCTCTTGATTAAGAAACTTGCCGATATTGGAGTGTGGGAGTTTTCTCAGCTGGATCAAGTCCTACCTTACGAACCGACGCGATGCCAACGCGTTTCAATTTGTGGCTCAGTGTCACGCGAAGTGTTTGTAACAGGGTTCGCATCTTGGCCCTGTTTTATTTATACTTTTTATTAATGACATTTCTTCATGTTTCAAGTATGCACAGTATCTTATTTATGCAGACGATATAAAAATTTTCCTTCCGGTATCACGAGCCACTAATTATCTGCAATTAGATATAAACAGATTTGTCTCCTGGTGTGAAGTAAATCTTCTTCAGCTAAATGTGTCAAAATGTAAACTGATGAGATTCTATAGATGTACAAACCCTAGTAATATCCTTTATTATATAAATAATGACTCTCTAGAAGTAGTCTCATCAATTAACAAACCTTGGATTCAACAAGGACTTACCCTTTAATTTACACTTTACAACGATATTTTTCTTGTATCACTACAAATTATTAAAGAAAACATAAGACTGTAGATATTTTGTTATTTAAATTTTTTGTTTTTTAATCTATTTCTTATGTGTGTGCAAGTGTACTTTCTATGAGTAAACCAGTAAGGACCTAAGACCGGTTTCTGTCTTTCGACTTCATCAGTTAGGCTTTTCGAATCCAATAAATAAAATTCCAAACTCGTACAAGTCAATAGCTATATCCGCTATAAGATAATATTTTTAGATGTGCTACCATCTATGGTAAGAAGAGAGTATTGACATTAAATTATGACTGAATCTAGTCAAGATGTCACTCTCTTCTTTTTTATCCCTTTTAGAGATTAATACAAAGTGAGTAAACCAGTAAGGAATTTTAATTTATGAGATTCGACATCCTAAGACCGGTTTCTGTCTTTCGACTTCATCAGTTAGGCTTTTCGAATCCAATAAATAAAATTCCAAACTCGTACAAGTCAATAGCTATATCCGCTATAAGATAATATTTTTAGATGTGCTACCATCTATGGTAAGAAGAGAGTATTGACATTAAATTTTGACTGAATCTAGTCAAGATGTCACTCTCTTCTTTTTTATCCCTTTCAGAGATTAATACAAAGTGAGTAAACCAGTAAGGAATTTTAATTTATTAGATTCGACATCCTAAGACCGGTTTCTGTCTTTCGACTTCATCAGTTAGGCTTTTCGAATCCAATAAATAAAATTCCAAACTCGTACAAGTCAATAGCTATATCCGCTATAAGATAATATAATCTAATAAATTAAAATTCCTTACTGGTTTACTCACTTTGTATTAATCTCTGAAAGGGATAAAAAAGAAGAGAGTGACATCTTGACTAGATTCAGTCAAAATTTAATGTCAATACTCTCTTCTTACCATAGATGGTAGCACATCTAAAAATGTACTTTCTATATTTTATAATTTTAATGACGTTGCTATGTTTTCATTTATATTTTAATGACGTTGCTATGTACCAATTAGGTTACTCTGTGGTATACTGCAATAAAGTAAATAAGTAAATAAATAAATGAGACCTTACCTAACATGATTACCGGCAGTTGATTTAATATTTGATATTTGTCATATTCACTGTCCCGGATAGCCCCGGCCTCCCCTATATATATTTGAACTGTCGGTACGGTGAGTGTTAATGAATACACTACCTCGTTTTATAATTGGTTAGACTAACAAATCTACTCTTTAACTGGTAATTTAGATATTGTACAATCGGTTTGTTTCTTAAAATGAATACCTCTTAGGTTCCAAAAAACTTTATAGCCACAATTCTAATAAATTATTAATGCAATTAAAAAATTTTTACACTTAGTCCACTTTTGAAGTTTTCAATTGTTCAATACAATACGCCCACTTGTAATTTCTACTCTTCTAATGGCCTTCTATAATATTTTATGATGATTGATTGTTTGTTGCTTTGTTTTGATGTGTATCGATATCTATTGTGTGTCAAATTTATTATCCATTTTACGATAGAAAGCTATCTTCGTGTAACAAATTAAGAAATTGGAAAAATGAATAAAATTGATGAAATGTGTGAAACGATTTTTAAATGTGTAGCCTAATTCTAAAATTTATTTGTGATAAGTATATATACTATTTATGAATGTGTTTCATTCCCCTGCAGTCTTAAAAGACCTAATCCCTCTAATTTTCGTCTACGTATGGACGCCACCACAGTAGTCTTTTGAGGACTTATGCTTAACCCCCCCCCCCCCTACTTGCCCATTCGTCCGCTAGGTTAAGAGCCGATCTCTTACCGTTGTGTTAAATTTACCCTGCACGATGATGCCCAGATCATCTGCATATCCAATAGTTGTATGCTAACTACACTATACGACATATATACAGCCAGTTTTGCTGCCTTCCTGGTATAGTCAGGTTGGATTTGGTAATATTCCGGCTCAGAAATTTAGTACTTTAGGTTATCTTTGCCTACTTCTCACCCTACTTTACCTTGTTCATTTAAAAATCCCGCGTAAAAGAAATGAAAAAGAAGTATTTAGTGTAAGTTGGTACCAACGTACCTAAATGTCGCGTAAACTTTTAGCGCCATCTGTCGATCAGATTGTTTATACCTGTTGACTTTGTTAGTCGACCTCAAGTAGTATACTCTACGATTTTTAAAATGGATATAAATCTCGATCAATGAGTTTACCTCAAATTTTGAGTTGCCAAGTGAATCTCCGTATTGTATAGTTTTAAGCTCCTATGCTACTCCAAGAGGGATGAAACTGATCATACTTGGTGTGAAATAGCAAAAGAATAATAAAAGAGTAATAAAGTGCAGTTTTTTGATTTTTATATTAATACATTATGACTTTCCTCTACAGAAAATGTACTGTTTTAGTAAGGTTTCTTGAAGATACAAAATATTTTTTTTTTCACAATGAATGATCAACTAATAAATATAAAATTATTGGAAGAAGTTGAAAAATCTCCGTATTGTACAGTTTTAAGCTCCTAGGCTACTCCAAGAGGGATGAAACTGATCATGCTTGGTGTGAAATAGCAAAAGAATAATAAAGTAAGATCGATTCATCATCACTCGAATCGGTATTCACTTTTAGGCAGATTGTGAATAATTGATGTTTTCTACCACAGCTGTAATCAGGGACTACTGATTTAGATCACTATTGAGTAGACCGTGTGTGCGGATATAGCATCACTAATCAGTTAGTAACTGGTTAGTAATTTCAGTTTCAGTTTCTTTTAAGTAGCTCCATGTGTACTTCGCCTTACGGTGAGAGCTTTGTCAAAACACGAGTATATATGTGATACAAAACATTCAACCGTTTCGGTCAACCTTCGACGTCTTCGACTAACGAAAACATAAAGAAAATGCAGAAAACGTTAGTGGAAAATCGTCATTCAAGCTTAAGAGAGATGGTTCAGGATCTGGACGATTCCTTTCACATGTCATGTTGACTACTTTCTTTGACTATCGTGGTGCTTAGTACTTAGTATATTTAATTACCACACACTGACGTCTGATTTAGAGATAGTACCTTTAACAAATAAACTGAAAGGCAACTTGAATATCAATTTTAAATTTGGAAATGTGTAATTCTTTAAATTTAAAGAATAACAAATTGTACGTTCTCCGATTTAAGATTAGAGATTTCTTCTTTCTTCAACTCAAAAACAGTGAAAGTTCTTCAAAGAGAATTTATTCTCTGAGGATTGTACGGTCCGATAACGAAATTGTTTTTGTATTCTTTGTTCACTGAGATAGGAAGGCAATATATTTTACAAATAGCTAATATCTTACAACAATAAAACTACCTGAATAATAATGTTTACAGATTTATAATTTCTAAATATGCAAGTGTATCAAATAGACGGTTTTATCTAATAGGCACGAAAGTATTGAAATAATTTAAAAGTAAACAAAAAATATACTTTGATGGAATTTAATAGCCTATATACTTTTTAATTCGCTAGGATTTTTTTTCTCAAAATATGTATTATTCACAATTTCCGATTAAGTCTCGTCCAAAAAATGAAGTTGATTTTTATTAATCGAGACTAAATTGGTCCTGTCCGGAAAAAAAGGGTGTCATAAAAATTGACCACTTTCGGGGGAGAGTATTGGCCGGTGGAGGGGTTGGTGAAGGTCAGAAGCGATATCCAACACCACCACTGTGCTCAGCATCCTCGAAAATGGGGGGAAAGTGCGTTTTTCTACAGGGAAACCTTGTAAAGAGCGTTTAACCCATCCAGGGGATGGTTTTTGGCCGTTTTGAAGGGGACGCTGAGGTTAAAAACTTTTTTTAACCTCAGACTCGGTTTCAGCAACCTCGAAAATGGAGGGGAGAGACTAAATTGGCCTTGTCCGGATCTGAACTAATAGGGTAATGCGCAGTGCCGGTCCTAGACATTTTTCTAGTGGATGCGAACAATTGACTGGCGCCTCTCATACCAGTGGGGTAGCTTGGCGGGGGGCGTAATACCGGGCGGATTGAGAAAATTTTTAAAATTTGAGTAGCCTAAAACGCTGTTTTGGACTACTTTTTATTACATTACATTTAGAAAAAACAAAATTTTCAAGCTGTGGCGCCCCCTCGCCGAGGCGCCCGCATCCTTCGCGTACGCCTTAAACCGGCCCTGGTAATGCGAACAGATGGCCTGGGTGCTTTCGCCTTTTCAGCAAATCAGACAAGTAGTGTAATTTTCAGAGCGTTTTGTTAAAACGCCATTTCAAAAATTCGTATTACATTATTCGGGGTTTATTTTTTATAATCACTTTTTGAGTAGTTTTGCCTATATTATTGTGTAAATAATACCTCATTACTGAACGATCCATTATTTATGTAAATATGTAAATTCTAAAAAGAAAAAAATATGTTTACTATGACAATTTTATGGTTATTTTCATAATGTATTAGTAATATATTTATGAATGTCATAGACATAAGTAAGTAAAGATGATAAGTGAACCCAGAATGTAGGGATTAAAAAAATGAAATAAATCCAAAATAGTTTATTTATTAAAGAAATTTGACAAGCAAGTGTTTTTGGGAACATATACTTTAAGCCACACCACCAGACCGAGATTTGCAACCATAAGTGCTAATTTTTTAATACTATATACTGAAACCATTTTCAAATACTCCAGTTAACTAATAAAGAGCGTTTGACAAAGCTCAACTGACGAAGTCAAAAAGCAAAAACAGATTTTGGGAGACTAAATGAAATATATTCAATTTTAAACTTGATACTCCATCAGTACCTACTCAGTACCTACTTTTTATTATTAAAATATTTATATTTTTTTATTAAATGCGCAACTACTAACGAACAAAAAATTGATAGCAGCCAGATAATATATCATTAAAATAATTATGTCTGATATAACAATTGCGATAATATTTACGTTCATACTTTATTTTCAAACGATTGAAATGTATAATATATTCAGGAGACAAAAAACAGGGTTAAAAAGGAACTTTATTCTTTTAGGTTAAATTAAGAAAACATAGTCACTTCATTCATACACCTCGTTTTCATACTCCCTTCACACACTCCATTCAAACTTTCCACTCGTATACGATATTCAATTATTCCATTCATAAAATTAATTAGGTCAATCAAAACGTATGTTACCCTAACCAACACTTGTTTCTTCGACTTGTGTCCTGGCTATTTTGTTGGAGAGGAAATAGGCCACAAAAATAATGACGTCTTTCAACGTAATTTATTTAAATTTTATTTTCACGTATTGTTACTATGACAAACTTTTCAAGATGGAAGGATGCGAAATACAAAAACGATTATACCACGTCATCAAGGATATAATCGCTTATCACTACAAGATAACTAAGTAAAAATTGGAACTGCTGTTGGCTAAATTTATGATGAGTTGTATAATCAATTTAATATTTTGGAGCATTGGGCATAATATACGATGGTTAAATTGAAGTTCAATTGAAAAACAGTGACGTAAATATTTGATACAAACCGCTAAGTAGATGGCTGAGATCCCTTCAGAAATTGCAAAGAAAGTTAAACACCTATTGAATCTATCCTGAAATATATGGTTGGTCTTAGTGTCTTTATTTCCCCTATTGTATTAAATATTTATGTAGAGGGAGAAATATACTATTTTGGTACTCTACCAAAAGGCGATCGGACTGAGTTTTTCCGCCCTATTTTGTGTATTTATGTTTATTTTAGCATAAGCCCTCGTTTCCCTATAGTAGATAATATCTATGTGAAGTTCATAATAATTCTCATGCGTGTAAGGTGGTTGGTGGTTATTAAGGACAAGGATAATGTTTCTGGCAAGTTCTTTCGTTAATTTCATTGAAAAATTTTTATAGCAACTTATTGATATTATAACCTTTTTTCACAGCAACATTTTATTGAGGTAGATTTGGCCAAATTCTCATATTTTGGTCCAAGTAACCTGCACTTACTTTATGAACAATGCTTAGCTAAAAAAATAATTGTGTTCCTAGAATCTATTAAAAGTATCGATTATTTAAAACCAGGGATAAAGGATAAAATTGGAAAATCGTTTACCAACGTTTACCAAAGAAAGTTTAATTCCTTGATGATTACGTCAAAGATAACTCCACCTTTTAACTGTCAGTCAAACGGAAAATATTAAGACCGATATTGTATCCATTATCATATACAGTAGAAAATGAAACAATAATAATAAGAAAAAGAAATATTACAAGAACTAGAAAGTGAAATATTGCAAAAAGAATAAAGCCGTAAAAAATAAAGGGGTTGGGGCATGTTTTAGATAAAATAGGCGAGAAAATATAGCAGAAAAATGTGGAATTTGCTGCAGTAAGTCGGATTGAGATAGAAATTTTCCACAGAAAACATCCGAACCATACGAATTTCAGTACCTGGGGTGTTTTGGGTTGCTTAACCTGAATATGATGACCAAACGAGCCCCCGGTGTACCTGGAGGTCAGGACGGCGCCAGGAACATCATCACCTGGAGTTCCCTGTAAGCTCATTAAAAATCTATCGAAACTCTTTACCCGGTGGTTTTTCGGGTCGCTAGTCCCAGTTCTGACATCGAAATCGTCCTCCGCAGGACCTGGTTAAACACATGGAGTTTTGCTGAAATTACTTATCAAATCTATCGAAACACCTCACACGGGGGTTTTAGGGACTATCGTCCCAGATCTGACATCGACATCATCCTCCAGAGGTCCTAGTGCCCTCGACCTCGCTAAAAACGTCATCTCCTAGAGTTTTACTGAAATTACTTACCAAACCGATCGAAACACCTCACCCGGAGGATTTTCGGGTCTCTCGTCCCAGATCTGACATCGACATCGACCTCTGGAGGACCTGGTGTATGCGACCTGGCTAAAAACGTCATCTGGAGTTTTACTGAAACTACTTACCAAATCGATCGAAACACTATTATGGAGAACTTGCTTTATTAATAATATATTAAAGCAATGTTAGACAGTTTGACGACAAAATTTCAGTAAAACTCCTGGAGATGACGTTTTTAGCCAAGTCGCGTGCACCGGGTCCTCCGCAGGTCGATGTCGTTGTTATATCTGGAACAAGCGACCCAATAAACCTCCGGGTAAGGTGTTTCGATCAACTTGGTAAGTAATTTCAGTAAAACTCCAAGAGATGACGCTTTTAGCCAGGTTTCGTGCTCCAGGACCCCCGGAGGACGATGTTGATGTTAGATCTGTTAGATCTTGTGTTAAAGTTTCTCGACTAAAAAGAAATATAAACATGATGATGGGATAGGAACCAGGAAAGAAAAGATTACTTACCAAGATCCAAGATCTGAATAGAGAGGGACTGATCCATCCCGAAAAAAAGTTTCTCGAACGCTTAAAGTCGTAAAGTTCATGTTAAATACTTAAATAAACATTTACATAAACCAAATTTGATATTTGTTAGTCTAATTTATTAAATTCCTGGCTAAGATACACTTTAGTCACTCGGGATTAAATGAACCACTTTATTCTCGAAAGTACAAAAAATATTGTTATATCTTGTATCACCATAATGATAATTTAAGGTTTTAAAAATTTTAAAAATTATTTTTAAATTAATTAATCATATTTAGTCACGCCACTGAATACGGAAGTTAATTTTCATATGAATTAGAAATTTTGCGGTAAAAATTTCACTGAGATAATGGTAACTTCGTTCTTTTATTTTCAAGGTGATTCCCATGCTTCTAGAGTACTAAAAATTACCAATTTCTCATGTGTCACATATTATTCATAAATTTTAAAAATGTTTTAGAATAAACAAAAAAACCAAAAATTAATTCTTATGTAGTGATTGTACCTGTTTATTCAACTCACCAAAAAAATCGAAATATTTTCATATTAAATATATTCATATTAAATATATTCATAGTACGGCATACCGAAACCAGAATTTTCGAGAATTTTCAACTATGTCCTCGGAGAGTTGTGAAAAAAAGTTCAAGATGACGGATTTTTTTAGTCACCTGAAAGGTCGGAATTGATCTTTAAACACACATCAGTTTTTTTAAGGGAAGTAAATGTGTTGAGAAAAAATTGAGAACGGACATTTTGAATCTAATGGATTAAAATTTAAAAATTTTGTCATCGCCATATGTCCGATCTGTTGATTATCGGGTATTTTATAGAATTCTAGACTACGAAAAAATATGAACTGACATTTTGTTATGGACACATGTCTGTTCTCTACTTATTTATTTAACTTTTGCCCTAATAACTCTTTTCTGTCTGAAACACTGTCGGAATAAACGTAGAATAAAATAAAGTTTGATGCACAGGGTGGCCAAATAAGAATGCGAGGTACTGTATCTGGGAAACTATCCATGTTATAATATTTGAAGTTTTGTTAGTTTCACATGTCGCTGCTAGAGGGCTTTTTTCGACATTTCGACAGAAATGGTTAATTTTCTCTAAAAAATGAAATACATTGGTATTATTGATATATTGCACAGAGGCATTTTAGAATTAAACAAAATGAAGTCTGTTCAGAAGTAAACAAATTAAGCAGGGGATTCACATGCAAGCATACTGGACCCAGTACTGTACCTACTGTATACTTGTATCGCAAAGTCATAAAACGATAATTTTGCTGATAAAATAGCAATTCTAGCAGTATTAATAAACAGCGAGAAATTAGTATCTGATAACCATATCGATAAATGGACCAATATTTGACGTAGAAAGTGAAATGAGACCAAGTCAAAACATGTCAATTTTACCAACATAGAAAACTAAACTGGCTGATTGGTAGATATTCCACAATTGCTGTACATAATATCTTGCTTTATAAGTAGATATTAAAAACTCTACGGGCTATGGGATTGCACCAAATTATTGATACTCCTGTAGAAACAAAATGGCATCAATCGGAACCTCATAAAAATTGTAATAAGCACCACAAATAAAGTTTTCCAAGGCCCATGAAGAAATACATAGAAAATATCGAGTCTAGTCAGTCCTTATCTGTCGTCATAACTCATTTAATTTGTCCTCTGTTAAATTATTTGGGAATTTTTACTTATTCTGAATGTCTATGACGAAAGTCTTATCATTCCTATGTATTTTTCCGGAATACCATTATGCCTGAATATATTCCATATTGACCTTCTAATTACTGAGTCAAAGAATTTTTGTATTTTTGTATAAAATTTATATTAATTTTTCTTGTATCCTAGTATTCTTAGTATACAGGCTAAAAAACTATTCTTAATTAAAACGCTTCATTTTCTTTAAGCTTTTCATTGATAAGGTCTCTTATTATTATTTACAATTTTACTTGCCGTTATAAAGTGATTCGTCCCCAGTAAGTTCGCACCATTCACGAAATTGGTCATATGTTTTCTCATATACTAACTTGGATTTGGCCGGTAACATATTAGATACTATTGCATTTGCTTTCTCAGATATATCTAATGGGCTATCACTACCGCTATCATAATCAACATCCATCTTCTTGAAAATAACTTGAAATTGAAGCAACTACGAGCAAACACAGTCAAACAGTCAAACACGCGGCGTCGGCGTGCCAACAAACCGTTTCTATAGTAACGACACAGAAAGACCACTGGATGCTGTGAAATTGTGCGATAACTTATCGGGATAAAAAACCACGTCAAGATGTATTGGAAGTATTTATTTTTAATATATTTCAGATGATGTAAATTCACATTCACATTTGTACAAAAAATGTTGTTTGTATTTCGTGCATAAAACTCTTAATACAAAAATAACTATTTTAGATTATACCAATCGATTTTTCATCAACAAAAATTAATGCTTTGTGAGTATTTTTATAGTCATAAGATTTTTAATGTGGGATATTTATTTTATTATGAGCTCGTTTAATTTTATATTGAGAATAAAAGATACTGTTCATGTAAACTCCCTTCCAATATAATGTTAAATTATCATAATGGAAATAAATATCTTAGACTATAACTCATACACAGATTTATTTTCTTTAAATGTCTTCATAGACATCCTGCCTTGGCCCGACCCTGATTTTGTTGCCACAACAAATTCTCATACATCTTTTAATTGCCATTAGTGTCCATTAAGATAATTAAAAAACTAACGTGTCGTGCCGTGTGTGTGCTGTTACCTATTTTTTTTAGCACTGGGCTACATATTCGCACCCAAATTTCTCTTGCTGATGTAATAGAATGGGGCAAATATTTATAATTAGGTGTGGTGGTTAACAACACGTTTCAGGCCAATAAAAGGGATGGAAAATCTAGGTCAATTAAACGAAAACGTAGGCCAGCAGTCACATAAATATTAAACCTGGACCTAGACGATTTCTATCAAATTAATATTGGAAAATCATCAATAATTATTATTGGAATAATTGTAGTAACGGGGAGAATTGATTAATTCTTAGCGTAACATGGAAAACTTTTCTGACTCTAAATCTGTTCTACTGATATTAATTTGCTCACTACAAAACTATCAATGTAATATACTTACTTATGGATAAAAATTAATTAAAAAGGGTGCAACAGTGGTATTAGCATTTCAAAATGTATCTTCAACCTTAACAACATATTAAACTGAATTTTTCCAGCTGACAATAGAAACATTACTTGTGAAAGAGTGAGGGAAAAAAAGAAAAAAACTTGCACAATCGGTAAATTATCCTTTTTTTAATGTTAAATATAATTGTTCATGAAAATAAACCCCTCCCGAGTTTTAGGGCATAGAAAAGTTTTTTAAATATAACCGAAAAAATTGATATTGAACTAATTTTAAGGCCTTGAGCTAACAATTAAAATGATTTTTTTTTAGTTTTTCTACTATTAATACGAAGGAAGATATGGCAATTCAAAAATGGGTGTTTAAAGAAACTGGATCGTTCTAACGTAAATATATGGAAAAATAATATGACTTCCACAAAAAAAATGTATATAACATCCTAATGAGAGAACACCATTGGGAGCATTTTAAGACCATCCAGAACCGTTTAACATAAGCAGAAAAAAGTTATGAACAAAATAAATTTTTTACACCATTTTTTTAGCGCCATCTAGACTGTGGTATTTGAAAAAAAATCCTTTTGCAGAAAGTCGTAATATATGTTTCTTCAATTGTACAGTAATTTTTAGCCCTATAGTCCAGTAACTGAAGGGTCAAACCTGGGAATAAGTCTGGCATGAGTTCCCACATAGCGCATTTTGTAGGTCATTGCAGGTGTTTTAACATGAGAAAATCCTTAACGCGTTGTGGTCAAGGGAAGGGGCTGAAAATGGGCCCCAAAACCTGGAAAATGGGTTTCCCGCTAATATCTGGCTAAATATGCCAATTAGAGAATTTTTGTTCAGACAAATGGAGACCAGCTCATTCTCTACAAAAATGGCCCTTATCATTTTCTTCGAAAATTCAATAGTTTTCGAGATAATGGCACTCAAAAGTCCACTCATTTCAGCTGCTGCTGTACCTTCAGGAATTCCGCTTTCTATGAATTAACGCGTAACCGGGCGGACGAATTGTTCAATATCTCGAGAAAAAATTAATATTTTTGGATGATTCAAAGTTCATCGGAATGGGAAAACCCGTAGCTACAATTCCATGTGACTTGAAGTCAGTTCGTATTTACCAAAAATATTTAAAAAAGCGGTCAAAGTTTTTTTCAACAATATTTAGAGGCTGCTTCATTAATTTATTCATATTTTCTTTAAAAATAATCATTTATTCTAATTTTGCCTTGATAATGGGACCTTAGGGGGTCTTGAATGACCTCAAAAATTTTTTTGCATTACTTTTCTGGCGTTCTAATATACAATTGATTTGTTTATTTGCATATTTTAGCCGATTTCGGAGTTCCAGAGAATCTTCGGAACAAGCGCGAATTATAATCTTATGATCCGTTATATTGATTTCCAATGCACATCATTTCAAAGCTTAGATGGTCTACTTTTCGAATATATTTTTTTATTTTTAATAGAGTCTAATAATTTTCGAGAAATGAGGAAAATTGGTCACACGAGTCAAAACCGGCCTTTTTTGTTTATCCATTTCTTGTTCCCCGCTCTTTATATCTTGAGGATTAATAATTAGATGAAAGGTCATTCAAGACCCCCTAAGGTTCCATTATCAAGGCAAAATTTTAATAAATGACTATTTTTAAAGAAAATATGAATAAATTAATGAAGCAGCCTCTAAATATTGTTGAAAAAAACTTTGACCGCTTTTTTAAATATTTTTGGTAAATACGAACTGACTTCAAGTCACATGGAATTGTAGTTTTCCCATTCCGATGAACTTTGAATCATCGAAAAATATTAATTTTTTCCCGAAATATTGAACAATTCGTCCGCCCGGTTACGCGTTAATTCATAGAAAGTGGAATTCCTGAAAGTAGAGCAGCAGCTAAAATGAGGGGACTTTTGAGTACCATTATCTCGAAAACTATTGAATTTTCGAAGAAAATGATAAGGGCCATTTTTGTAGAGAATGAGCTGATCTCCATTTTTTGTCTCTAATTGGCATATTTAGCCAGATATTAGCGGAAAACCCATTTTCCAGGTTTTGGGGCCCATTTTCAACCCCTTCCCTTGACCACAACGCGTTAAGGATTTTCTCATGTTAAAACACCTGCGATAACCTACAAATTGCGCTATGTGGGAACTCATGCCCGACTTATTCCCAGCTTTCGATCTTTTCAGTCCTTCATTTACTGGACTACTATGAGATAATTATTTTTTAAGTTTTGGTCTGTTAAAGTTGAGCTAATTTTTTGTTTTTTATAAGACATTTTCAATTTTTGGTCATACTACAGTGAATGAAGGTAAAAATCAACTATTACCTCCGATTTCGGTGAACTTCCATCGATTTGCATGAAAATTTGGGATTGAGTATATTTTACCCTCAACTTCAAAAATGACATACGCTCGACTTGCGCTTTTTGCATTTTAGGGGTGAAATCCACCCCTTTTGTTAAAAATGGTAAAAAATGCAGATTTAAGCATTCTGGCGCAAGTAATCTCGTTTAATTAAATAAAATAAATATTTTTCAACATTTATATGCCTGATTTATGATTTTAATTAATTTTTCAACCCTTTCAGCAACCACCCCTTAAATCGAAAATCATGAAAAAATAATTTTTTGTATTTCTGAAATATGAAATCGCATATTAACATTGTACAAACAGTTTGTTTAAGTTTATGATATAATTTTTGGTTGATTGTGAAATTTCAACCCTTAAAGCAGAATCATTGAAAAAATTGGTTTCAAGAAACTTTAGTCATTTGAATAATACATTAATGAATTGAAATCTCATTTACGGAGTATTAAAATCTTTATTTATTTATTGCGAAATTTTCCACCCTTACATACACACACCCACACATGTATATTTTGTGAGCATGTACCTATCGACACGTCTACTTCTTACTGTCTATCTTTTTCCTATATATACATACAAAATCTCTGCTCCAAAAATTTTTCCAAAAAAATGTTATTGGTTTTTTTACAATAACTCCGTTAATTTTTAAGATATCAGGTTCATCAAAAAACCATTTGAAAGGTAATTTCAAGAGCTATAACATCGTATTAACTTTAATCTTTTAAATCCCTTATTTTTTAAGAGATTAAAGTTTAAAGGGCCCCGGTTACATGGTTCTCGCATTAAAATTTAGGCTTTAAAGGTTTCTATCTCGGTTATTTTTTATCCTACAAAAATAAAAATAAAAAGAAAAATCTTTGTTAAAAAAACTCAAATTTCGTTATCTATCATTTTTTACGTATATCGAGTGTTTTTGGAGTTATTATCAAAAGAAAATGAAATTTACGAAAATATGAAAAATTCTGATTTTTTTAAATCATATTTTTTTTCAAAAATATGCATTCTAAACCGGTCAAAATTTTTGAGGTCATTACTTATGCTAAAATAAAAAAACTCTTATAGGGATTACTAGAAATTTTAATTTTTGTGGAAATGGCGTATGTTTTATTTTTCACTTTTTCCTAAAAAATTCGAAAGGGTCCTCTTATTTTCATCATAACTTGCTTAATTTTGATCCTATCAACTTCTTCTAGAGCTCATTTGATAGGTATTTCTGACTACTTTGAAAAGTGTTCAGTAAGTATATTTTATAAAATACATCGTTTTCCCGTTACTTAAGCTTGAATACTTAGATTTGAGTACTCGTCGAAAAAAAATATACATTCAATTATCTATAACTCACTTTGAATTAATACTAAAAGGTTTTTCAAGTAAGGAATTTATTCAATTTTTTATTGGCTTTTTTATTGGCAATGACAACTTTTTTGTAAAAACTTAAAGTTTTTGAGTTATTTGTGAAAAACCGCTTTAAAACATGCATTTTTTCACGAAAAATCAAAATCTTTGATCTTTAATATCTCAAAAAGTATTGATTTATTTTAACTTTATATATCAAATTTTGCTTAGAATTAGTACCTCTATCTATTCCTGAGGTTATTTTTAATAAAATAATTTCCACCCCCGAGAAGTGGTGGCATCCACCCCCAGGGTAAAAGCGCAAGTTTGCACCATATAACTTTTGTTTCTTGAGGTATCCTTTAACTACTCACCAATTTTCATAAAAATCTATGGAGGTTCAACGAAATCGGAGGTGTTAGTTATTCCAGTCAGTTATTCCAAAAATCGGAAAATTTCCAGAGTATTCCCTTAAAGAACAATATCGGTTACGACGTCATAGCTAAATAGCCCGTAACGTCAGTACAAGAACAAATAATGAAGAAGGTACATAGTTTAAATAAAATTAAACTTTTTTTTATCAAATATTTCATTATACTAAAATAATGAATTTAAGCGTTGCTTTGTGCTTGGTACACGAAAACATTAAATGGAAATATATCAGTTGTTTTTAAAATTTAAAATTTTTGAGTGATTACGTAGGGTATAAATTAAATTTTAGCTATCGGCCAAGATACAGGATATTTCTGTTTAAATCGAGCACCAAAAAATTCTACGCCTCTTGGTACATATATTCTATAAGAGGAAAACACTACTAATTAAAATTTAATAATGTACAAAATATTTTAATACAGTAGCCGGTGCATTTGACATTTGTCAAAATGTTTATTTATCATCAAATTTAATCTAAATTCATCCTCCATTAATAATAAAAGGTAAAACTACTAAAATGTCTGTTTCTGAGATAGAATTTGATCAGCTGCCCTCCACCAGAACTAAAAGAAACTGCAGAAAAGATAAAAACATAAAAATTAAGATGCTATACTTTCTCCTCTTGAGCCGAAAATAGCTACTTACTGAGAATAGAAGAATAGAAACAAGAAAAGACGTGAAACAAAAACTTATTTGGGTGGTTTGGTCATATGTGTCCAATCAGGCTATAATATTTTTACTAAAGAATCTAGCAAACGTGTCCACCAGTGAACCGTGAAAAGGAGCTGCAGAAATTGCAGTTAAAACAGTAAAAATCTTAATCCCACTTAACATTATATGTAAAAGCTCAAGGATGAAACGGGAAGGCATGAAGAATCCAAGAAGAGATTAAAAAGAACGGAAAAATTGTATAAAGCAAAATATTAAAATAAAAATTAACAAATTAGCAATTTCACTTAAATTTAAATTATTATACTATAAGTACCTGCAAATTGTGCATTCATCGTTCCTTAAACTCGTAACGCACATGTGTACAACACAATTGTCCCACCCTGTATACCGGTAAAGAATGCTCTCTTATACAAAGCGCCAACCTCCCATACCCATCCCTTCTGGGAATTTCTACTGGTCCTTACGATTTTCCGTTGAGAAACAACCATAGTGACTCACTATAGGGGGATCAATATTAGCTTAGCTGGACACATTTCTGAACTGGTTTGTTTATGTAACTACATATTTTTTTAGAATTAATAGATTATGAGTAGAGGGGGATAAAATGACAGTCAGTGTGTGAGACAGACTGAAAGGCACGTACGAGCCAAATATTTTTTTTTCTAAAATAAAAATTTGAATAATAATAAAAAGAAAATGAATAAGCATTATTGTATTTGACCTATAAAAATCGTCAAAACAAATATTACAATCAGATACAATTAGTTATATAAAATAAACAAACAATAGTTGATTTCAAGCAAAACTTATTAGACAAAAAAATATTTAATATGTGAAAATGTCTACTGGGATTTCACATACAGGGTGCGGCATTAGTACGAATAAATCCAATTTCTCCGTTATAGTAACAGATAGGAAAAAATCTTAAAAAGATAAAAGTTGAACTATATACAGGGTGAGTTACGGTAGACGCGACGGACGGTTGTGGCTAAACGGTTAATATTTTGAAAATTTTGTTTGTTCCTGGATATGTGGGTTGATAAAGGCTACATTTTAAAATTATTTTGAAATATACAGGTTGTCCCAACAAAGTGTGGCATATCAAAGTTATATTATTTCTTATGGAAGACCCATATTTTATTGCATTTATAGATTATACGTTAAAAATAAGGTAAACTTTCAATTTTCGAGATAGTTTGATATTTCTAAAAAATGAAAGCACTTCCTATAATTCCACCGTATAGGTACATTAATGTTCCACCGGTTCTGATGATCTCTTGTATGGAACAAATGTTGGTTTTGAGCATCATAATAATGTAAGTTATGACGGTTAACTAATCCATTATTATGAAAAATGGATTCATTTGTAATTTTTTCGGATCATAGTTTAAGTTTATCAAATACAGGGTGTTATATTTAGGCATTCCGGTGGAAAAATAATGTAAAATTTAACAAAAATAAAAATAACTCCAAAATGAATAGATTTAGGCCTAGTAGACCTTTATAATTTTTAAAAGGTAATGGAATTTGCTACATAAGAGGATTATAAAATAGAGGGTATCCTATTTAAAATAAGAACGATATTGTCGTTTGAATATGTCATTAGAGAATCACCCCATTTTGGACGCCCTGTATAATTTTAAATAACTCTAAATACTTACAATAATAAATACATTATTGCTTTCAGTTATTAGTCTAATTTTTTTAGTTAAAATTGGATTTGGCTGATTCCATAGGTTTCCAAGTTATTGGTTTTCTTGTGCTTCCAATTTTAGAAATATCAAAATATCTCGAAAAGTAAAAAGCTTAGGTATAGGAAATACTTAAGAAAGTTTATCTTATTTTTAACATATAATCTAGAAATGCAACAAAATATATGGTCTTCCATAAGAAATAATATAACTTTGATACGCCACACTTTTTTGGGACAACCTGTATAATTCAAAATAATTTTAAAATGTAGCCTTTATCAACCCACATATCCATGAATAAACAAAATTTTCAAAATATTAACCGTTTAGCCACAATGGACCGTCGCGTCTACCGTGACTCACCCTGTATAGGAAAATATTTTCCCCCATAATGACAGGATGAACCAAACGTACTTTATTTTAAATGGAACACCCTATATATTTTTATATATATTTATTCTTTTTAATCCTACTGTTGCTTATATATACATTATAGTTTTACTGTATTATAACAAGGAACTTACTTTTACTAACCTTAATTCGAGAATATTTTGTAAAAAACGCAATTATATTTTGTAAATGATTGATTAGGCCATCTATTGGCATACTACACAAACTTCTATGACATACGATTTCAAATATGTGGCCGTCCGCCACCCTTAATGAATTATCATAAAATATAAAAACCCTCTTTAATTGCAATAATGTGATATCGCTGAAACTAGGCTCTGAGGTACTTTAAAGAGTGTACAAAATGGAAAATATGGTTTTTGCGTTATATCACGAAATTTACAAAAAAAATCGAAAAACTAATTATTTTAAAAAAAAATGTATTACTATAAAAAATCGAAAACTCTACCTTGAAAGTCCCAGGGTATAGATGAAAATTTTGAACAAAGTGATAATTAATTTGTCGGAGTTAAGAATAAAGAAAAAAGATCACTGCTGTAAAACCAGTGAGGTTTTTGATAAAAAAACTGTCCAAGTTAGAAAGAAAAAAACATTTTCTAGCGGGTTTGAAGATTCGAGCTCACTGTCGGACTATTTTAGGGGAGTACAAAATGCCCAAAGTTGCCTATATAATACGAATCGAATTTTTAGTTGAAGAGAGATTTATAAAATAGTCAAAAGCACCATCTAAGCAAAGGCTGATAATTCTGGCATAACGCATTACAATCTTTGAATTTGCAATGGGAAAGGAGGAATTGCAACCAACGGTGGGAATAAGCATTAATCTTACTACAGACAATCTAGAAGATATCTTGATACAAAAATCAGACCAGCGACACCTTTCTGATGATACGTATCGAGCGGTTCTTCTATCGATCTGAAGGAAATTTTAGAAAATCAGGATCGTTCAACTATCCTGAACAGGCACTTTTGAAGACTTTTAATCCTTTAACAGCGTAAGCAATCGGGCCAATACGGTCCATTTAAAAAATTGAAGTTGGTGACATCTCTGGCGAAACCGGAAGTCGGCCATTTTGTTTTTATACGTCTGTCAATCCAAAATGGAGTTTCATATCTATGTACCAAATTTTATTCAAATCGGTTGAAGAGTGAAGGAGATATAGGCATGGCCCTAGTCTCATTGTCACCCGGTATATCTTCAATTTCATAAAAATCAGTCAAAATTTTAGAAATTATAACTTCCGGTCAAATTATCTTTGAGAAAACAAAAAAAAATAAAAACTAATGGCTTCTTGAGAAAGAGTCTCCTCTTTAAAACGCTTTTTGTTTTATTTTTTGAGTACATTTTAGGCAAAGATACTTTAGTTTTTACCCGAATTTGTATTTTTTTTTAAATAGCTTATAAATTTTAGTCAAATTTTCCGCTTTTTCACGTGGTGCTATTAGTTTTTTTTATTTTTCGAGATATAATGCAAAAACTAAATTTTCGATTTTGTTTTCGAAATTGTGAAGTTAGCATACACTTTAGCGATCAAATATTGTTTAATCGTTTTCTACACCCTTTCAACTACCTACCTAAGTGCCAAGTTTCAGCGATATCACATTTTATTCGAGGTCAAAGTCTCTGACAACTGGGCTACCCTAATAACACAGAATCATCTGTAAGACATCTTAGAAACATACATATGGGACAATAGAAACATCTCTGAGACATCCCTATTTCCCTCGCGATGTTCCTGGGGTGTCTCTGGCAACAGCCATGTCCTCATTTGCGATGTCGTACAAACATCCCGTCGGGATGTTTGTAGGATGACCCGGGACGTACTACAAACATCCAGGGCACCTTAATCAAACATCCTTGGGATATGAGAACAAATAATATTTCACCTTTACCACACATATTTACACTCCTAGGAGTGTAAATACTAAAAAATTAAACAAAAATGATTTAAAAAAAATTTATTCAAAAAACAATTGAATTACCATTGAGTTTATTTTGTTTTCATTTGTATTCTAAGATTGCGTTCTTTTGCTCTTCTCAGCCAATCACCAATTCTTAGCTCGGTTTCCTTGTTGGACGCATGGCCTGATTTCTGTGCAGCTTCTAAAATAATTATACATAAATTAGTGATGTAAAAAATCGTGTTTTTTTTTCATGAAATCGCAAGTTAAATTTAACACACTATTTAACCTCTAGTTAAATCTATATTAGTGTCAGAGGATAACATATTGAAAGGATGACTTTAAACATGAACTGTGTTAAGAATTTGTCTCAAAAAAGTTACAAAGTTACAGTGATTTACGTTATAAACAATTAGGACTTTTTTTATTTTTCATAATGTAAATCACTGTAATTTCAGAATTAAATTAGAATAATTTTAAATTACTATAATTTAATAATCGGGAAGTAATAATTACCAATTACTGCTTTTGATAAAAAGGGTCGTCCCAAAGGTATTTTTCACATAAAGGAAAACTGCTCTGCTAACGAGTCCTCAATTACTGGTGCAATGCAGGTCCAATCGATTCATAAGTAGTATTTCCACCAAGCTGGGCAAAAAACTGTATCTTCAATTTCAAAAACATAACTATTAACAATTAAAGTCACTTGATATGCAAGCCTAACCTACCGTGTGGTTTTTGTACAGACTATATATACAATTATACGAAGACTGTCTAACATGTTAACATTAGTCTTCTTCACTTAGTTTTGGGTTAATTTTAGAATCTTGAGCTTATTTAAAAGCTTTCTGTTTTCTCGGGACTCCATCGTAAAAATAAAAATATGTTTCACTAACTTCATAATAAAATCACAATCGCCACGATAACAAAGTAAACATACCATAAAATGGCCGAACTAGAACTATACGCCGCGCGCAGCCGCAGAGTAACCCAATCATCGTTAACTGATAAATAGCGGGAATATCAATAATTACACTGGGCAACTCATTATTACATCAACGAATAGTTGTTTATTAAATAATGACGTAAAGTACCTAGGAAATCTTATTGTACATATTCAGTAATTGTTTTTAATAGGTAGGTGTCTGAAAAATACAATAATTTTTATTTGCATTTAAATTTTTTAACTATCAGTGTATCAAATTTTACAACTGTTTAACCAGATTAAATATCAATTACCAAATATAAGTAATATGAAAAAAAATTGTTGAAAAAATATAAAAAAGGATGTTTCTAGAACATCTTAATAAAAACATTGCAGGGATGTCCTAAAAGAAACATCTCTGGCATGTCGTACTTAAGTCTGAAACATTGGGACATTCTGAGGACCTCAGCGGGACATACCAGCAAGATCCCGTGTTATTAGGGTATGTCGTAACTCAGTTTTTCCCGATCTGCAGTAACAAATACCTCATAAATAATCTATTAAAAAATATTCTTCCTATTGTTTCTTTATTTATCTTAAAATATTCAAAAGTTATTTCCGGAAATAGAAAACCAGTTGGCGACAACCTATATTTAATTTAAATTTTGTCCGCCTAGAACATCGATACCAACCAAAGTGCATCGACTCCCATATACGCATACACGGTCTCGAAGACTCCCATTCCAATTCGAATTCGCGCTCTAAATCGCCAGGTGTTAAAAGAGACTATTGCCAGACGCTTGTGCACAGTACGCTTGATCGGTTCGGTCAGAGTTAGTAATCAGCTAACAGTTAAATCGCGATTTAAAAAAAAATGGCCAGTTCAGTAACGATTGCCTTATTCGGTGTTTTGTGCCTGATTTTACTGCAAAATCAAGTTTACTCAAAACCAGCACTGCTCGACGAAAAAAAAGATACAGACCCCGTACTAAAGGATCAACCTCAAGGGGATCAACCTTCACCACCCCAATCACAATCTCAACAACAAGCTGTAAAACCTATTGATAGTACAACTCCACCTCAATCTCAAACGGAACCTCATCCTGCTCAGACGGAATCTCATCCTGCTCAGACGGAAACCTCGAGTGTGAAAGAACCTCGCAAGGAACCAGCATCTTCATCGGCACCACCAGCAACAGAAGCTAAACCAAGTGCCCAAGCTGCAGGCGAGAAAAAAGATGGTAAAGATGGTAAAGGTGGTAGTGCAGTAGCTGTAGCTAATTATGGATTGCTTCTTATTGGTGCCTGTTTACTGATGAGGTTGTAAACTAATTTTTGAAAAAAATGAAGTGCCTAAAGTAAACTATATCCAATCAAGTTACCAAAATTTTTAAACCACTCAAACATATCTAAAAGCTGTTTGTATATTTTTAAATTTTATACAGGTATTACATCATTCCGTTTTATTTTGCTAAAAAATATTTATATTTAAATGTATTTGTATAGAAACTCTCGAATAAATATTTCAATTTAAAAATGTCATATCATGTACCTATTTTAGTTTTAATTTGTATTATTATATTATTATTTATATAATTTGTATATAATATATACATTTTAAGTTCTTAATTTTTTATTGATTCTACGCACGGCAAACGAAAAATAAATAACTTATTCTAAATCGTAAAGATTGAAATGGACCCCTTGAACAGCTACAAGAGTTTTGAAAAAGATCGTGTAAGTATGTACAGTTTTTTCGCATAATTTCAGCGAAATATATCGAGGTGTTCTTAAGAAAAATCAGAATGACTTTTAATAACTAATTTGTAAAATTGATCAGTGGATCGTTTATGGAAATTAATGTAGAAATAACCGCTTTATTTTTTTAATTTAAAAGATTAAAAATTTATTCGACATATTTTTTTGGAAACAATAATACTTTTTACATTATATAATACTAATTTTTCAAGAAATTTTAGCTAAAGTTCTATCAAAGTCAAAAAATATATTAAATTTCTTTTTTTTTGTTCACTCAATTGATAAATTATACCCCTCAAATTTATAATTCAGAAAAATCGTTTATTTTGAAAGAACCAAATCATATCAGCTAAAAGCTGCCTGAAAATATAAGCAAATTCTAAAACAATAAATTCATGGTAAAAATTGAAAAATAGAAAGTCATAGATTTTTTGTTTTTGCCAAAGATAAAAATAAAAAAAAAAATCATCAATCAAAATTCGAGGTAGAATTCATTTTTCATCTTTTTTTTAATACTAAAAATATTTTTGAAAATGTCATAGTCTCTATTATTAATTTTCTTATTAAAAAATGTTAAAATCGAATAATTAACAGTTGAATATAATTAAAAAATAATTTTGTTTTACTTAAGTGGTTTACAGACGACATTTTTTTGTTTTTTGATGAAATCTTGCGTATGCATATAACAATATGCAGTTTTTAATTTAACTTTAGTAAAATGGTGATGCGAGAAAAACAAGTACAGGCTGTACTTTTTTGAAATGGAAAAGGAACACTTAATAGAACATAATAATTTCAAGCATTTTTGAGAAACTCAAAAAAATTCCAGCTCTTCGAAAAATACCATTAGAATTGCTTAATGTGATAGGACAAATGTTGTGAGAATGAATACAAAATTGAGTTTATATTCAGGGTTGCAACAGTGGTATTAGCATTTCGATATGTATCCTCAACCTTAACAACATGTTGAACCGAATTTTTCCAGCTGACAATAGAAACATTACTTGTCTAATTTACTAGTTCTAATTAACTCTATCGTTGCACAAAGGCTGTGAAATAAAATCACACAAGCTCCCAAGAACAAGGACATTAAAAATGTCCTACACTGCACCAGCGTCTGGACAACAACTACTCCTTGGACTATATGCCCCACCAGGTATTGAATTACGAAAGTCCAGACGTAGTTTGGTGCCCGACCAAGTCGGGGCTTTAAACCAAAAACTTCGATTTTGTTGTTAAAGGAGCTTGCCATTCTTAGACCGATTATTGTGCCTTATCAGTAAGAAGCAGGCTAGCTCGACATCCTGTCACTAAAGGATGTCTGAAAATGAATTCGACTCGCCGTTCTTGATAAAAGTGGTTGCGTTATAGCAAGTGTATCACGAACGAGGAGATCCCAACGCCATCTTCACTTTAATAACAAAATCAAAGTTTGCAAAACCACGTCTGGACTTTCGTAATTCAATACCTGGTGGGGCATATAGCCCAAGAAGTAGTTGTTGAAGTCCAGACGCTGGTGCAGTGTAGGGCATTTTTAATGTCCTTGTTATTGGGAGCTTGTGTGATTTTATCCTTTGTGCTGTTTTGTCATTCCCATGGTCCTTTTTTGAAATTTTTATGGTTCAAAAAATTCCACCTTCGTATAACTCTATCGTTAATAATATGGTGGTACTGTGTGACCCATATTTTTAGCGATATTATCACAAACATACTCTTTTCTAATATCGAACGCTGCTAAAACTTTTAAAAGATCTTCAAAGAGTTCTGCTGTTGTATCCTGATGATAATCTAAACTTGAATCTTTAATATTTTTTGATGACAACAATAAAGCGTTTGTATTTCCTACCCATTATTGTATGTAATATTGTATTTTAATGTTTAATAAACAGATTACTTAACTTTCTTATCGACGATAAAAACTAAATACACACCTGCCTCATATTGTGGGTGTTTTATTTCTAAATTATTTTTAACTTTTTTAACTTTATTTAAAAAAATAATTTCTGATTTATATAAACACTATTTTGAAAATAAAAATGAATGCTGTAACAGAAATGATAATTTTAAAACAGAGACAATGTTCATCATTTTAATTATTTTTACATCAAAAGTAAAAGTATAATGATGATAAATGTACAAGAATTTTGCCTCTATAATCTTCAGTTTTACAAAAATCAGTGAGAATTTTAGAAATTATAAATTCCGGTCAAATTTTCTATGAGAAAACAAAAAAAAAATTAAAAACAAATGGCTTCCTGAGAAAGCTTCGAGTCTCCTCTTTAAAATGCTTTCTTTTTTTCTTTGTGTACATTTTTCATCTTTAATTTCAATGTCAAATGTCATGGGCCTTTTTGTTGCCCTCAGTTTATATTATTTCAAGCAAAAATAATTAATTATATAAAAGAAAATCCTATTTAGAGTAAATCCTTATTACACACCTGTTAGAAATTCAGTACTTTTGAAGCTTTTGACCGTAATCATACGCTGTGCAGATGTTTTCGCTATGTTTACACCCCTTTGCTTTAAGATGGACATAGTATAGCATCAGATTTTCTAGTCAAAATCACCAGAACGTTTCGTCGATAAAGAAGGTCTTCATTAGGTGTACCTCATATCCGAACGTGATGTGATAGACATATTATTATTTATTACCTTCAAAGATACTTCTCTACCAAATTTAGTGAAATTCATTAAAGTGGTTATTGAATAATTCCAAAGAAACGAAAAAGTAATTTCAACTGTAATTTTGCAACATAAGCGCCCACACTAACATACATACTATACCAATATACCGGATGACAATGAGACTAGGGCCTTGCCTATTATATCTCCTTCAATTTTCAACCGATTTGAATAAAATTTGATTCATAGATATGAGACACTATGTTGGGTTGACAGACGTATAAAAACAAAATGGGCGACTTCCGGTTTCGTCAGAAACGTTCCCAAATTTTAGATTATATGCCTCAAATTACATAAATTCAATAAAAAAATTCAAATTCTCAGATTTTTTTTAACACAGGAGGCCTTGATCTAGTCTAATTGATATCAGTAATTCATATTAATCACCATTTCATCGATAAGATCAATAACAAATCCTACAGCAGGAATTTAAATTTTCTGAATTCATTTTTAATGAATAAATCGTTTTTTTTTTCAAATAAAGAGAGATAAAACCTAAACATAATCATTTCTTGAAAAAAAAAATCTGAGAATTTGAATTTTTTATTGAAAAATAAAAAAATTTGGCAACACTGTCGTATGTGATTTGAGCCACAGAATCAAAAAAATATCAAATATATAGGGTGTTCCGTTTAAAAAATCGAAGTTGGTGACATTTCTGGCGAAACCGGAAGTCGGCCATTTTGTTTTTATACGTCTATCAATCCAAAATGATGTCTGATATCTATGTACCAAATTTTATTATTCAAATCGGTTGAAAAGTGAAGGAGATATAGGCATGGCCCTAGTCTCATTGTCACCCGGTATACATTAATTATTGTCATCTTAAATGAACATTTTGATTCAAAACATTTGCTGTAATCTAATTTCTTTTTTATGGCATAATTAACTGACATTATCACATTCTGGTTAAACTGGAACCTACAAATCTACTCATTAACTATTGAGGAAATGTTTAATCACTGGAATAAAATATCTTCAATAATTTAACATTTTAGTTAATTTGTTACTAATAGTTAAACAAATTTAACTGGAATCATTTTAAGGACTTGAGAACAACGATTATTAAAAATACAAATAAAAAGTTTTTTTTTTGATTTTATTCATATATTGCAAACAAAATATAATTCAAAATATATTATGAGCCCAGACTGATGGGGGCAAAAGAAAAAATTAGTCCGTGCGCGTATGAATTATTTAATTTATCTTTAACAAACACAGTTACTTTTCGAGATAAGTAATGAATTATATATAATGCGACTACTAAAAATGTATTTGGGTCAAGGCCACATTTCATGAAAGTATCAATTTTTCATTGCCAAATTTGACCCATTAAAAAACCTAAGATAATTTGATTGATTATACAGGGTGTTTTATTCGGAAATGCGCATACAGTAATGGTAGATGGAGGACACCGAGGTGCTTCTAAATAACCTATATTTTTGTGGGTATATCGTTCTTTATAACCAAGATACAGGGTGATTTATTAATTATCCCCATTTTTTCAATTAATCATAACTTATGAACCACCCTATACATTTTTCTAATATTTGGTTCGTATGTTCTTTGTCCACAGTGACGTCGATTAACAGAATAAAAGAACGTCTTATTCCAGGCCCGGTCCTAAAAAAATTAATAAGTAGGTTTCGAGTCGAAATAACACCCTGTATATCAATATTTTAAAATTTTATTTACAAATTTAAAAAGAACAGAAAAAAATAAGTAAGACTAAATAAATTTGGTGTTTTCCCATACAATTTTTTTACTTATTAACTTGAGTCAAATCTAAATGTTTCGATAATGAAGTGGCACAAAATTTAAAAAAAAATAAATTTTCTTCCCCAAATGGTACTTTTCCATAAAATCATCAACTATTTCTTAATCTCCTAATTTCTGAATCCCAACCTTATTGAAAAAAGAGAGGACAGGTCCGTATTTGGCACAAATTATTATTATCAATGACTAACTCTGGCCCCGTACTATGTACCGATTCTTTGCCTTCCCGCATTGAGGTATTTCCGAATGACACACAAGCCTGCCTACAGAGATCTCTCGTAAAATTGGACAAAATGATATAAGGAATGAAGGGTCCAACTTGATTATTTTTCGAAATACAGGGGTTAAAGTTAAAAAAAAATGTTTTTATTTAATAACTTTAAAACGGATTAAATATTAATTATTTGAAATTTACCAAGTCATTTTTAAATGTAACAGACATATTTTAGTAAAAAATCATGTTTCATATCTAGATCCAGTGGTGTACAGTTACATTTTCTACGCTCATGGTATTTGAAGCTATTTTAAATTTTTTTTGTATTGCTTAATAACAATTTTCACGTAAAAAACGAATAACCTTTACATACCGAAAATCTTGTGGTTTTTAAGATATTTAATGTTTTTATGAAGTGTGCAAGATCGCTTTTCATTAATGAAATAACAACCAACAATATTTTTCTTTTTAAAGTTTTAAAATTTAAAGTTTTCTTCAACTTTAACGAAAAGTAATTAGATTGGACTCATCAGTCCTTATATCATTTTTTCATATCACGCAAAAACTTATAGTCCAGGAGACAGTGACGTTTTTCGGTCATTATTTTCCGTCAGGAAACATGGTTAGAATTGTACGGTTAGTAATTCTATGCAGAATTAATATATATTTAGGGAGAGGGGGTTCCGATGGTTATAATAAAAATTTGATGCAATGAATTTTTAATAGTTATTTTTACAATTATTTTATTATATTTATTTATTATTAAAAACATCCCACTGATTCATTAAATTTTTTAAATGAAATAATACTCACTACCAAATTATTAGGAAAATATTTTTCTACATATTTATACAACAACAGAAGCTAAAAATGATATAATGACAAATCGGTTTTTCCACAGAGATATTTTTCTGAAAAATGCCTTCAACAAAGAATGTATACTGTTTCAAAAATTTCTTTCCAAATAAGTTATTTTATTTCACACATAAATTAATAGTTGTTTTTCGCTCAAAAAATATTTACCTCGATTTAAAAAAAAATGTAAACGAGAGGTATCAAGGAAACATGAAAAATTATGGATGAAAATAAATCGTGTTTAAAATAAGACTTCAAAATATTTGGATATACGTCAAATATTAAAGTTAATAATCACCAAACATGTACCAGTGTATAATTTAACTTATCTAGAGAAAAAAATACATAATGAAAAGCAAAAAATGGTTTTAGGTTTAATAGACTTTTAATGAGGCAGCCGTATCAGCGATTTTATCACAAAGAAAATAACAAGGTAAGCAACTTTGTTTTGTACTGAAAATATCATACAAATAAAAATAATTTCATCAATTTATACACAGGGTGTATCCTTGGGAAATTGATATATATTTACGGTGAATATAAGTCATCGGGGTGGTTAACTCTGCCATATTTTCTTAGCCAGTAGAATGCCTCTCCAAGCGACGAGCTTTGTTCTAGTTGGTTAATTCTGCATACTGACACACGTCAGTCAAGTCCGCGTTGGAAACAAGGAAACAACAGCCTTCCAAAACACCATAAGGAAACCATGACAACAAGACTACCCTACTACCCAAGATGCCAAAAGACACCTACCACAACCCAACCTGAGGATCATCCAAGAAGCTGAGGACCTCACAATAGAACTTAAAGACTTCCTAGACATTACTCCCGGTAAACATAAGATAGCCACAAAGAAACCTAGGTTTTCTGTGGTTTCCCTAGTCCATTGCCCACCATAATTAGCAAGTCTTAACGGATAGAAAGAGGGTCATAGCTTTCTCCATAGCTACCTTCGTATTTTTTTTATCTTTTACTATTATTACATTTCCTACTAACCTGCTGGTTAGTTATTTAAAGACTAAGATAAAGCTATCCAACATCCAGGATGCATATGAGTCATTTTACTTCCTATTGAAACGGAATCTCCAGACAATTTAGTTGAGGAGATTAAAGTGAAATAACAAAAGTGCGGTTATTTGCCAAGTTTGAAAATAAAGCGGTAAATAATATCTACTTTATCAACATTCTTGTTGATTTCTTAGTTCAGCAGTTTTCAGATAAAGACGGCCATGATATATTTCATTCAAACCAGCGCTTACGGTTAGGAATGAAATGGGAATGTAATTTTGATAACGTTGATAGAAGAAGCAAGTTAGGTAAAATGTTGTTTCTGATTCGGAGATTATTTATAGGCGTTATAAATATATAAATGATATAAGAAAGCATCTGACTGATTCATACGTCAGATGTCCGAATGATTTTAAAATTGGCTGGAGCTCATAATTCCGTTGACTATGCATGATTAAATGTTAGAGAAAAGAAATCGATTCTATTCAAATTTGGTATGTGGGGGTTTTCGAGGTCGGAGATTATAAATCTTTTCTCAAAATTAATAAAATCAAGATGGCGACTTCAGGGTAATGGCGGACCATTTTTATGGTATTCAATTAAAAATTTGTATGTGGGGATTTTCGGGGTCGGAGATTGATTTTTTGTCCAGATTCATCAAATCAAGATGGTAGCTTCAAGATCGCTGACCAGTTTTGTTGATTATGACTCGATTTAATTAGGTATGGAATGATTTTTTTGTTAAAATTCAAAAAGTGGGGGGAAAAAATTTGCGCAATCGATAAATTATCCTTTTTCAATGAATTAATTTTAAATACAATTTTTCATGAAAATAAACCACTCCCGAGTTATAGGGCGTAGAAAATTACGATTTTTTTAATTTCATTAAAAAAATGTATTTGCCCGTAACTTTTTTTGGCTTATAATATCGAGATGTACAATAAACCATTTTTCTACGATCGCGCAAAAAGTTACTATTTTTTGCACTCTCAACTGTGCCAAAAGTAACTTAATTTGTTGCACTGTTAAAATGTGAAACTTGTCAAAACGTGACACCTGTCAAAATGTGACACCTGTCCAAATGTAATACTTGTCAAAAGTGACACCTGTCAAACATGACATTTGTCAAACATGTGACGCCTGACAATATATGACAACGGTAAGTCTATGACAACTGTCAAAATGTAACACCTGTTACAATGTGAAACTTGTCAAAAAATGATACCTTTTAAAACGTGGCACCTGTCAAAATGTAACACTTGCCAAAACGTGACATTAGTCAAAATTATTTTGACGGTAGGTCAAAAATAATTCATTATTTGGCGTTCTACTAAATGGTCAGAAATGGAGACAAAGATAGACGTGATGTCGCATACACTTTCAATGCCGAGCAAAGACTCACACCCCTTCTGCAAGTTCTTTATTTTACCTTTGCGGACGCATTTGACCTTTGCGGACGCTGAAAATCATGCGGATCGACTCAAAATCAAAAATTGAGTCGAATGATATATAATTTTGCACTTTAGCGATTGACAGCTAAAACCAATTTGCTCCAACTGCGACATCAAAACTGAAATTAACTGAAAAAAGTAAATAACTAGTTTAAGGAAATTATCGTATTCTAAAATACTATTCAATAAAATTTGAAATAAAAACAGATTCAATTCGATCGTAGAAAAAATGTTGTGTGCTACACGTGCAAAAAGCATATTTGTTTCACTCACTTCATGCATCGTGCTACAAATATACACTTTTTGCATAGTTACAAAAATAACTATTTAAAGATTAATATAAATGTCATGTCATGTCATGTTATGACAAACTTTTTCATTGGAATGACCCGAAAAAGTGACATTGATGGTTATAAATGCAATTGTATGCAATTTCAAACAGGCATATCTCGTTACAGACAAAAGATAAAAAAAAATGGAAATTATTGGGAAGAAAAACAAAGTTTTCTCTCTTTAATTTTTTTTCAAAAATCAATACTTTTCATGCTATTGACCAAAAATTGAAAATGTCTTATAAAAACAAAAATTTAGCTCAACTTTAACAGACCAAAACGTACAAAAACAATTATCCCATAGGACATATGTTACGACTTTCTGCAAAAGGATTTTTTTTTCAAATACCACAGTCTAGGTGGCGCTAAAAAAATGGCGTAAAAAAAAAGTTGGAAAAAATTTATTTTATGTAAAATGTAAGTTAAGTACATCCAGAAAAGTGTATATTTCAATAATCTGTCAATTTGAGCGTGACATAAATGGGCGAGTCACAAAGTCACCTCGAGATACTCGACCGCGATTGAATTTTTTTTTATTTTGAAGGAAATTCTATCAGGATTACGAAAAACATATAATCTGGCGGTTTTCATGAGGCCATGTAGCTAAAACCTTCGATAAAGGATGAAGCGTACAGATGCTGAGAACTGTGTATTCCCCACTCCGCGCCTATCGTTTCTTCTCACTCTTTCTCTGTCTGTCACTCTCTCGCACAGTTCCCACGCTATAGTCTAATGAAGAAAGGAGTGCATTAAAAGTGGGGATATAACGTCACATTCCATAGGCGTACTTTGCAAAATAAGTTTCTATAATATAAATAAGGTCATAATGGTATAGACGCACTTCGTAGATTAAATTTTGACTGAAAAAAGTTATATTACTTACAAAAAATAAAAATAAACCTTATGCTTCTGACAAAATTGTTGCACTTTGACATTGAACGAATTAAATTTAACTAATAAATAACAAGGAGTGTTTTTCTGAGGTTTATTTGTAGCGTATCTATAGTTTAGAGAAGAAGTAGTACAGGTTTAAGAGGTAGAAATTTTATTTTTACCTCATCCTTCAATGCTTATTTGTAGTTAAAATGAAAATTTTAATACATTTGATCGGCTTAATAAAGATTTCGTTTGATATAATCAAGTTTCCATGGTTTTTACTGTAATAAACCTCTTCTTTTGACAGATAAGTCAGACTTTATTTATTCATAGCCGTATCGTATGTATTTTAATTGATTCGGAATTTTGTATTAATATATATTTCAAAATGGCTACATTCTAAAAATATTGCCAGTCCTCCTAAACCCTTGAAGACAGAATTACTCGTAATAACAAAGCAACATAAAAACAAATTCAAAAAATATATTATAGACGAGATGGCCCGAGAAAAAGAATTGAATTGCCTCCTTACAATGCAGAGTTAAATCCCATTGAACTGATCTGGTAACAATTAAAAGGTTGTTTCTGAAAACAATACATTTAAATTGCCTGATGGCGAAATTTGTTTTTGAAGGCAGTTTCAGATGTAAATGGAAAACATTTGAGAAAAGAGGAAAATTCATTTTAGAAAGTGAATATAGCAATGGAAAATTTAATAGACCCTATAATAATAAACCTCAGAAAAACAATGATAATTTTTTTTAATCTTTGATTTTAGGTACTGAAATGTTAATGCCAAGAGATTAAAAAAAGTTTAATCCCATTAACAATATAAAATCCTCCGTGTTATTTATTGGTTTATTTTTATTTTACAAAGTACGCCTATGGAATGTGGCATTATATCCCCACTTTTACTGCACTCCTCTTTTATTCAGAGTATAGTATTAATTACTGTGATGTTAGTTTACGATGCAACGATTTCAATCCTGGGGGAGTCCATCGTTGTCGATGATGGTGTTGTGAGGTTTTTGTAGGGTTTCCCACAACTGTAAAGCAAATGCACCATCAATCATCAGTAAGTCGCCCCAGAGCGCTGCAGAGCTTCTGGGGTTCACTCTTAAGAGAGTGAATTGAAGTCAGTTATTATTATTAGTATTATTATAAGGTCTATTAAGTTTTCCATTGTTATATCCATTTTCCAAAATCCAAAATGAATTTTCCACCTTTTTACCATGAACAGATTATCATTTAGGACGAGGTTTTAAAACTCTGACGCGCTCGAGTATTTCAAGGTCACATTTTTTTTACATTTTCAAAAATCAGACTTTTGGTCACTTCCAAGTCGTCAGTCATTTAAATAGGATACTTTTTGAGTTCACTGAACATTCCCTCTGAATATCTGACACGCTCAAATAACTTTTTTTTTTGTTTTTGTACCCCTTTTTACGGCCACCCGCCTCTAGTTAATCGTCAGATTAATATCTATCGGTTATCAGAAAGACAAAACGCGTATACACTATGAATGTCTGACGCGCTCGAGTATTTCCATGTTTTTTTTTTTACATTTTTGAAAATTCTTACACGCTCTTCCCCCACTAGAATGGAAAACTTAACATACATTTTTTTCGTTTTAGAACCTAATCTTCACAATCCAATAGGTCCCCATGACGCTTTAGTAACTGCAAATTTAGCATCCCGGCCTCCCCTACGGTGATAAATACACATGATTCACTTATAGGTCATTTATTTTAGCGAGGCAGTGACGTCACACGTCAAAAATCTGCAGCGTTGCCAGGTAGAATTTTTTTTCGTTCACTTAAAGATAAAATTGTGTCATTTACTTTTTTTCCTAGCTTGAATATAAGTATTATAAGTGCTATTAACTTGATTGAAGATTGGAATGGATGTAAAAAGGAACTGCTAGTCTGTGAAACAATTAAATCTTGACTATGAAGAATTTTAAGATTCAAATAAAAATTAATAGTTATGTAGTTTTGGAATTTTTATTGTAATATGCCTCTATGTTACAGTACATTGACACTTTGGAGGCCAATTTGTAACTATTCTAAGTAAGTAGCCACATTGATTGCATAAATCAAGAATTTTCGCTATATCACATCGGCAACGTCGTGAATTGTTGCCAACCTTCAACAGTTAATTTCCCCTGCACGTTAAGTTTAAATCTTAGTGCTTTAGTGTTTATTCCGTTGACAACAGAAATAACTAGAAATTGCGTCAGTGCCTCGCTAAAATAAATGAACTTTAGATCCACGCAATTCTTTTACCTAGTTTTCACCTTTTACCAGGATTAAATATTAGGAGACGTATACACACACTGTATTATTTAATACGAAACTTTTTATTTATTAATTAATACAAAACTTTTTACTTATTAATTAAAACAACTAAAATAATTCACATTAATGATGACAATTGACTTGCAATTATTTTTAAATCTGAAACATTTTTTGCTGTCATCTTTTCAGTCTTTAAAACATTCGTTAGGCACTTGACTTCTCCTTTCAGTCTTACTAAAACATCGTTTATATTATCAGTTACTTCGATTTTTAAATTTTCGGTTTCCTCTGTGGCTTGATTTTTCTTTTTATAAGGTTTGTACTTGAATTCTTTAAGACTATATTTAACATTTTTCTTTTTTCCAGTCTCGATATTTTTAACAGTATCGTTTAATTCGTTTTCCTCTCTTCTGTATTGCGGTGATAAATTAATATTTATCTCAGAATTATCACAATGATCTAACTTTATTCGTTTAAATTTATTATTAACAATATCCTTTTTCCATTCAACACAAGTGTGATCGTACTCAAAAGTTCCAACCGATTCTTCTGTACGTTTTTTTAGATAATCAGAAATGTACGTTGGCATATTGTTACAATTCATTACCACATCTCTAATTATATTTTGTTTACCATTTTGTTCACACACGTCTAGAACTTCTAAAACACTTTGTTTGACAATGATATTGGAATTTTGTAACAAGTTCGTTATAATGTTTGAAATCATTTTGCACTTGCATCCATCTTGACCTATTTCGTTTGGGTTTAACGAGACAAAGGAGAGCAGCGTCAAGGATATTTGCAGTTTGAAATAATCGTGTGATGAAAGATGTGTTAATTGATTAAGTACCTGTAATATAAAACAATTTTTTATTCGAATATGTCAAAAAAAGTCATTCGATACAGTACACAATAATAAGAAGAAGAACTTTTCTGTCCTGGGCCTTTTTCGTACTTTTTCGGACGGTGAACTGTCCGGAAAAGTAAAATATACTTAGGTAGTTGGCTTACCTTTTTTTTAGCATTAAATTAATAAATAAATATCGAAAAATATCAAAGTCGGTACCAACAAATAATATAATAAAATTATATTGTAAATGCAATCGCGTCCAAATTGAAAACAACTACTCCTGGGACAAAAGCCCCCACAGGCGTTGAATTAAAACAATTTAGACGCGAGTTGGAAGGCTGTTAACCAAACCAACACTTTGATTTTGGTATTTTTGCGCCTCATCAGTGGAAACTAGACAACCTCGACACCGCATCTTTAAGCAGTGTCTGAAGAAAACATTGACAAACTATAAAACTATAAGTAGAACTAGTAAAACTGGCAAATGCACTAGTATGCAAGCCATAAACGAAAAAAGAAGAAGAAGAAGTAGAACTAGTATTTTTCTTTATTGTATTAATATTTTTTATATTCGAATAAAAAATATTCTATGATAACGCGGACGAGAAGTTTTTTTTCGGACTCTTATCGTCTATAGTCGTCCGAAAAAGTAACACTTGCATCATAAACTACTATTTAGATTGCATGGTCTATCAAAGGAGGAGGGTCATTTTGGCCGGTTTTCGCTCCCGTACATTTTTGACCATAGAATTTTTTTTGTTTATTATTGTTAACTATATTTGATAATTAACCGATTCCACAACAAATGGAACTTCCCCTAGTAAGAATCAAGATTAATTCAATGACAACTAGTGGCGTCTGTCGGAAAAAAACCATGAAAAATGGACCAAAATTTACCAGGATTGAGAGTACCTCCCCCCCCCCGCCCCGTTTTAGAGGATGCTGAAGACGATGGCGGTATCAGAATTACTCTTTTCGATTGCTGAACCCCCTAAAACAGCCAAAAACTACCCCTAAAGGGGTTAAACGGGCAGCGCATCATTTCCCTGTAAAAAAAACGTCTTTCCCCCCGTTATCGAGGATGCTGAGCACGGTGGCGGTATCAGAATTTCTCTTTTCGCTAGCCGAACCACCTAAAACGGCCAAAAACTACTTCCTAAAGGGGTTAAACGGGCAGCGCATCATTTCCCTGTAAAAAAACGTCTTTCTCCCCGTTTTAGAGGATGCCGAGCACGGTGGTGGTGTTAAAGATTACTTCCGAACCTCACCAACCCCTCCAAAACGTTTTGTCGCTGTTAAAAGGAAGAAAAAACACCTCGGTCGGGGGTGAATTTTGGCCGGTGGAAATCCTGGTAAATTTTGGTCCATTTTTCATGGTTTTTTCCGACTCACAGACGCCACTATATAACATAGAATTGACCTTGATTCTTACTAGAGGAAGTTCCGTATCAAATATAGATAATAATAATAAACAAAAAAAATTCTATGGACCCTCCTCCTTTGTTTTTCGTCTTTAAATAAAATAATAAAGTTTTTTTTGCCATAGACATGTAAGTGATTCAGCTAACCACGATTCGTCTATAAGGGAATATATAGACGAATACTTTGAAATAATACTCACAAGTGACTTCAAAAATACAAAACAGAATGAACGCGCCCGCCTATGCATGTTGAAAAACGTGCGGTTGTTAAGGAAGCTAAGAGGAGGTGCAACTAGACCGCGGTGTGATAGTTTCTACATTTTTAGAAACACTAAAACTATGTTGACAATTCCTACATTTATTTTAGCCACTAGTAGAAAAAAATTGTACTTAAAGAAAGTTGGAATCAATGAAAACCTTTTTAATGTAGGAAATTTTTTATATTTTTTAAGTACACAGAATAATTTTAAATAATAAAAATATGTTTTGGCCAAGTCCTTAATTGAAATCATGAATATGTATTCCTTTAAAATAAATAAATAAATAAGAGAAATTGTATTGTAGTCAATGTTATTTATGAATACTCTTCTATTGTGGGAGAGTACTGTACGATTTTTTAATTGCTAATTAAAACACAGATAATAAACTAAATCCTACATTTCTTATCATGGCTCTGTTCCGCAGTTTAGCGACATAATTTTGACACAACGTTATCTAAAACTTTTTTCGTTATAGAAGGACTATTAATAATTTTCTATTTATAATTGTAACGTTTAACATTGTGAATTTTTCCACTGTGTTCCTTGTAAACAAGGGGTGTCATGTAACCCTAATAACAAAAATCTGAATCAGTATAATTTGTGACCATTTAAGATCTTTATTCCAGATAAGATTGCGATAGATTTAAAGAATTATTAGAAACTAAAATTTATTTTTACGGATAATACAGGTCCTAGAATAGACCCGTAAGGTACACCACATGTAATTAGGAGATCATTAGATATTGTTCTGCCTGTCTGGCTTTGTTCCAGATGGGATTACAGTATATTTAAAGAATAATTATTGAAAAACTAAACTTTATTTAACACTGCCTCATCAGAATATAACTGACATAATTTTGAATTTTTCCACTGTGTTCCTTGTAACAAGGGATTTCGTGTAACCCCAATAATAAAAATCTAAAGGGTTAAAATCAGAACTATGTGGCGACCAAGCAAATTTACTTCTCTGTAACTTGATTTTAAAAAAAAATGTGGTTGTTGAAAAAATTGAAATTAGGGGGAAATTTTTTTTTTGAAGTAAGAAGAGAAAAAGTTTTCCTTTGTAAAAAGTTCATTGATATTTTCCCAGCATTTATAATTTAATGATGTAATAGAAGTTAAAAAATGGTATGTAGTAAAATGTTTGAATGTAAAACTAATTTTGGAAGAGAGGGGGAAATTTGGAGAAGACATTTGCAGATTAAAAAAAGGACAATTTTATTCAAAGAAAGTTAAAGAAAGAAAGAAATCAGGTTTTCTTTTTGGACTGTAAAATAATGTACAGTTATAGAAAAGGTATTTTTGGAACTGTTATTTAATTAATGTCGATTTGTTTTTCTTTAATTTTAGTGTGTTGATTTAAATTTACTGGCTGTGGGAAAATATTGTTCTTTTGGAATAGTTTTAATTTGTTAAATTGGGGTTTTGAAATATTTTACGAAGATTTCATTGTGAATATTTTTCTTTGACAATATTTTTTGACAATTCTTTATTATTATTCCAGTTTCTGTTCATGTTAGTATAAATACTGGGGGAAAATGCTAAACAATAATTTTTTCTTTAAGACAAGTTAGAATTAGGAAATTATTACGAGGGTGGTTAATTTTTTTTAAAATTGGGGAATAAAGTTTAACTAATCAAAATTATAGGAGGGAATTTTTTTTATTAAAAAAAAAGCAAGTTACAAGATTTTTTTATTTTAAAATAAATCTGTACTTTGGTAGAACCCACACAAAGTACAGATAATAAATTTAGAAAAAAAATTTGGCGCTTAACTAAATTAAATTAAATAGTCTTCTCAATGGATAGTATTTGAAGTACAAAGCCACTGGAAATGAATTAAATTAAATAAATTATTATACAGGGACCTGCAACAGTGGTGCCGTGTTCTATATCTCTATTTAGGAAAGAGATAGGAATACAATTTTCTATAATGTTACTTTATTGATCGAACTCTATAGTTCAATTTTTCCTGGGCGGGCCCCAACTTTGTTTTTTTAAATGGCAACCTGTATTTTTTATCACTTTTTCGGTTTCTACATGAAAAATAAAAGATGCATGTTTATATTTCCAAAATATTGACGGTTTTCGAGATTTTTAGCAAGTTTTTTTTTCCAATATTCGTCACTCAGAATATTTGAAATTATAAAGTTATGCCAAGTCCCATTAAAATTTATTTTTGGTCAAATATTCTACATTGGTAACTCGACCTGTGATATACAGGGTATGAAAAATAACTTGCCACACATTGTCAATAAAAATTTACAGAATCTTCCGAGGGGTAAACCGCGAGGTCCATTTTGGTGTACAGACCTCGTCCATTAGTAGCCATTACTAGCCATTAGTAGCCATTACTCGGCCATTAGTAGCCATTACTGAGCCATTACCGGCCTTTACTAGCCAATAGTGAGGAGCCATTACTAGCCATTAGTGTACAAAAATTTAACTCGCGGTTTACCCCGCGTAATCTTCCTTATTTCAAATGAAACACCCTGTATATTATCGATCCATAAGAAGCCCCAACAAAGGCTCTACAAATTTCATCAAATATTCCCTATTGCTAAGTTCACTAGTTTTTTTAAAACGGCTCTTTTTTTATAAAAATAGCAAATATTCATATTTTTAGGCTATAATCTCAATGAACGACTTTTTTGACGACTGATAAGAATATACAAACAACTAATAAGAATATACAAACGACTAATAAGAATATGCAAACGAATGATAAGAATATACAAACGACTGATAAGAATATACAAACAACTGATAAGAATATACAAACGACTGATAATAATATACAAACGAATGAGAAGAATATACAAAGATATCTTATTTCAATTATGTACGTTATAAGGTGCTCAAACATATATTTTTTTTCGTGTATTGGTGTATTCATAAATTAAAGTCTGATCTTTATTTAAAATTTAATTGAAGTTGATAATGAATATTTTATAAAATATGTTCAACATCAACTTCGGCTCTACATTCAAGAAAATGGAAGACATGTTGAACATATTTTATAAAAGATTCACTATCAACTTTACTTAAACTTCAAATAAATAAATAAACAAGCTCAGACTTTAATGTATGAATATACACCAATACATGAACAAAAATATTTGTTGGGCACCTTATAATGTTTCATAAGATATCTTTGTATATTCTTATCAGTCGTTTGTATATTATTATCAGTCGTTTGTATATTCTTATCAATCGTTTGTATATTCTTATCAGTCGTTTGTATATTCTTATCAGTCGTTTGTATATTATTATCAGTCGTCAAAAAAGTCGTTCATTGAGTTTATAGCGTAAAAATATGAATATTTGCCATTTTTATAAAAAAAAGAGCTGTTTTAAGAAAAACTAGTGAACTTAGCCATCGGGAATACTAGATGAAATTTGTAGAGCGTTTGTTGGCGCTTCTTATGGATCGATAATATACAGGGTGTTCCATTTGAAATAAGGAAAATTCTGTAAATTTTTATTGACAATGAGTGGCAAGCTATGTTTCATACCCTGTATATCACAGGTCGATTTCAGGTACATCGTTTGAGAGAGTCAACAATGTAGAATATTTGACCAAAAATAAATTTTAATGGGACTTGGCATAACATCATAATTTCAAATAATCTGAGTGACGAATATTGGAAAAAAAACTTGTCTTGCTAAAAATCTCGAAAACCGTCAATATTTTCGAAATAAAAACATGGCATAAAGTATCTTTTATTTTTCATGTAGAAACCGAAAAATACAGGTTGCCATTGAAAAAAACAAAGTTGGGATCCGCCCAGAAAAAATTGAACTTATTTTTTTTTATTTTGTCGAGCTCGATCAATAAGGTAACATTATAGAAAATTGTATTCCTATCTCTTTCCTAAACAGAGATAAGGAACACGGCGCCACTGTTGCAGGACCCTGTATATTTTAATAAATAAAAAAAATATCATTAAATAACAATATTTATGACAAAAAATTAAACTTTATTTAATACTACCTCGTCAGAATTTAAATTCTTTAAGAGTTCTTCATCAATTTGCGAAAGGTACCGGGTATATCTAAATTATTGTCGGTTTAATTTAGATTCAGCCACTAATATCAGGCATAGAATAATTATTTCAAAAGGTACCAAGCACAATTAATATTTAACAAAAAATAGTCATTTGAGTTATTCAAAATATAATGACTCACCATATATAATTGTTTGTTGTTGAATTCCTTGGCAAGACTGCTAGTTATTTTGAAAACTTTTGCGATAAAATATTTGTATAAATTATTATTATTGTCCGTATCAGTGAATGTCAATTCCCAAATGCCTTCTAATGCATTCGCTAAATTCAATGGATCGATGCACATTTCTTGAAAGTTTATATTAGATAACCATTCCAAGTTATCCGCCTGAAATATAACATAACATACGGTTTTTTTTATTATTAGAATAGATATGAATAATATTTTATGTAATCAAGATTTAAAACTATTACAAATTCCCAACTCTTCCATAAAAAAAATAGCACACAGGAATCCTTGAGTGACTGGTGTTCATTAAGTCTTATATGAAAAGATCTAGATGTTTCTCCTATATAAAATGTATTACATTCGCATGGAATTTTGTAAAAACAATTTTTTGTATTTTGGATTTCATTAAATTTTGTTTTTACTATAGTATATTATTATTATATTTTTTGTTTTGTCAATTTTTTAAAACGACTTTAGAGTCAAAGTAGAAACATCAAATTAAAAAACATTTTTAATCTAAAAAAGTGGTTTTAATATCAAAAAAGAACGTTTAATCATTTAGCAGTCATTTAGCATCCAAGAAGTTTAGATGATTGAAGGGGAAATAGAACGAAAGGTATTTTCAGAAATTTAACAGTCTCTCGAATTAAAGGATATCGTGAGGGACTTGGAGTAATGTTATTTGTTTGCGGGAAAGAACATACATTTTAGAACAAATAATGGTCAAAAATGAAAGTGAACAGACCCATTACCAAATTTTGGCTTTCGAGTATAATTACGATAAAGAAATTTGAAATTTGGCATAGGGTAGCTGTCAAAGAATTTTTTTCCAGCAAAATTCTGATTTATTATATTATACTTAGTGAATAAATACGATGATGGCACGTAAACTATAACACAAAACTTCAATTTTAGAGATTAAAATATTTATTGCCAGTAGTGTAGATAATATTCGCAGATTCAAAACAAACCCATTTTAAATGGTTTAATGCTAAAACAATGGTACAATTAAAATATTTGTGATTAAAATATAAAAAACTTTTTTAACGCGCAATAAAAATTATGTAGACAGATTTATAAATCTCGGGTGGGTAGTAAAATAATTTGGAATATGTCTTGACACATGTGAAGGTGAAAATTTTATATGGATTTTGCGATTGTATTTTTCTCTAGAAAAACTAGTTTAGAAATTAATCGGAATAGTAGATTCTGTCACATTCTAACCGAGTAACAGACTATATTTTCTCCACGACCAAAAAGTATTAATTCAAAATAAATTAAATTTAAACAGTTATTTTAATTTTAACATTACATTTAGCCCAGTTATTAGAGAGTTTGACCTCGCACAAAATGTGATATCGATGATACTTGGTACTTACGTACTTGAAAGGGTGTATGCTAACTTCACAATTTCGAAAACAAAATCGAAAATTTGATTTTTCCATTATATCTCGAAAAAAAAAATTTCGAAAAAATAATAGCACCACGTGAAAAAGCGGAAAATTTTCTAAAAATTATATTATAAGTTATTTAAAAAAAAGTTTGTATTACTATAAAAAATTATTCAAAATAAGAAAGCAAATTCGAAAACTCTACGCGCGCCATTCAGTTGAATTCAGGCGAGGCGTTCGGAAAAAACTAAAGTATCTTTGACTAAAATGTACGCAAAGAAAAAAAGAAAGCATTTTAAAGAGGAAACTCTAAGCTTTCTCAGGAAGCCATTAGCTTTTAATTTTTTTTTTTTGATACCTAGAAATCCAAATTTCGACTTTGACCCCTCGCTAGTTGAAAACCGAACAATATATTAAAATTGTGTTTACAGAAAAACATTTTTACATCCTTTTTACACTTCCCTCCAAAAATTCAAACATTCACCTCAAGTGGTTTTAAAATAGTGGAGATATAAATGCAACAATGTATGATATCTAAAAATCCAAATTTCGATTTTGACCCCTCGCTACTTGAAAACCGAATAATATATTAAAATTATGTTTACCGAAAAACATTTTTACATCCTTTTTACACTTCTCTCCAAAATTTCAAACATTTACCTCAAGTGGTTTTAAAATAGTGGAGATATAAATGCAACAATATCTGATACCTAAAAATTTAAATTTCGACTTTGACCCCTCGCTACTTGAAAACCGAATAATATATTAAAATTATGTTTACAGAAAAACATATTTTTACATCCTTTTTACACTTCTCTCTAAAATTTCAAACATTTACCTTAAGTGGTTTTAAAATAGTGGAGATATAAATGCAACAATGTATGATACCTAAAAATCCAAATTTCGACTTTGACCCCTCGCTACTTGAAAACCGAACAATATATTAAAATTATGTTTACAGAAAAACATTTTTACATCCTTTTTACACTTCTCTCCAAAATTTCAAACATTTACCTTAAGTGGTTTTAAAATAGTGGAGATATAAATGCAACAATGTATGATACCTAAAAATCCAAATTTCGACTTTGACCCCTCGCTACTTGAAAACCGAACAATATATTGAAATTATGTTTACAGAAAAACATTTTTACATCCTTTTTACCCTCCAAAATTTTAAACATTTACCTCAAGTGGTTTTAAAATAGTGGAGATATAAATGCAACAATGTCTGATACCTACAAATTCAAATTTCGTTGACCCCTCGCTACTTGAAGACCGAACAATATATTAAAATTATGTTCACAAAAAACATTTTTACATCCTTTTTACACTTCCCTCCAAAATTTCAAACATTTACCTCTTACATTAATAACATTTTTACACCCTAACTGCAAAAATATTCTTCTGGCTATGACTAAATCTGTTACTTTTTCCGATCAGTTCCTAATATTTTTTATTTCAATATTAGGGCATTAGGGCAATAGTTCATACGAAGAATTCTGACAAAAGACTATTGAAGCATCAAAATTGTGTCGTATTAAAAATTGATTGAATATCTGTGGAACAAACTACACAAAATCAATAAATACTTCATTAATATCAGATTATGTTAAATTGCTATACAATACAAAAGTGGGTAGATCGTTCTGAAAAAGTCACGTGTACATTCAGAATAAATAAGTAGGTATACGTGTAATAATAATTATAAATTAATAATTCAGCCCAACTAAATTGAAAAACGTTAAATATTAAATAGAAAAAAGAAAACTTTAGTTTTTAGCGAGAAATTTTCTTCTACAATTTTTCAAACGGCCAGATTAAAAAATATCATATCTATATGATAAACTTACTAGCATCTTTCTTATTCTATTTTCTAAATGGTAATATTTATAAAAATAGTTTTTTGAAACTACTTGTTTATTATACAAATGATGTGAAATAAGTTAAAATCACAGCTCCCAAGAAATACGACATTATAGTAAAGTCGCAATCGAGCCGGAGTAACATCTGTCAGAACAGGAAAGTAAATTAACAACAAGCTATATAACAAATATTTTTTAAGACCTATAAATTTGACTATTAGGTATACCTACATTAAATTGTTTAAATCGTTATTCATCATTGACTTCTTGGTAATCTTAGCTTAGATTATAGAAAGTAATCTGAGGGTTCAAAATCTATAAATGTGACAATAATTGTTTAAAAATGTAAATGGGATAAATCGTTATTTTATCATCTTCTTGGAGATTAACAATGCCATGGAAAAACCAAAATGATAACAAGTGGGTGGGATTATAAGATGGTTACCTACCTAGGATTTGGTATGAAGATAAAAGATAGGTAGTTGCAGTTAGTGTCTTGATCAGTTCCCAATATTACCTACCCTGTTTGATTAGTCTTCTATATTATCTATTATAGAGACAGTAGTATTGAAAAATGCAGTGTGTTTCAAGTGCAAAGTTTACACCTGTGAAACGTATAAAAAAGTGTGCGTTGTCAGTTAACGAGAAAATATTTGTAAGCAATGTTTATAATTGCCTAAGAATGGAAAATCCTTCGTTTACTGTTGACGATACTGTTGAAAAGACAAGTAATATGATGGGTGTAAGCAAATCAACGATATATAAAGTTATAAGTGAATTAAAAAGTGGAGTTGTTAAACCCCCAAAGAAAAATGCAGGAAATAAGAAAAAAGTGGAATTTACTGAACAAATTAAAAGCGGAATAAGAAGAAAAGTTCACGAATTTTATTTAAAAAAAGAGATACCAACACTTGCCAAGGTTTTGGACGCAATCAATAGTGATCCGTATTTTCAAAATGTTACAATAATATTAGTAAAAAAGAAGTAGGGTCTGGTGGCGCGGCGTTGAGACCACCCAATTAACGCTGCCAGGAACTAAACCACCAAAAAAACCTCAAAAGCGTGCAAGACTGCAAAAACACAAGCAAAACCGGAGCATGTCAAAAAAGTTGTCAAAAAAGTGGTGAAAATATTGAATTTATCAAGTTTACCCACCAAAAAAACACAAAAAAACAAAAAATTGGCCTTAGATTAAAATTTTTTTTCAGGGGTGAGTGACGAGAGGACTCACCTAAAACAAGCACCCCGGCGGCGGTTAAATTACAATTATTTAAAGTCTATTCTTATGTCCAGGCTAAATTCCTAATTTTAACACACCTTTTAACTACCGGCTATTTAAAATCACAGATTTTGTTTGAGCCGCCTGTGCTGTAAAAGTCCCATAAAATTTTGATTTATTACTCCGTGTCAATTGCGATTTTACTATAGAAAATGTCACACACTGCACCAACATCTGGACTTCAAACAACTACTCCTTGGACTATATGCCCCAACAGGTATTGAATTGATGCAGTGTGTGACATTTGGTTACAAAATATTTTATTTCTTCATACTTGTTTAATCCTGCTTACGGGGCAAGAAATGGAAGTTTTTATTTAGATCCTACCAAATGGACATTCTTTCAAGATGACCTAATGATTTGTACAGTCTAATTATTTATGGGTAAGGCAAACAATTTTCAATTTGCATTGTAGTGGCCAACAACAGCAGTAACTAGACTAAGCAGAGCGCAAAGACTTGCATGCCTGGGGATAACAGGGACAAAGAAAACACTCCTAGACTTGCCAATACTCCATATGGTGATACAAAGGAAGCCAAGATGGGTGTTTGCAAAATGCAAAACACACTGGGGAACATCAGACCAGGACTTTATAAGTCTAGCAAGAATAGAAAACAGACCCCATAACGATGCAGTTCTGTAGGCGACCAAAGCCTTATTGGTGATTGCAAAAACCCCTCCAATAGACCTATTGGCAGAAGAGAGGACGATGACAGAAAACGGAGACCCCAGAAGCCTAGCAAGCCTGACAAACAGGCTGCTGTATGTATTAATAGTAAATAAATTAAAGTAGGCTCTTCAAAGAGCTCTATCTTTGAAACCAAAGCTCCAAACTCATATGTTTATAGGAGCTTTTCACTCTATTTTCGCATGTTCTACATGGTATATGTATTGATCCAAAAATCATAGGTCGATAAACATTGCCCTAGGCGTATTAATACATTCACAGTATGTCCTCACCATTTCATGTAAAGAATTCAAATTTAAATATAGTTTATTAATCATTCACCCCCTCCTCCCAAGTCATTATTCTTCAAAATTCTTTACTACACCAACAAAAACTTTTTAATCATTGCGAATACTGGAAATTCCGTTTCTTTGACTACGATAAAAGTTGCTAAAAAATCTACACAAGATAAACGTGGTATTTTAAATCTATTATTAACTGAAACGCATTGACCACAGGAGAATAACAATCCTGGAAATATCATAAAGGAAGTGTTATCGATAACGGAAAAAGAACATTTTAAACAATTTTAACCACTTTTTGAGATCACTTTCACACGACCGTTTTTCTTAAAGGTAATTATTAGTCATCGGCATTTTTGTTTTTTTTTTCAGAATCTCCAAAGATTCACAAGAAATAATAATATAATAATATTAATTAACACTTGTTTTAAAAATTGTGAATGTTAAATTGGTAAATTTAATATAAAAATCAATAAAACTACTAAAAACAAAAGGCATGAAGAATTAAAATCACTAAACAAATGAGAAACACATTAAAAAAGAAGCAGAATTCTAACTTTAATTTCCTAAAATCCTTGCCACATCTCCTGGTGTCACTAGTTGCCAAAGCGTCAAATTTTATTATTTCCAAGTTCGATTTCATTTTTTATGGTTTTTAAGGTTTGTTCTCCACTTTGCCAATTTTTTGTCCAGCCTCACCACCAAAGAATCGAATCTAAATTGTCAGTGTGAGATTCCGGCATCTAATATTTTTATTTTTCATGGAGATAATTTGGAAATTAAAACGCCACGCTTGCCAAGAGCTGTGACGACACAAAGGCGGCCCCAATATTATACAGGGTGTCCCATTGGTAAACGGAGATATTTTAAAGGTAGGTAGAGGTCACAAAGAGGATTCTAACTAACCCATAGATAATGGGTCTCTTGGCTTCCATAACGGAGTTAAAGCGTATTTTATCAATTATGCATAATTATTCATTTGGGCAGAACTTTTGAATCACTTAGTATATCTTTGCCATTTTTGGCATACAGAATACACTTCTCACGAATAATGTACTGAATTATTGAGAGATATGAAAATCTAGGTTCAGCTTTAGGAAAAATTGAAATATTAGGCCAGTAGACATAGACAATCAATTAACATTAATTCCAAAAGTTTTGAAACCTCGATGGTATGTTAGTGCATTAAGAAATGTTGTTAGCGGCTCTTCTAGACATAGAGGGGGCATTCGGCAATACTTCAATAAATTCAATCACGAGAGCCCATAGACATAGAGAAAGAGAGAGACAGGCTGATACATATAACAATTTTGGAAGAGACATTAGTAGCCAGAACGACTAGAGGATGTCCGCAGGGTGGGGTTTTATCCCTGCTCCTGTGGAATCTGATCGCGGACGGGCTGCTGGGTACACTAAAAGAGGCAGGGCATCGAGCCCTCGGATATGCTGATGACATAGTAGTCCTTGTACAAGGAAAATATAACACGACTTCAACAACCCAATCAGAGTGGTGGTGCCAGATAGAACTGAATGGAACGACTCACAGCTCAGGAACATTCTACAGTGGAAAATCTGGTACACAGATGGATCCAAGACTGAGAATGGAGCGGGCTCAGGTGTGTTCTCCAAGAACCCGCAGACTGACATCAGCTATTCATCGGGCACTCACACTTCCGTCTTTCTCTAATGCGCGAGGGAGAGTAACAGGAGAAACATAGTGAACGCGCAAATTAATATTCAGACTGTCAAGCGGCACTCAAGGCCTTGTGCAGCAAGGAAGTGACGTCCAGACTGGTATGGGACTGCAAAGAGGAACTGAGATCGCTAGCAGACCGTAATCACGTCAAACTGATATGGGTGCCGGGACATCAGGGAATTGCAGGTAACGAGAAAGCAGACGAACTCGCAAGAAGAGGCTCGGAAAACATCCCCAAACCAAAGGCAGGCACTAGAAGTACCAAAGCGTACAGGGAAAGTGTCTGTAATAAATTGGATTAGGAACAAACACAAATATTACTGGGAAAACGTCCCAGGAAACAAAAACGGGAAAGAGTACATCAAAGGACCGTGCCACAAAAGAGCGGCAGACCTGTTAAAGAGGGCAGGAGCCAGCTGAAAATCGTTACAGGACTCCTTACTGGCCATGCGCCAGTAAAGGGGCACCTCAACAAGATGGAACTGTACAATGGTGACCTTACTTACAGACTGTGCGGTAAGGAAATAGAAACAGTGACACATAGGTATACTATTTAGATGCGAGGCACTGGACCGCAAATTTTTGGGCAGCCAATAGGAGAACCAGAACTATACAATTCCCACTCAGTGCAGGACCTGTAAAAGCTTGTACAAGGCACTAAAGTACTGGATTGGGTATTGTAAACATATAAAGAAAGGGATGATACAATGGGCCGACAGGCCTAAGTGTCACCGGAGGTTTCGGTCAGACGGGCCCAACCAGGGGGTGAAGTTTTTTTTAGTGCATTTTGCAGAAGTCTGCGGTGAACGGAACTTTGTTTAAAATGCAAAAAAAGTTTTTTGCTAGGATGCATAATTTTCGAGATATAAGCGAAAAATCCAAAAAAGTTACTTTCTCCGTGTCCCCCTGCAGCCCGCGCACCTCCTACGTTCGAGTATATTTATCTCCTAACTACTCCAAATACATCCCTTAAGTCCGTTTTTGCACGTTCGCTCACGTACTCTACACCCCCCTTTTAAGCGTTCATTGACTGGACTACTGTAGAAACAACTAATACCGTATTTTTTCAACGGAACATTTTTTTATTAGATTGCTTTTTTTTCGCAATTTGATCATAAATTGGAAACTATTTGCAAATAGTTTTAAGATTACTCATTAATTTGGGAATCTAGCTGTATTTTCACACACGTCTGCCATGTTGCCAAAGTTGCTTTTTTTTGGTAGAGTACAAATACGAAAATATGTTTTATTTTCATTTTACCCCCATTTCCGTATTGCGGGCGAGGTTGCAGATTAACGAAAACATTGTACGTTAGGACATCATTATTCAAAACTTTTGTAAAAACTTCAATATTTATTTTAATAGAAAAAACAATTTCATGAAAAAATATATTTTCCGTTTGTCGCAAATTACAGCACTTCTCAAGAACATTATTTTAGTTATTTTTTCAAATTTGCAGAACTTTTGGAATTTTCTTCGAAAAATTGGGGGAGGTGCTAGATTTACTAAACGAAAAATTCATGACTATTTTATAGTCTTGTGAAAATCTTTTGAAATCGAATTTTTTACCCAATTTTTTTTTCAGGAATTTTAAGACAATATTTTGCTGAAAAATAAATTTAAAATAACTTCTCATTTTATTTGATACGTCTAATAAAAAACACGAAGAATTACACTATTTACTATATGCATTGTAGATTCTTGATGTGACTTATGAACACATTAGACACACAGGTAGTGATAAAGTCATGAAGGTCACTATTATATATTAAAAGTCTAATCACGTAATAATGATTTAAACATCTGGGTACTTGTAATTTTACAAGGTTTCAGACATAATTCAAGTTCACTAGGAAATTAAGAAATTGTAATTAGAGATACAAAAATTTACTATCATCTAATTAACCCTGTAACCTGGGTTTGGATAGTTTTATTTATTAAGCAACAAATTTATCTGTTTAAAAAATCTTCAGAATGTAAATTTATTCCCTTTTACCATTTCTGAACTACCATGTACAATAATATATAAGTACTTACCAAAAGTACCAAGTCATTGGGTGTAAACGTTTCTGTGCCCAATTGATCAATTTTGTCCAAAGTTACCTGATGTAGATCTTTAATCAATGTGTTTATTTGTTTTGGAAAATATTTAACGTTAATCTTTTTCCAAACAAATGAATTTGCATTACGTTTTAAGTAATCTGGTAAAATTTGGTAAACCCTCTGCATAAGATACTTGAGGTTTATTTTTTCTAACCTATGAGTATTATTTCCAAAATCCATATGGTCGTATATTTTGATAAGATTTGTCAATGTATCAAAGCAAAATTGAGGATTTGCGCTCCTGAAAAGGAATAAAATAATTTATACATATAGTTGAGAAAAAAAATAAACATTTCAAAAATCCCTCTAAATAATTTAAAACTTTAAATAACACACCTTATTAATTCGTTAGAACTAGTAACTTCTTTAAACTTCGAAATACGAAATATATACCTAGTCCATCCTCAAAGTGGAGTTTGTGATTTTTAAAAAATAAAAATTCATTGTCAACTCCACATTTATAATATCCAAAAACGGATTAAAAATTACAAGTAAAACATGTGTCGGGCGTACATGTGGCCATCTTCAGTTACGATTGCAAAAGAAAAGGATTGTTTGAAGATAAGAGGAAAAATATAAATAACGTGCTAAACAAAAAGTTTCTATAAAAACACACGGTTAAGTATTCTAGAGTTAATGATATCAGACTTATTTCATGAATTTGTAGGTATATATTCTACTTCTCTAGAATGGTAATGGTAACTGGCGTTGCCCATTACTCTTCAACCTATTAATAATGGTGTGCCTCAAGGTGCAATATTAGGACCGATATTATTTATTATATTTGTAAATGATCTTCCTGGTGCAATCGATGAATTCTGCTTGTTGTTTGCCGATGACACTACTGTTTTGACTGATGCTAACCAATCTCATCCCAACAAACACGTAAGTGAATGGTTCTTGGCCAATAAGTTAAAACTCAATGAAAATAAAACTAATAACTTATTAATTAGTTCCGATAAATGGGCCAAACAATCAAAACCGGTGAAATTATTATTTGAACTGGAAACCACATATAGATCACCTCTGTTCTAAACTAGCATCGCAAATATTTGTTATTCGTCAACTCAAATCGTGCTTACCATTTTATCTGCTTAGAACTGTCTATTTTTCCTTAATTCACAATAACATAACGTATGGAATTAGACTATGGGGAAATTCCACAAATGCATATAAAGTATTTATACTCCAAAAGACAGCAGTAAGACTTATTGATAACGCTCCCATAAATACACCATGTCAAGCAATATTTAAAAAGCTAGGAATATTGGCCCTTCCTTCACTGTATATTTAGAAACACTGTTGGAAACTCACAGCAATCTAAATAACTTAAATAAACATGTTGATGTTCACAATTACAACACTAGATTTTGTCGGAATATAATCATCAAAAACTCTAGGTTAAAAAGTACTAAAAGTAACACATGGATGTTTCCCTTTTTAATTCACTTCAAAGCTACTTTTCTCACGTTAGACTTGAAAACATGTCAAAAAATCTATTTAAAAAATTTGTAAGGAAGACAATGGCTTTTCTAGGAATCTTCTTCAGAACTTGTGCGGTTTTCAAGTCGTAGCCTGATGCTTTCCATTTTGACTTCCTCTGGCCTTACAACAATCTACAACCACATGCTGAGCCTGTGCTACTTTCCTGTTATATGGAAATACGCCCACATAATGATTTTCAAAAACGGCAAACCCCCACAAGAAACACTCTCATACAGACCGATCAGTCTATTACCCATCCCTAGCAAAATATTTGAAAGACTCTTGCTCAAAAGAATCCAAGGAGAATACGACCTTGCCAACATCTTATCTAACTACCAGTTTGGATTCCGAGAGAACATGTCTACCACCCATCAAGCTCACAGATTAGTCAACACCATTAGCCAAACTCTAGAAAGAAAAGAGTATTGCAATGGAGAATTCCTAAACGTCTCCCAGGCCTTTGATAAGGTATGGCATGCAGGTCTGCTCTATAAGGTAAAAAATACGCTTAACAACAACTTTTACGTCCTGCTGAAGTCCTACCTAACTGAAAGACACTTCTCAGTCAAACACAATGATTCAATATCAGACAACTATCCAATAAAATCTGGTGTGCCCCAAAGGAAGTGTGTTAGGACCACTCCTCTACTCCTGTACACTAATGACCTACCTGAAACAGACAACACAACGATAGCCGCCTTTGCAGATGATGATGCCATCCTCTCTGTAGATGGTAATCTAGTAACCCCTTCAACAAACGTGCAAACTCATCTGAACCAATTGAGTGCCTGGTACAGCTGATGTTTTTATTCCAAGAAAGGTTTAAGGTAATATTATTATTATTAAATAGATTTACTTTTTGCCTTTTTTAATACAAACTTGGGCTTAGAAAACCAGATAAAATTAATGAATATTAAGACTAATTGCAAAGTTGAAAAGAAGAGAAAAAAACGCACAAAATAGAATGAAATCTTATCTTTTTTCCCAGGATTAACCATTTTTCTTTTAAAGTTAGGACTAGTCTTAACTTTTTATCGAGATTAAGAATAATTTTGAGTTTTGTTTTGTTGGATTCCACATTCTACAACCACGATATTCGTTCAGATATTTCGTTGCTAGTAGCATTTAGACAGATGGGTTTTTTTATAAATTTTTATTAATATATTTCCACTAAAAACAGTCATTTAGATTATCCATCAAAAATCCAAGGCAAACTAATCAACCAAATAGGGCAATATGTGTATGTAGCAAACATTAACAGAAGTGACCTTCAATGATTGTAGAATTTCAGAAACATGTTTTTTTATTGTCTGTATTTGTAAAGTAAAACTAGAAATATTATAAGGTCATAAATCACCAACCACTTCAATTATCAGCAGGCGATCTACTCTAGCCATTAAGTTATATTCTATAGGTATAATAATATAACTATTTCATAAGATATTTTAATCAGGGCCTGGGAATTTTTTAACGGACACACAATATAAATGTTTTTTATGATTAGTATAGTTAACTCATAATCCAATTATTAGAATAAATACAATTCTCGTCAAACCTACATTTACGTCAGGTGGCAGATCGCTTTCAATGTAAATACTTGTTTTAGAATATAGGTACTTAAGTTGTTAAAAAATGAACAAACAAACGCAATACTGTTTCCATCATATCACAAAAATACGATAATTAGGTATACATAATTGCCTTTTTTATCAACTTAAACCATCACGAGTATAAGTTAATATGGCGACTGCTTAGAAGCAGGTAATTAATGTATTCGGGAAAACGAAGTTTTTTTTTAATTTGGAATATCACCTGAAGGTCTAACTATAAATGACAGTTCGATAAGTTCGGGAAAATTGGCAGTACTTAACAATTTATTGTAACAATGGATAAATTGCCTGTATTCATGCATAGCCATGAATTTATTTTTCCAAAGTCCACTGTCATATTTCCGCTATACAATGAATTACCCTCCTATAATAAAACTTCATTACATTCTATAATCAACAATTATAATATAAACACAATACTTTATACAGATGGAAGCAAAAATCTGAAAGGAGTCGGTAGTGCATTCTATGTAGAAAACAGTAAAGATATTTTTAAATTTCAATTACCAAAGATTTGTAGCATTTTTACAGCTGAAGCCGTTGCCATTCATAAAGCTTTGGAGTGGTGTGCGGACAACCATGTTCAAAGTGCAATATTAGTATCGGATTCAAAGTCGGTGTTGGAGAGCATAAAAAACATAACAGCTAAATATTTTGATAATTTTATTATATGTATGATTAAAAATTTAATATATCAGTTACAATTAAAGAATGTTAAAATTATATTTATATGGGCAAAAGCACACACTGGTATTCATGGTAATGAGATAGTTGATGAAGCTGCAAAAGAAGCCAGTGTATGTAACAATTTTCTAAAAATTCCGTGTTATAGAGATCTTTATAGTATATTCAAAGAAAATATGTACAGGGATTGGAATAAATATTACAGAGAAATAACAAAAAACTCAACTAGCTCCTATTTTTCTATCTACAAAGAGTTGCCAAAGAAAACATCTCATATTTTCAATAATAATGTCAATAAAAAATACAGCACAATCTTAACTCGATTGAAAATGAATCATGGGTGTTTTCCATCTCATTTATATAAAATAGGTATAATAGATTCACCACTGTGTCCACATGATAGCGAGGTCGCAGATCTAAATCACATATTTTTCGGCTGTAGGGGTTTTTCTAGTAATGATTTACTGGATGATCTTAGGAAAGTTGGCGTTCAATTTCCTACATGTATAAAAGTGTTGCTGGCGACTGGAGATGAATTCGTTTATAATCTATTGTTTAACTATATAACAAAAAATAATATAGCTATTTAACTTTTTAACTTTAACTTAATTTCATTTAAGAAATAAAATGAATTACTTTCAACAATTTGTGGCTGAAGGACTAGCGTCCATTGCCAAAGAACCACGAAAAAAAAAAAAAAAAATAACACGAAAAAACCGACTTGAAAATTTAAAGTTCAATTCGTTGACTACCAAACATTTAATTGATTTGTTTTTTTTAAGAAAACCCAGTTTGTTTCTCGAAGTTTCGCATACAGATATTAGGCATCATCAAGCCAATTTTTATATAAAAAATACTAAATAAATATTAAAGATCAACTTCAACACATAATTGTAAACCGCATAAACATTTTTCGCCTCTATTTTAATCTTAAAAAAATTGTGCTATAAATTATATAATTTAGACAATCAAGAATGCACAAAAATCCAAATATTTCAGCGACGAAGACCAAAAAAGCAGAATCTTATCGACATAAAAAAAATCTTGTGATAATTAGAAAGTTCCAAAGATTTAATTTTACAAAGCTCGTTAGCCGGGGGGCGGTGAATTTTTTTCGTACTTATTTCCCCAGGCGGTATATACACAAATAAGCTGTTTTCTTAGTGAGAAAAAACAAAAATTTTTAGTCTGGCTAAAATTTTTTGATGGATTCAAAAAATAAAAAAACAATGAAAGCACTTATTTTCCCAAAAGACATAAATGTTCAATATTTTCTTTATCCCATTCTCTAAATCTATTATAAACGTCAAATATTGAGGTGTTGTAGATTTAAATACACTTGATTTAATTGATTGCATACTAACGTAATGCAAGTTGCCTATCTAGAAGTATTATTTAAGATTATTTATAAATATATAAATAATTATAATAATGTGTATGTGTTGAGAATTTTTTAACTTATTCTAAATCCAACAATTTATGTAATCTAGTACCTACATACTTAAGTAGTACATTTTAAAAACCGGGGCAAGCGCGACTGCGTTTGGCTTATTCGTTTAGAGCTTGACATTATTTGTAAAATTTAATCGGATTTATGGAAATTTCCATGTTTACAGACTGAAATGGAAAAAGGCTTTCTTAATTTAGCTAATTTGAGGGGTTTAGCTATTGAAAAACTAATGTTGTGTTGATTATGTATGTGTTAAAAGCGTTAAAGCGATTTGAAATAAACAAATAAACAGGTTAGTTTACGAATACATTTTGAAATTTGGGTATTAACATAGATTTGCAATACATTTTAGTATAATAATAATTGATAATGCTAAGTAAAAGTTGTTAAATGTTTATATTTGATATTTCAAAAAAGGTAAACAAAGTTTTATCAAAAAAGAAAAACGAAGAGGCGGTTTTATCAGTATATAACTCAATGATTGGTTAGGATCCTGAGCTCTTATTGGCTGAAACCACAAAATATGACTGTTTTGACAGATGAAAAAAATAATCGACAGTAATATGCCAAGACCTTGACAAATAGCCGACTATTTTTATTGCATCTAAATTTCGAGTTTATTTTAGGATCAATTCGTCGAGACTTAATTTTGGCATTAATAATCTGAATAACTCCCGAGAGATTTAGCTCGAGGGAGTTATTCTTTGATTATTAATGCCAAAATTGTCGAGACAAATTGTAAAATATACGAGAAATTTAGTAGCAATAAAAATAGTAGCTAATTTGTCAAGGTCGCGTTATATTTAATAAGATTATTTCCCGAGCCAAAAAAAATTCTGTACGTACGTATAAATACCGCCCTTCAGGTGAATATTGAGGACAATAATCAAATAGCCGAATATTTACCACCAAGGTGAATAGTCGCTTTATTTTGTTTTGATTGGCTGCGTCAAATCAGTTTCCAAGCACGTGATTGGTTAAAAATTGACATTTGACAAGCAAGGGAAATAATCAGTATAATTATCAATGATTAGTTAGGATCGTGAGCTCTTATTGGCTGAAACCACAAAATCTGACTATTTTGACAGATGAAAAAAATAGTCAAAGAAAATTAAAAGAAATAATTTTCTCAGCGTCATTTTCAAAATCTTCCACTCTGCGACAAATAACAGACGTTATTTACGAGTTACACCACGACTAGACTGGAAACAACTACTCCTGGGGATAATGCCCCCCCTGGCATTGAATTATACCAGTCCAATGGCGTGTCGGCAGCCTAAAAGCCACAGCCAACACTTAGATTTTGTTATTCAAGGAGCCATCATTCTTAGACCGGTTTCGGCATTATTGTGCCTCATCAGTACGAAGTAGATAGCTCGACATCGTGTCTTTAAACGATGTCTGAAGAGTGTGTTAAACTAGCCCAGTACTCGATACAATCCGTTGAGTTATCCAGAACAACGAAAGCCCAACACCATCTTCACTTAAATAACAAAATCAAAGTTGCATCCATTGCTTCCATTAAAATTTATGATTTCATCAATAAATATTTTTCAACCTGCCCCATAATAATTCTGTACTCTTTACTCTCTATGCTCTCATAAAAAAGGACATGTACATAAGACACACTAATCACCTGTATAATCGAACGTGCCGAATTTAGCGCGCCTGACGATCATTAGACGAGTCTGGCCCAGTGGCGGATACATATGGGGGGCGCGAGGGGCGCCCCCCCCCTTGACGCATAGAATTCATCATTTAAGGAAGAGGACCACAATTCTAACTATTTTATATCATAAGATGACATTGTCTTGTGTATGTGTATAATCAGTTTAAATAAAACTTTCTTAAACTTTGCATGTGATTTGATTATTTTTTTATTACGATAAAAGTAAAGGTAGCTCAAACTATCTTTAGTGCCCCCTCCTTGAATTTTTTCTGTATCCGCCTCTGGTCTGGCAAGTCTTTCGGGGTGTTCCACATTAGCCGGATTATATTTTAAGCTGTTATCATAATATATTTTCGTGACTGCGAAAATGAGGAAAATTTTTTTGATGAAAATTTTTCAGTTTTTCACCTGCTGGATATATTATACATATTCACAGATTAGCCAGGTTTCCATTTACCTTAAGAATAGGCACCAAATCTCACTAGCTAGAAAATAATTCCAAATTTGCTCTTGCAGTATATTTTCCAGTAAAATTGCTTCAATTTTTTTGTAATATTCATTATAAACCATTATTGCACCAGTAATATTTATAACTAAATTTTCAAAAATACTTTCTGGCCATAAAAACTCTTGAAAACCTTTAAAAAAATTAAAATGTGAGTGTATAAATTTACAATGTAAAAATAATCATGACTTACAGAATTTGATTGGATCAAAAACCTTTTTAATTAAAGCATCTAATCTGGAGTTCTGCATCTTTTCTATTACTGCCATACACTCAAAACAAACATTTAATAAATTAATTAATCCGAAAGGATATTTTTCTGATGAAACTGTTTCATTCGCTAAGGCCTAAAAATATTGATTTTGTAAATATTGAAATGGATTTTGGTACATAATCAAAATTTATAAGTTGGGTTTTTGGTTTGTAGTAAAATTATTAACGGGAAAAATTATGTAATTGGGGGCTTTCAAATGTGACAGGGTTTTGTTTTTGTTTATGATTAATAAGTTAGGAAGAATTAAAGTTTAAAAATAAATATTAAAAAATAAAAACTAGACTAGACTAATTTCTTAAATCATAACAAATTTGTCGCAGCAACGTGGGGCTCCTCTAGAATAAGGAGTAAGGAGGATTTATAAAGTTAAAATTTAAAAAAAAAAACTAAAAATGGATTTGGGAGATGGTATAAGAATTGGATTAACAAGACAGCAATAGGACAAGGAAATGATGAAGAAGCAAGTGACAAATAATAATAATAATATACACCGCGCAATTCACTCCCTTATGAGTGAACCCCAGAAGCTCTGCAGCTTGTGCGGGGGAGGGACGGCTATTATTATTATTTGCCGTGGCGGCAAAGAACAAGATATTGAAGAACAACCTGAAAAAGAACAGGAAAAATTCAATCACTTAATAAATAAAGATGATTACAAACATGGGAAAGCAAAAGAATAAAAACAAAAAAGAAATCAAGGAAGAGTTGGCAAGAAAGATGGAAAACAAAATAAGAAAGATGGAAGGCAAATTGAGAAATATGATGAAAGAAGAAATGAAAGGTATAAAAAATAGAATAGAAGAAATAACACAAGACTTAAAAATAGAAGAAACCAGGAAAGACATTAGAAGAGAAATGATTAAAAGAATAACAGAGATAGAAGAGTTACAGGAACAGAAAATTAAGAAAGTAATAGAAACGGAATGTATTGAAGAAATATGTCAAATAAAAGAGAATGGAATGAAGAATAAGGAAAATGTTAACAGGTTAAACGAATTTTTAAAAGATAGACCTGACGATAGGAACAGGCACAGTGATAGAGACAAAAACAATGTTCGAGACAGAAACGATGACAGAGATAGAAATAGAAAAGATGACAATAGAAATTCCAGGAGTAATGATGAATACAGAAGAGATGGTGACGACAGACCAAAGAGACATGATAACAGACGTAGAAGAAGAAGTTCTTTTAACCTTGTTAACGCCGCATGGGGTAAACCAGATGACTCACAAGACAACATAAATAATTTTGAAAAGATGTTTTATAATTGGAAAATGAGGCACAAAATACGAAAAGAAGAAAATTTGATTAATTATAAGTTATTTAAGATATAGGTTAGGTTAATAGTTTAGTGTATTATAAATTTTAATTATGTAGGGGGAATTTTGAAATGGATTTTGATACATAATCAAAATTTATAAGTTGGGTTTTTGGTTTGTAGTAAAATTAAGTTGCTGTAATTTCTCCGGCGGAAAGTAGCTACTTTCGGCTCAAGAGGAGAAAGTCATTCAATCAACAAAAAGTCTACTTTCGAACCTCTAGCATCCTATGAAAATGACATATTAGTGACTGATTGTGAATACATTTAATTAAGTCATTTTCTGTCGCGTGATAATAACTTTCAAATTTTAAATGGGACAACCTGTATACTTTTAGATTATTTGGAAAGCCTTTAAGCTAATTACAATGAAGTTATTAGTTAATAAGTTATTATTAAAAGATTTTTTTTCATTTGGCTTTTGAGTCGGCAAGTTAGATGAGAAAAAACTGGCCTGCTTGGTGACCTGATCGTACACCAATAGATTATTTATTTGGGGTTATTTAAAAGACTTACAGTTGGTTTGATAAGTGGTTAATCAATCAATAAAAATCGATAAACAGAATTTAGGAAATGAAAATTTAACACTCCTTTTACAATTTTGGGATTGCTTTTAGTTAATGGTTCCCTAAAGTAGCATTAATCATTCGTTAACCGAAAAAAATTATTTTTAGGAAGCTCTTTAAATATAGTGGATTGTTTTAAGTTTTCTTTATAAAACTGGCTGTAAGTGTATCAAACAAAATAAAGGAACATAGAAGATTAGAAATAAATGTTTTTACCTGTATGAAATAGTCATCTTGCAAAAACTTAACTATAAAAGATTTAATACGGCTGAACACAATATCTTCTACCAAACTTATAATTTGTGTAGGATAATTCATCATTACAAATCTGGGTGATATATAACTAAAAAAATGATTAAAAATTATACTGAGAAAAAAGTTCCTGGGGTCCCATCAAATTGTTTTCGGTACATTTTTTTACATAAAAATAGTTAAGAATCACTTGTAAAATGGACGGATTTAACTACAGAAATTGGGTGAAGATTTGTTAAGAAATACATGACGTCAAACGGGAAAATCGCCCTCATGTCAGATCCCAATAGTTCTATTATTTTTGTAACATTTACTTTGTTTTAAGTGTATCCGAACTGATAAATGATGCTTAGAAGTGAGTTTTCACAACTTTATAAAGCAACAAATTCCCAACTTGCATTGGGTGTTGCAAAGTGTTTTGACCAATTCTGGTCAAGATGTCACTCTCTTTTTCATACACCTTTAAGAAAATAAAAATTTAGACACTGTCTACAATAAGAATAAGCGTCTAAGTACTTTCAAATTTATGGATTATGAGTATACAAACATCATCTGCATAACTGATTATAAAAAATTAATTATTATTGTAGGATCTTATCAGACTATCGAATCTACTACTTTCCAAAGGAGAGGGCAGGGAGCTCACGCATAATTTTGCTTTTTTTTTAAATGAAAGACATATTTTATTACCTTCTATGAAAGAAAATTATTAAATTTTTAAAAAATTCAAGAGAAAATTACGTCCTTTAACTAGTAACTGTAGCAGGGATTGTCGGAGGAGAACAGTTAAAAGGCATTTTCAATTATCAGCCAACGTTTCGTTTATTGAGCATATTGAGGAAAAACTGTAGGAAGTTTATGCTCAATAAACGAAAGGTTGGCTGATAATTAAAATTGCTTTTTACTGTCCTCCTCCGACAATCCCTGCTAGTTTTTAAAAAATAGCCAGTACAAAGGCAAATTTAGCGAAAATCCAAAGAGTAGCCTGCGTATGCATAACAGGTGCAATGAGAACGTGCCCAGCGGCCGCCATGGAGGTAATCCTAAGCCTTACACCCCTCCATATAGTGGTGGAGGGTATAGCGATAATGACAAAATACAGAATGACCAGAGAAGGGTCCACCAAACGCAGATTTCAACGCCTTCCTGGAAATCACCAAACCTGGGATATGCCCCAAGATGAGATACAAAGAAGTTTAGCTTTGTGAAAGAATTCAGCACAAAGATAAGCAACAAAAGTGAATGGGACAAAGAGATCATCCCAAAACTCAAGAGAAGTGTCATTAAGTGGTACACTGATGGTTCCAGAACAACAGAAGGAACAGAAATAGGAGTATATGGGCCTGGAACCAAATATTCTGAAAGTCTAGGCAACTCTCTGAGCATTTTCCAAGCTGAAGCTCAACATAGAAAGAAATTTTCGTAGATAACAGATCATCATCATGTCAGACAGCCAAGCAGCCATTAATGCTCTAAACTCCCACGTAATCTTGACTCGAAACTCACCTGGAACCAGCAAATAGAAAAAGAAGCGAATAAAGCGGCGACACCCCTTATGGCGGCCAGACGACTTTATGGAAAGAAATGGAGGTTAAGACCAGACATGTTGTATTGGTTATACAACATGGTGGTCAAACCCTCAATAACATATGGAGCAACAGTGTGGTGGCCCAAGACACTTGGTGCAGGCTATGCAATAAGGAACCAGAGACAGTGAAACATGTACTATGCGATTGCGAGATATTGGATCGCAAGAAAAAAACACTTTTTGGGCAACCAACATTAGACCCAAAAAGTTTTAACAGACACCCAGTAAAAGAACTGTACAAAAATACTGGACTGAGTGGAATAATAAATGGCAACAAACGCAATAAGCCAATATGCTTCAGCGATATCGGAGATCTTGAATCAGACGGGCCCAGATGGAAAAAAAATAGGACACTGCCGGTTGAGAGGCCACCTAAAGAAACTCGGATTAGTAAAAGAAGAAGAATGCAGATTTTGCGAGGAAGAGGAGGAAACCTCTATCCACATTCTCTCAGAATGCATAACCCTGCAAAATCTGAGGGTACGATAGTTAGGAGAATATCAAATAGAAGAGGGAGATCTACCTAACCTGAAGCCTACCGACATCCTGAACTTGTTGAAAGCAATAGGACTGAAGGAACTGCTCTAATCGTTGCCCCCTTCTTAACGGCTGGGCAGCACAAGGGGACACAATAAATCTTACAGGTCGCAGTGTATCGACACCCCACCAAACAGATAGATAGAATTAAAAGACCAATTAAAGTTTAGTAAACATAACTATACCTATAAATCATACAACAAAATCCAATTGTATCATCAATTATCTTTTGTTTATCCTCCCAGAATATCTCAATTATTTGTAAAACTACTTTAACCAAAAATCCTGATAATTTGATTCGGGTAGAAAGAATTTCCGGATTTACAGCATCCTAAAAATAATAAAAAATTGATTAAATCTAGAAAAAGTGTTTGTCTAAATACTTACTGATTCTGTTAGGGAAGATAAATTATTATCAATTACAACAATCAAATTTTTAATAGGTTTTCTTATATTGATTTGAGTTTTGAGAACACCTAAAAACTTTTGTGTAATCGCTAAATATCCTTTCCAATTTTCTGTTAGTAATTTAATATTTAAAGTATATAAAATCTCACTAACATCACATACGTTTTCTAAAACTAAAATAATTATTATAATAATAAAAATGCAGTATTTTTTCATAAAGTACCTTGCAGTAATATTTCAAGTTCTTCATTATTTTCAAAAGAATCAAAAACCTCAACAGTAGAGACAAATAATTGAAAAAATAACGTGTGTGCTTCCTGTATTAATTGAAAAATTTCTAATAACTCTTCATTAAAATTAATCTTGTATGCTTCTGAGCTAAAAGGTATTTTTAAATATACAGCATAAACTTTTTCAAGGCGACACTGTTGCTATCTCAGTAAACATGTAAAAATGTTGTATTTATCAATAAAATAGTTTATAGACATTCACAATAGTCAAATAGTTAAGTTAAATATTGTTGATATGTCACATATCTCCAGAATGGACTAAAATATCCCGCTTGCGCCTCTACAAACCATTTGATTGACATTTCAGCATAGGCAATTTTCAACTGAATCTGCTACTTAAAATAATTGCCAGTTTAGAAATAGGAATAACAAATATCGCCCCATACCTTTAAACTAAGGATTCAGGATCGACTCTGGTTTATGTACTGGTTAAAAATGAATATTACCTTTTCTTACAATGATCTAACGTTAATGATATAACTTGGATAGATGTAACTGCGGCATGTTTAATATTGCTCAACTGAATTGATGATTTTTCAATTAAAAATTTTAAAATATCTCTTAATACGCCTATTAAACTGAGAATTAACTGAAAAAGAAAATAAAAATAAATGTTTTTTGCACACATCATCTAAGTATGTTATATTTTGTAAAATTATCTATTAAAATTTATTTTTAATATCGTTATTCTTTGATAACGACTTTCAGAAGAAAGTAGGAATGACATACAAGATTTTATATTTCAGGTTTGTTCTAATCCGGTTATTAATAAATTGTACTTACTTTTAAGTTATTCCTTAATATATTTGTAACAAAATCATCATCACATGTATCTGCCATTAAAGAATTATCATCAAATGCCTGAAATAATTAATCATATCTAGAAGAATCATATTAATCTAACAAGGTGTAATAAAATTTGGAATAATTATCCCTTCATTTTCAGACAATTAGTTAATATTGTTTAATACCATAAGTATTTTAGTATTTTGTATTTATCAAAATATGTAAACAGATATTCTCAATTTAAAGATCAAAAATGTATATTTTTTAACCATTAAAACAAGAACCCATAACAAGTAGGTACAGTTAACAAAATAGGAAACTAAACTGGTACACTTAGCCACTTAACCAGAATGAATTGTAGTAGATTAGCAATTAGAGATAAGGACAATGAAGAGGGTGCAGAAAAAGCAAGAGACTGAGCAAAACTTGAATTGATCAAATACCTGAAACAGGAAGAAAAAAATTCAATATCGATACGAAATTAAAAACTTGACAATGCACATTCTGACTTTAAATAAGGCATAAGGAATAAGATCTATATTTTTTAAAACCTATTATTTGGAATGTTTTAGTTTTTACAAAAATATTTTACTATACACTTCTATTTTATTAGGGGAAATGAGAAAACCTCTAATTGCTTTTAATTATGAGTTAACAATATCCAAATATGATTTACTTTTACTAGAATTGATAACCATTCATTTATTGTTTCAAAGGTTTTTAGTATCTTAAGTCTTTTACACTGGCGCCTGTTGTGATTGTTGAACAACATAAATTGTGGATATTACATATATTCGGAATTTTAAAGTGGTGAAGATTTATTAAAATACTACTTCGTACAGTACATACTTAAAGAGTATACAGTAAAAACAACATTTACTTTTTCTAATGGGGATTAAGTTACTCAGCACCCACTTTGAGGCTGTTTTGGCTACCCTGAATTTACTTACCTTTAATAAATTAGCTTTAATAGATGGCATGATCCACTGAAACAAATTATCATCAACTTCAAAGATATCAAAAGATTCCATATGCATTAAACATTCCACCAATACTGTGGGTTCCAAATTTTCACTCGATAAAGAACTGTAAATTTTTTTAAGGAAACTATAAATGAAAAATTTATTAACCAAAAAAATTTAATAAAAAATTTAAATTGCCACTCGTTTTCAATTTCAGAATTGTTTAGAATTAAAATAACTGGTTTGGTATTTAATAATTGTGCACGATACCATAAAAATTTTATTTAAAAAATATATAAATAAAACAGGTGGTTGTAAATAATAGTTATTTTATCATTTCATTTTAATTTTAAAAGGATATTAGAAGTGCTTGAAGTGAAGTATCTTTCTGCCTTAATATATCATCATTAGTAAATGGTTCACTATTCTCACTCATGTTTCTTAAATTTATTGTTAATTCTAAAAATTAAATGCAATGTTGCTGTAAACTATTCAAAAGTTTAAAAATTTTGACACCTTATTTTCTTCTTCTTCTTTTATTCCGGCTGTGTTTGATGTAAAAGCTTATTCGGATATTTATTGGTTTTCTTATTCGCAGTATTGGGCTATTTATTAACTGGATACTTATCGAAAAGAAGATTGATTTTTAGGTTAGTCTAGGTCAAGTGTCAATCAACATCAACAAACTTTGACATTAGAAAAATTCAGGACTTCCTAAACTAGGCTTTCGCTGCAATGGTAGATTTAGGTGGAGGGCAAGATGGACCTATTGAACACGGTTTCTCAAATTCAGTATTCATTATTCCTGGAATAGTCTTTGTTTCATTATCAAGTGAGTATTCAATAAAGCTACCTGTTGTAACAACCTGTTTTAAAATTCTGTATATCTTAAGGTAACCACTTTAATTTCAATAGTTATCAAACAAACTAATAACAATTTTCTTTAGTGCTAAGTTACATAAATAATATTGTAAAATTAATGGTATATCTATGTAAGAAGTTAAATCCCCTGGTATAGCTGTCCAAAACCTAGCAATATACTCTAATTTAACACATATCTAATATAATAGGGATTACTGTAATTTTAAGGAATAATAATTTCATGTAAACAAATAATTTGGATTAAAAGGGAAGAGTTAAACAACTTTTCAGAGTTAGACAACACTAATATTTATATTAAAAAGGGGTGGATAGAATACATTATCTACTACCATCATTACACTAATTTGTCCCACTATTTTGTAGTAAATAAGCAAAATCTTGAATGTATTACTGAATTTTTTTATAGAGTATTACGTTCTTCTATCAAAAATAGTTACATTATTTATTGTTTGTTTATGACATTTAATCCTGGAGCAGTTGTGATGTCTGAAAATATAAAACATTTCCAAATCAATTTGGAAATTATTGATCCCCATTTTGTAAAGAATATACAGAAAATACAACATATTTATTTTTTCCAGGCTCCAGTATATGTGACGAGTCTTTATTATCAGAAAAAGTAATTTACTTGATGTAATAAAAGTTAAACCTCATATCTATGTAATTTTAGAGAAAATTGAACACACAGCTGATTACATTTATCTGATAGATGCAACTAATAGTGGGTTAATAATATTGTTGATTGTATTTCATTTTTTGTTAATCTTCATAATCAAAATTACAAAATAAATTAAACAAATTTTTTTAAATAGATCATGTATTTCTCTGTATAAATTTAATCAATTTGTTACCTATTCTGATCATGACCTTAATTTTTTTTAAATTTATATTATTAAACAGTAATTCATTAACTACCTTGTAATCTTTTTACCAATCAATTAGTTTTTTAAGTACAATAAAGTAAAATAATACTTTTTGCTAAAGGGCGTTTTTTTTACAGAGAAATGAGTTTCATATTAGTTTCTGTATGAGATGAAGATTTTTTCTTTTGTAATTTTATCAGAAAATGTGGTACAGTTTACACATAACAATTTTTTTAATGTTGAATATTTAATTTATTGTTTAAATTAAATTGCTATTTAATACTATATTGCAAATAAACTAAAATATAATTCTTTTCTTATAAAACCAGTAAAACTACCTCAACTTTTATTCATGAAATTAAATCTATTTAGGTATCAACCTTAAGCTACGTTCTGGATAGTGGGTTTATAAGGGCGTAATTATTATAGTGATCAGATTTTTTTCTAGCCTTAAAAATAAATTGTTTGTATTGGTCTACAATCCAGCACTGTTGTTTTTTTTTTTGGTATTTTGGTATCAAAGGCATCATCTGCTGTGGTCATTATCCTCTTGTTTTATGTAGGCTTTGTTACTGTTTCCCAGCGCCACTTTAGGAACATCATTGTTAATTAGAACTGAATAGTGAATGGTCTAATAGAATAGAGATACGCACCAAGTACATGAAAATCAATTTTTAAATTTTTTATTAATTATAAATTGGAAAGTGATTTTTGCTTTCGATGGCTAAAATTTGTTTATCTATGAGCAAGGACATCTAGCAAAGGCCTATTAAGGTCTAAGCCAGTGTCAAGAAATTCAAAGTTCCAACTTTAGAAGCAAATATAAGACAAGATACAGAGGTGGTAAAGAAAAATTATTAGTAGAATTGTGGGAGAGAAAAAAGTAGAGGACGGATATGAAACACGAAAAATCAATGAAATATATGAAGATTCAGCAAGTCAGAACGGTCCACTTTGATAAGAAAAATGTAAGCAAACGTTTATTGTTATTTTATGATACTACAACAATAACGAGATGCACACTTTCAGCGGGTATGAAGATTAGCCAGATATTTTTAGTAGAAAACCAACTTTAAAAAAAGTAATAATTAAAATGGTTTAGTAACTTAGCTATTTGCCTTTAGATACCGCCACCTCCTGGTTTGTTAAAAGAATATCTGGTTTTCCAGCGTAAAACTTTTTAAAGAGTCCTGATTTTTACCGCTCCAAAATTCCGATTTATGCTCATGCATGAGTAATGTTTGTGGTTTTAGTTTAAAACCGTATTATTTCCTTAGCAGATAAGTTATCAGTGCATTTTTATGCAATGGCATATATATTATATATTCCCGTAGCAAGTAAACCTTTATGGTATAATTTATTTTATCTCTGATTTCTCCGTTTTAAATATAAAAATTAAAAATTAAAATCCGCAACTTATATGTATATGTTAGTGAAGCATCTAGATTATCTAGAATAAAATTAGTCTATTTATTTTGAAACTGATCACCCTGTACACTAAAGATAAACTCTTTTCAGAAAAATAAACACTGATAAAATAAATTGTTTAGCCATTATAGGGGAACATTAGTTAAATAATTGAATATTGGATTTTTTTCATTTCAAAATTCATTCATAAAAGAAATTATGGACCATTTCCTGAAGTCAAAATTTTCTTGAAAATATGACATTTAATGAAATTCAGGTCGAAAAAACATGAAATAGTTGCTAACAAAAAATTATAGATAGATTTAATTCAAAATTTTCGAAGGTGTATTTATAAATTTATTAATTATTAATAATAAAAAATATTTATAATTGTACATTGTCAGTACTAAAATATTTTAGAATAAAATAAATGTGTTTATAAAACATTTAAATTTTGTTTAGAATTACGTAAAAAAGTTATCAAAATAACGCTCGTTACACATACTTATACTGATAACCTATCGGCCAAGGAATTACTGATGATTTGGCAGTCAAAGTAGTTCAAACGTTTTAAAATTAAAACATATTTTTGTAAAAATGGCGGATAATGGGGGTTCAATTCCTGATTTCGGTGGAATGGGGGGTGAAAACGGCCTCCCCTCAGCCGAACAGCTTTTACAAGCTATTGAAAAGATGCAGCTTTCAGAAGCAGACAAACAGAAATTGAAGGAAAGTATCCTCGATGGGTCGCTATCTAAGAAAGCTGGGAATATTGCTGCTGAGGCAGCTCAACAAGCTGCAAAAAGTGAACCAGGAGATTTTGTGGTGTTACTCATTTTGATTTCTTTAGTGTTTTTGGTATTGGGTAAGAATACATTTTCTATACGTTGTCACATTTACACGATATTGTTTCTTGCGGATTCATTATTACACATTGATTATAAAATTCTAAATATATTAATCATTTCTTTTATTCCTTTCTATAAAATATAAGAAAATACTTTATGTACGATTGAACAATAAAACGCTCTTTATAGAACAGTTTTACGTTAATAAAGTAGCACTTTATTTTACTCATTTTATAGCCTCTCTCGCAAGCTCGCTCGGCCATAAAACGATTCGTTCAATAAAGCCCTTTTGTTTATGTACTTGTAATATAAATATCTATTATTCAAGACAAAATGGTAATTGTCAAGAGCGGATCCATGGGGAGTGGAATAATAATAATAATAATCTTTATTGAATAAATACAAAGAATGATAAGGGATAAGTGCTGCTGCCGTTGTTTCGCATTTTTGTAATTAAGTTGGAAAAAATGAAAAACGAGTTTGTGACTGCTTTCCTGCAGAAATTGAAGTAGATATTTACATTAGTTATTTTTACCAAGGATATAAAATATCCACTTGAGTTTTTTATGCCCTATTGAAATAAATGATAAATTCAAATAGTTATCAATATACAAATATTTGAACATCTGTTCAACAAATATCTAAGGGCAAAATTTAAAAAGTAAGGATATGAATCGTAGTGTATATAATTTTCATTTTTAATTAAATGAAAAAATCACAATTTATATTTACACCTCTAAGGTTGGAAAGGTGTTTTTTGTATTATAAAAATAACGATTTTTAGGAAGAATTTTTTGCTTCTTTATTTTTTTTGTTACAGTATTTTTTGGTTACAAATTGTATTCGTCTCTGATGGAGAAAGAAAGAAGAAGGGAAGAAAAGAAAAGACAGAAACAACAAAAGAAGAAAAAGTAAGATTCCATTTTTGGAATTTAAACGATTTTGACTGTCACACAATCATTCCATTAAATGTAAGATTATGGTGTCCGTTTTACATCGTTTTTAAAAATGTGTTCTGACTTATTAAATGTGGATGTTTCGTATTTAAGTCTATTTTGACGTTGTACAATTGTAATATTTTATTCTATATTGTTTAAGGAAATATATTTATGAGAAATCTACGTTCATGCTGTTTTTATTACTGATATTAGCACCAGCTTATTCGGGCATCACTGAGATCACCTGGCTGATAGGGAGAACTTACTTTTTTATCTGTATTAACAAATAGAAAGGTAGACCAAGAACAATTTTTTGCAGTAGTTTGTGAAATTTTGATATTTGTATACTATGCCAACTTTAAGCTATTTTTAAGTTATACAGAGTATTTTAGAAGTTGTCAATTTTAAGTGAAGTTCTATAGATATACTTCAAAAGTACTTTTTTATAGCTTTTTGGTAACTCAAATTTTCTAATTTATGTATTTTATGTTACAAAAAGGATTTATATCGCCATTTCATATTTTAAAGAATTCCTTATACTTAAATCCAGTAATTCGAGATATTTCAAAGACTTTGAGAAAAGATTTTAATATAATGAATGTTTAACCCTACATGTTTCAACAATAATAATTATTTTTTAAAAAGTGAATAAACCTGATTGTTCTTCAGTCGTCCTTCGAAAAAAGGTGACCATTTAATTAGCTACATTATAGTGAATACTGGAAAATACATAGATAATAAAATTATCTGTGGGAAATGGAAAAAAACAGAAAAACAGCAAACCTTCCCAAAAATAAGTTAAACATCACATTGATCTTACAGTGTTGCCATATATACTTAATTCTGGGCTGTGTTGATTTATTAATAAATTTGTTAGCAGAAAAATTCAACAAAACCTTTAATTATTCAATGAAAATTACCTAAATAAGTGTCAAATCATTTCAAGAAAATATTGGCAATAATGTAGAAAACCTGAAGTATTTACCGGATCGATGACATTTATGTCACCGGTTACATCTGTCAAACTTCATACTGTGATAAGTCAAAATTCCAGTGGGTTGGGTTATTGTTGCTGGTCAATTATTTCTTTTAATTGTTATAAGTTAATAACTTTTATGGAAATAATATCTATCTAACAAATTTATTAATGTACATTGATTTTAAACACTAAGAAAGATGAGTAAGAAGTGTGCAAGGTGTGAAAAGACGGTTTATCCAACTGAAGAATTGAAGTGCTTGGACAAGGTATACGACAAGTTTTTTATTTTTTTATTGTACAAATTATTCAGTTTCACTATTTATTTTTGTGAAAATCATTCAATTTCTCATTAAATATCATTCAGTTGATCCTTTCAAAAAGTTTTATATGTTAGCATATGCAGTCAAGGCTGTTACAATAAGAATAAATGAGTCACGGAAATTAAACCACTTCCCTTAATGAGGTTACCATTCAGTTACGTTCGTAGAAAGCATTACACATCCTTATATAAAGTCCTATTTTTTACAGGTTTGGCATAAGCTATGTTTCAAATGCAAAGATTGTGGTATGGCCCTAAATATGAGGAACTACAAAGGTTTCAATAAGGAACCTTATTGCGAGGCGTAAGTTTTAGTTATCCACAAACAAAATTTAGAATGTGTCAACATTTCTAAATCAACAGAATTATTTTGTAGCCGAAAAGTCTTAATAGAATTCATTTTTCTTTCGTAAAATTCCTCTTCCAATTATACTACTTATTAGTTTATTTTTTATATTTATTGTAGTTAAAAAAAAGTGTTTTATGATAATTACAAATAATCCTTTACCTCAGTTAAATTTATTCATTTTTGCATATATAGTTTGATATGATTACTTCATTGTTATTGAAAATATTTATCTCCTCTTTCAAAACCATAATATGAGGATAATGAAAAAGAATCCAGATAAAATATTGCATATTAGAAGAGAGAAACTATCGTAATTATTAAAGGTTTATCTTGTTATTTTATTAATGTTGAATAGTTTTTCTGGTAAAAAACATAGTTTAAAAAAGTGTTCACTACAAATAATTAATTCATTTTTCTGGCTGTTACTCTTTTTCTTTAAAAAATGAAATATTTACAATTTTAAAAATCTGAAATCGACTTTTTTTTTTTAAATTTTACATTTGTTTGTCTCCTTGCAACTTTGCTAATGATTATTTGTTAAGAAAAACTTATCCTATGTCATGTACATATTAATGAAAAGCAAAAATGATTTATTATAATTATAAGTTGATTTTCTATTCTTATACCAAGATAAGCTTTTTAGACTATTCTAAAAAAGTATTTTCTGTAGACATTATTTTAGTAACATTGTATGATTTACTTAATTCCTAGGTTTTAATTATATTTTAGTCATATTCCAAAAGCCAAAGCGACGACAATGGCCGAGACTCCTGAACTCAAAAGAATTGCTGAAAACACCAAACTTCAGTCCAATATAAAGTATCATGCAGATTTTGAAAAAAGCAAAGGGAAATTCACACAAGTTGCTGATGACCCTGAAACTTTGAGAATCAAACAGAATACAAAGATTATCAGCAATGTAGTATATCATGGAGATCTTTTAAAAAAAGCAGAAATGGAACAGAAGAGGCAGATAAACGAAAACTCAAATGGTAATGGTAAAAATCTACATTATGTTCGATCCGGTAATGTTGAATCGTATGTTGCATCAGGTGCTCCTCATTAAAAAAAATTAATTTCATAAATATCTTTCCTATACTCAAATTACTAATTGCAATAATTTGTATATTTATAAAACAGTATTTTATAAAACAAGCACTGAGTAACAATTTTAAATTAAAAAACAATTGTCAAATTACATATTTTGTACTGCCCTACATGAGTATAATTAATTATATATATTTTTTTAGGCTTTAAAGATCCAGACATTAAGAACGCAAATAATCTTCCTCTTCAAACTCAAACTCAACCTCCCCCTCAACAACCTTCTTACACTCCTTCGTCCTCTTCTCAAATCTCTCAACCCGCACAGGTGCCTATAGGGAATCCAAACCATATTGGCAAAATAAGTGATTATGATCCTCAAGCACCAGGAAATTACCAAAGTCCATACTCTTCTAGAAATTCCCAAACTTTGATCTATTCTTCAGATGTTGGGTCCGTAAATAATCCACCACAACGTCATATAGGTGAGTTAAAAATAGCATATGTTTCACACTAACCTATATTAATGTGTAACCACTATAGTATGGCATACGGTAACCAGAATTTTCGACTTATTGCCACACAGAATTTTCAAGTATTTTTCATCAGTTCTCGGAAAATTGAGAAAAAAAGTTCAGGGTGACAGATTTTTTTGGTCACCAAAAGTTTAAGCTAATGAGTAGTGCCTGCTTAAAATTGTCACAAATATGTAGTGAAGTGTTCAGCGACGTTTTTTATAAGACATGGCGATTGCATCCGTGACATTACCTCAAATATAAAGATTTCTGATATAAACATACCAGTTGTAAAAATAAAAGGTCGTCCAATAGGATTTGGCTTAAAAAGAAAAAGGCCCCTCTATTTCAGTATGATTTTATTTGTTTTTATTTAATGTGCAGTAAAATTAAGTATTTTTATATTATTAACATTATAACATTTAAAATTTTTATAATATTCAGTCTTCCGATCGAACCTATTTTCCTACAATTCATTGTCCAGTAATTGTTGTACCTGCCGTCATCTGTCAGTTGTCTTGACATATCCGGCAATGGTTGATATTACCGTCGACGGCAGGGGAGGCAGTGCCTTCATATATTTATATGGCATAGATCTATCTTCACGCATATGATAATATAACTATGACATAAATATTACCGTTCTACATTTATTCTTTCACTTTTAAATACATCTTAGCCATTTTAATGTAGGTTCAGTACACGATATGGATCCAGTTAACCATAACTATGGATCTTTGGGACGCGTTTATCGCGCCATGTACGATTATGAGGCACAGGACGATGACGAAGTAAGTTTTCAAGATGGCGATCTCATTATCAATGTGCGAAGCATCGATGGTGGTTGGATGACGGGCGAAGTGCAGCGCACTGGCCAAGTTGGAATGTTGCCTGCCAATTATGTACAGTTGGCAAATATTTGAATAATTTAGTTGTTTTTTTTTACTTTTTGACATTTTTATGATTACATGTTCATGTTGCATTAAATATCCCAGCAAAATATTTAAAAGTTGATTATGATACTAAGAAAATATGTAAAACTTTGAATAAATGATAAGTGGTGGTCAACTTGATAATCAACTTTAATTTACCAAAATATTGGGCTTCCGCATACAATTAAATTCTCTAGGATATTTAATGCTAAAAAATTTGTAGTGGAGGCAGTAGAAAGTTCACACTTTTGCTATCCGAACTATTGATAAAAGACTTGATTCTTGGTTTTTTAACCATTAGATAATATTTTATCTAAATTTATTAAATATAACCAAAAACAGACTACGTAAAATATACCTGTTGGTATACCAATATTTAAATGATATAATGAGCGCTTAAAATTCTTTTATACAGGGTGGTCCTTAAGTAATTGTACATAGAAGTATGGCAGATTCCTCACTTTAAAATATTAAGATTTGAACCAACTTGCTCTAATAAAATGTTGCTAATAAGGAATATACAGGGTGATAAACTTTAGCTTTTTTGGATATGTATACATAAAGATTTGGAACTGTGGGTTTTGGGCACGAGAAATCATAATCTGGTACCTACTTCGATGTAATTTGTAGAGGGCGCTAGTTAGGCCTAAAATTTAACCTTTAACACCCTGTATATTCCATATTAGCAACATTTTATTAGAGCAACTTGGTTCAAACCCTAATATTTTAAAGTGAGGAATCTACCATACTTCTATGTACAATTACTTAAGGACCACCCTGTATACCTTTAAATATTTTATAAAGTCAATAAGATTAACTAGTTCAATTTTTTCTAAATTTCCAATTAAAAACTACTTATATAAACAGATATTACAAATTAAAAATAAAATGCAGTAGGTTAAAGCTTATTAAAAATATTTTTATTCCACAAAAAATAAATAAGATCAAGAAACAACTATAAAATCAAGCGATCCCCATTTCGCCAAATTTTGTAGACGTGAGTAATTTTTGTTCAATCTTTTTAAACCGAGTGTCAAATGAAAGATAAATGTTCAACTCAAGTTCGTAATATTTTACTTTTCCGACATTCACTATACCATAGAGGAAAAGTTATGTAATCGTGCAAAATTTTTTTTTGCGTTCTATCATCGTTATTTGGCCTGAAAACCGCGAAAAAAAATAGTTTTTACGGAATTTTTGTTTGCGAGTGTGTCGTGTGATTTTTGGGCAAAAAAATTGGAAAAAATTTTTAATTTTTTTTTGCTCCAAAACGCATAAAAACACGTGATTCGTGTAGAAATGCATTTCATTGTTGATCACAATTCACATCGTCAAGGTAAATTATCAATTGACAAGATTTGTTTACTTTTACTTTTCGGCTCTCAATTTTTTGTTGTATTTGGTATTTTGACGGGAAAAGTTCGTTTAGGCTAAAACCATTTATTTATTTTTTATTTATTTGCCAATATTTCTAAAAAAATTCACAAAGGATGTTTTAGGTTTCGTCATCCCATGCAAAAGTCTCAATAAGCATAAAGCTCGAAAATCGATACTTTGGCTGCTACGGAGCTTCAAAGCTCCACCACAGATTTATTTATTCCTGCAGTCTTTATAGATTTTTAAATAACTTATTTTTTCGATTTTAATGTCTAGTTTTATGTTTTTGATGTCAAATTGTCCAAATTGACACGTGACAGCAGTCAATTAGCTGTCAAAGTGCCAATCTTATTTTTATGTTTTGAGTTTATGCTGTTTAGGTAACTCAATTCATGTCAGCTGTCAACAGGCTGTCAGCTTGCTGTCAAAGTGCAAATCTTATTTTTTTGTTATGACATTATGCTTTTTAGGTAACTGACCTAAAACATAAAGTTGTAACATTAATTTAATTTTTTTATTTTTCGATCGTTATTTCACAGCTGCCAACTTTCGATTTTGTAAAACTAACATATTTAAGTTCAGCGACCTAAAAAACATAAAGTTATAACAAAAACTGAAGATTTTTGTTTTATAACTGCTATTTGACAGCCTGTTGACAGATTCCAATTGTCGAATTATTGTATTCACATCATACATGAACAGAGTTACCTAAATCGCATAAACTCAACATAAAAATAAGATACGCACGTTGACAGCTGTCAAGTGTCAATTTGGACAATTGGATATCGGATTTGAATTCAGCAACCTCAGAAACATAAACCTAGACATTAAAATCGAAAAAATAACTTATTTAAAAATATATAACTGTACGAATAAATAAATCTGTGGTAGAGCTTTGGAGCTTTCAGGCTCCGTAGCAGCCAAAGTATTGATTTTCGAGCTTTGTGCCCATTGAGACTTTTGCTTGGGATGACGAAACCTAAAACATATTCAAAATTCAGACGATTTGACCGAAACCCAATTTCCATAAGATTATTGCGGGGTCCTTTGGTCTATTTGGTATACTTTCACTACTGATAGTAAAAAATTGATACAATATTTTGAAAAACTATTACAATACGAACTTACAACAGGTATTTACCTTTATTCCTGTATTTACCTTATTTTTTTAAATAACCCCGTTTTGAAGTTATAGTAGATTTTCTATTGCACAGGGTACGGACTCTTAAGTTATATATCTGTCTATAAAAAAGGTCATTTAGAAAAAATTGAACAACATAAACGTGCCAATATCCAAAACTAAGCGAGCGACATATTTTTATTACCAGTTAAAGTATGAGTAAATATTTATGAAATTACATAATCTGTTTATCACTCGTTCGTTTTTGTTTTAATATATTAACACCGCTAGTTAAATTATAAATCATTAATGAATTTCACATTACAGATTAAAAAAAATCGTAAATATTTCTAATACAAATTTAAATTAGCTGCCTCGCTATTTACGTTTCCAAATTGATAAACGTATACCACAGTTTTGTATAAATGATTGTGTAAGATAGCAATAAATAAATCGTTACATACAAAAATTAGCCTCAAAAACGCCAATAGAGACCAGAAAAATTATTAAGATCATTCCATTAGCCATTATACTTGCCATTTTTGGTGATTTTTTATTATTTAGACTTCATCTACATATTATTCTTTACAAACTAACCAAATTAGTATTGATTTTACATGAATTGTATTTCTCAAAATCTAGTTCCAAGTTGAAGAGAAAATGTTTTCAACACACACTATTTGACAAGAATGGTGGAATAGAAATTGGATCACTAAAAAAATTATCGTTTTATATTTTAAAGATAATGTAGACCTAACAGATTTTTTAAACTTAGAACCAGAATAGAGTATCTGACAGATACATAGCACACAATAGATTTTTTGCCATTAGTATTGAATATTTCAGAATAAAATTTAAGGGCAACAAATTCATCTGACTGGATGAATACTTGACAATATGAATATTAATCTTAAGATATTCCAGAATGTGGTCCTGTAAGTTGGGAAATTTAACAGAACACAGATAAAAAGTGGAGTGGGTGTCTCAGCGGTAGAGCACTGGATTCATAAATCAAGAGTTGTGGCTTCGAACCTGTACACACAGTAGTCGATGTCTTTGACACAGAATTAAAAACAATATGATGTTCTGTTCATTTAATGGTAAATATGGGAGGTATTTGAGGTAATAGCATTAAATTACCTCTGTATAATAATAGTATCTGCTTGAAAACTTATGTTGGAAAAATCCGAAATTGTAAAAAATAGTGGGTTACATTCAAAATTCTTCCGATAATAGGAATATTTTAGATGAGGGTATTTCATATTTACTCTTGCTAGGTCTAGAGTAAGTTCACGGGCATTTTTCCAATGAAATAATTTAGGTTCCATTTAACGTATTTGATCTCAATTTTTACTAGGTTTACAAAACAAAAATTCCGTTTATAATATAGTTACAAATTTAATTTACAAAATTTATACAATGATGATATACTCACAGTAATTGTATCCATTTGCATTTATATATTTATATGAAATTACAACTTTCTAGAATTTATTCTCAACGTTTACCTCAAGTAAATATATTTGTTTAAATTTTGGTATTTGCCCGACGCCAAATCAGAGTACAAACTCAAACTCTAATACAAAAAAATAAGAAATATAGAATGAAATATGTGATGTGATGAATTAATAAAAAATCCAGTTTAAATTACTGTATTTCGTCATTAAAATTACGAAAATACTTGAAAACCCATTCTTGTCCAAAATATTCAAAATTCATTTGAACTACTTTTTGAGAAATTTCCTTTTCCACGAAAATTCATGAAAATTGAGTTGTATAATAAATTTTTACTGAACGTATACTACGGTGAAAAATTTTTATTATTGCCTAACCCTGTGTATTTAAGTACTTCATTCCAATTGCATTTAATTAACCAAAACAACATTTCTGACATTTCTTTATCCATTTATATGGAGAAATTGTTTGTGCCTTTTAATAAACATTACCTAAGTAGCATTTTTATATTGTTAACAATAATTGTATATAGGATAAATTTTATTTTGCTCAACATTGGCGGAATCTTTTACACTGTCTACCAGTAAGAAAAAAGCAGAACACATGGAATTTGTTTATTATAAAATTTGTCTAAAAGTCAGTAGCCATTTAACCAAACATATAATCTTTTTATGGAATAAAAAAGCTCAAAGTCGGTACCGCATATATTTATTAACGATGAAAATTAAAGTTTCGGTTACAAACAGCCATCTTCAGGCCTAGAAAAAATTTCCTAGTGGAAATGATCAAACATTTAAAAAAAGTCTTTAACAACTTACCCATGGGTAACGAAAAAATATCAAAAAATTAAGTAATTGGAGTATTAAAATTTAAAATATAATCTTTTATTTTTCATCAATCATTCGTTTCGGCAGAAAGGTCTGTTTAAAAGTGTAAACATATTTTCTAAAAAAAAACAAAATTACCACTAAGGCACCACTATCCTAAAATTGAAGCATAAGTCCCAATTTTACGAATTTCTTAATATTTTAGTAGCAGTATTCTGAATTTTCTGTATGCTCCCTTGGAATTTAATTCCATTCTAGGAAGATTTTCCGTTAGCTTTTCACTTGTAGTATTCTGAATCTTAAGACATGCATCTATCAAAATAAAAAAATCGATTTTTGGCCATTAAACACTTGTTGGTTTTTGTCCTCTTACAAAAGTAGTTTTTTAGTTCAGGATTTATTATTTTTACAGTTTCTTTAAATATCAATGAAAAATCGTTTTAGACAAATTCTAAAGTAATTTTAATTATGTTTAGCGATACGATATGGATGAATCTGTACATCAGAAATCTGCTTTAGAGACTTTTCAACTGACTGAATATTTGTGTTACATTTAAAGCAAATTTTTTAGGTTCATCTGAAATTGTTTCCATTTTGATAGATCAAAAATTTTCTTTATAATTTTGTTATGCTAGGAATCCAACAGAAAGCAAATTTAATTTATCCTGTATTGATTTTATAATAGATTTTACAATGTTTGTATATTTATAATTGTTATATCATACAAGGTGTCTAAAAGTCTGCTAATTATTTCAATGTGATTTTTGATACATTTTGAGATTTGAAATTAGTATTTTTGAATAAGTTTTTAAATATATACATCATTTAGGTTCTAAAATCGGCCTTTAAATAGGGTATACATATATACACTTAAGATTTTTTAGATACTATATACACTTATACACTTTTTAACCTATAACCAAGATAAAGTAACTCATTAGATCTATAAAGATTGCGGAAATTTTCACAATTTTATCAAAATGCGAGTGTGTTGAAGTGTTCATTGTTTGACATTGTAATTAATTGTGCAATGTTGACCGCAACATTCTGTTGAAATGTTAATATTTATAAAATGTTATATACGTAGTGAGATATTTTTTTAACAAATATTAGGTCAACTATATTTATAATTGTAAAAGCAGAGGGTATACTAGTTCGATTAAAGTTACTTTTTGTTCATTATGTCGTTTACTTTTATAATTAAAACGAAAAACAATGAATCTCTAACACAATTTTTTTATTTATATATATAGTCATATACACCCTGAGCTAAAGAAGCGTTTTTATTACAATTTATGTAACTGCATTTTTTCTTTAGCATTGATGTTTAAGCTAAGTCAAAAATCTATAAGTGCCGGAAAAAATCCTTATATGTCAAGGTCTCTGAAATTTTTAGTTTTTACAATTTTATATTAAAAACCTTTTTTTAATTGACCCCAGGGTAGGTTAATTGTATTATCAAATTCAGGGTCAATGAAAAAGGAAGAAAAAGTTTAAATTTCAAAATAATATACTCCCTATAAGACACGGACTTCGGTTAGAAAATTTACTTCAAAACATTATAGCACCCGAACATTTATTCATGAGTTTCTCGAGCTCTATCTGCAAATTTATGAGTCACTCATTTTGCGCCTTCTCACCGAAGTGCGTGTCGACTATACTATTAGTCCAATCAACCTGTCACGGCCCAATTTTAAATTTGTCAAAATTCCAACCCGAAAACAAAAAATAGGGTCGTATAGACAAAAAAATTAAAATGCGATTTTCTGTTTCATTAACCTCATTAACCATTAAAATTCTCAAAGTTCGCAAAAACGGTTTTTTGTGAATAAAAAAGAAAATATAACTCCAATAAAAAAAACGTAAATGAGAAAGTTTTAGATAATAAAAATATATTTCGATTTATTTTTTATAAGTCTCGATCGAGGATGTAACTTATCGAGATATATCGAAAAAAACCGTCCAAAATGGCGTTTTTTTGTTTTTGCTATAACTTTATCAAATTTAAATAAATTTATTTGATACTTGACAAAAATATAGCTCTTGGCATTTAGGATAAGTACGTATTTAAATTTTTTTTAAATATTTATTAGTGTTCGAGGTATTTCGATTTTTTGAAAAAAAAAGACTTGCGAAAATCAGTTACTCTTGCTCGAGAAGTGATCGTAGAATAACGATCTTGAGCTTATTTTTTATAGCAATTTTTTACATTTTAAGTACCAAAAAATGCATTTGAACATTTGGTTTTTTGTAACGTTACAATTAAAATTGAAAAGATACAGTTAAAAATAGCGATCGAAAAAAAAACCAAATTTTCAAAGTCATTTTTTGGTACTTAAAATTTAAAAAATTGCTATAAACTTTTTATAGGATGAAAGTACAGGTCTTTCCGAAGAAAATAAGCTCAAGATCAATATTCTACGATCACTCCTCGAGCAAGAAAAATTTGAAATAGCTACCTATTCTACATGCCACGAGCTAGATTTTTGTCAAGTATCAAATAAATTTATTTAAATTTGATAAAGTTATAGCAAAAACAAAAAAATGCTATTTTGGGCGGTTTTTTCGATATATCTCGATCGAGACTTATAAAAAATGAATCGAAAGATATTTTTATTATCTACAACTTTCTCATTCGCTTTTTTTTTTATTGGAGTTATACTTTTTTTTTTATTCACGAAAAAACCGTTTTTGCGAACTTTGCGAATTTTTTTAAGCAATTTCGCCAATAGGCCAGGATCGATAATTTTTGAAACCAAAAAAAAAAAAAATAATAGAAGGATGAAACCCATTGGAAAAGGAAGAGAATATAATAAAAATGAAAGGAAAAATAATTTACGGGCGATCTGAGGTCGGGAAGTAGAAGGGGCGGTTTTTAAGGGTAGAAAACGGTTTATCTCGATTTCCGGCAAAACTACAAGTCCTATGGAAAAAAATCAAATTGCAACTTTTTTCACATAACCTCAAAATGTACGTGAAAAATTCAAAGTTTTTGGTTTTTTATTTTTATCTTTTACAAAAAAAAAATTTTTAACGAAATTTGGTGAAAACTTACCTTTTTATGTCCCAACCACACTGTAATTTTTTTGATTTATTTTTTCACCTCATTTTGACTTAATATCCAAAAATCACCGTCATTTTCAATCGAAAATTCTCACGTCAAAATATCTGCTTTTTCTAAAAACTCGGTGGGCTTTTTGTTTGTTGAAATCTCTACTTTTTGATGGTGTAAAAAAATATACATTACTATGATAAATGTTCTCAAAAAATGCAGAGAAACAAAAAAACTCGAATCCAAATTTTTTTTTAAATCATAATGCACAATTTTGAGCTATTTATTACAATTTTTACTTTAATTACTCGAAAAATGTAACACGGAATCTTACTTTTTTCGAGTAATTAAAGTATAAATTTTAATAAATAGCTCAAAATTGTACATGATTTAAAAAAAAATTTCTTTTCTTTGCATTTTTTGAGAACATTTACCATAGTAGTGTATATTTTTTTACACCGTCAAAAAGTAGAGATTTCAACGAACAAAAAGCCCACCGAGTTTTTTAAAAAAGCAGATATTTTGACATGAGAATTTTCGATTGAAAATTAGGGTGCTTTTTCGATATTAAGTCAAAATAAGGTGAAAAAATAAATATTTTAAATCAAAAAAATTACAGTGTGTTTGGGACATAAAAAGGTAAGTTTTCACCAAATTTCGTTAAAAAAATTTCCCGACCTCAGATCGCCCGTAAATTATTTTTCCTTTCATTTATATTTTCTTCCTTTTCCAATGGGTTTCATCATACTATTATTTTTTTCGCTTTTTACCATTTTCAAAGGCTTCAGCATTGGCCTACAACTAGGATAGAGTTTAATGAAACAGAAACTCGTATTATTTTTTTTTCTCTATACGACCCTATTTTTTGTTTTAGGGTTGGGATTTTGTCATCACTTCATACCTATCGATTGGACTATATGCTCTAAATATTAAATATAAAAATGACCATTTTGTCTTCGACGCCTTTTTCATATTTGAAGGTGAAACATTTTTAAAATTCCACTTTTCATCTGAGAAATTTTAATTTTATTTACAGCCAATACACTTAAACCGAACTGTTTAGGAAAATTAGTGTTATTTCAGGATTTGACATTGTCGGACTTTAAATGTTACTCCTGTTTACCAATAACGTACATTTTGATTTTAAATAAATAAATTTATTTAGATCAAAATTTTATATTTGGTGCTTTTTTTTGTTAAATCAAATAGGATCCACTTGATGCTCGAACGATCGCTAGTTTTTAATTTATAATTTTATGTTCACATCACCTATATCTTCCCTTTCTTTGTTTATAGAGTTATTTTTTAATTTCAATTTGTAATGATTACTAAATTCTTAAAAAAAATACCCTTTTATATGCTTTAATTTTGTGAATTATAGTTATTATAACATGTTAAATAAAAGTATCATTTCAAAAACTGTTATTTTTATTCTGGACCTTTTCTGATTTAAACTTCTTTTGTACATTTTTTTTTTGTCTTCACCACGAAAAGGTTTGCACCGCATCTGAACCTGAAACAACTACTCCTTAGACTACTTGCCCCTACAGGTCTTGAATTGCATCGGTCCAGATGCGTGTTGAAACCCAACCTTTGTCGGGACAGTCGAAATCCTTTTATTCTCTTATTAAAGGAGCTTGTCGTTTATAGACCAGTTTCGGCATCATTGTGCCTCATCAGTAGAAAGTAGACAGCTGGAATCTCTAATCCACGTTAGAAAATGACTGTTAATTGGCAAGCTATATTAACTATACGCCGTAGTATGTATTCAGCGAGGAGGAAGTTTAAAAAAAGAGACAAAATTACGGGAAGTGGATTTTAAACGAATTAAAAGAAAATATGTAAAAGGGGGTTTAAGAAAAAAATTGAAAGATGGTTGTTATGACATGTTTGTTTTTGTTTTGTTGGATGTTGATTAGATTTTGAAATGTCAGATAGAAAATTTGAAAATAAAGAATATTAAAAGTAAAAATCTGTAGAATTTTCATTATCATAACAAATGGCGCCCAACGTGGGGCTAAAATTGAGTTAACCCAAAAGATAGGAGAAAAAAGTAGAGAAGATCAATTAATGGGATTTTTGATCAATATGAATAATATGAGGGGAGATTTTTGAATAGAAAATTAGATAAAAATCGGGAAGAAAGTCAAAGAATCAACAAGAAATTAGACAAGAGTGTGGAACAAATAGAAAAAAATTAAAAAGGAACAACAAGAGCAGAATGAGCAAATCAAAAATATACAACATAAAAGGACAAAAGAAAAATTTAAGCGAATAAATTCAAGAAAATGGTGTTAGAATCAGACAGGACATAGATAATGAATTGGAAGAGAAGATATGTCAATTAGAAGATAAAATAGATGAAAATTTAAAAGGTCACGTACAAGAAGTAGAGGAGAAATTAGTAGATTTTCAAAAAGGAATAGAAGTGAAATTGCAAACAAAAGCTAATGGGGAAGGTTTAGAAGAATTTAAGGTAAAGGTCGATGTTGACGATATGTGAAATTATGGAGGAGACAAATAAAATATGTTAGAGGAATGTGATGGTTATGGACAGATATGTAAACAAGGAAATTACACATTAACAATAAGGTGCAGGTGCGGCAATAGAGGAAAATTTATTTAAGGGGGAAAGGCAAACATTCACAGGGTTAAATAATTTACATAAATAAAATTAAAATATTTCGGGGGGAAACGGTTTGAGAGATAATTCTTAGGATATAAAAAAAATAATTTTCACTAATATAATTAATTAATTGTAACGTGAAAATAATTTGAGAGAAATTGTTATGGTTTAAAAAAAAGAGACAAAATTATGGGAAGTTGATTTTAAACGAATTAAAAAAAATATGTAAAACGGGGTTTAAGAAAAAAATTGAAAGATGGTTGTAATGACGTTTTTGTTTTGTTGGATGTTGATTAGATTTTGAAATATCAGACAGAAAATTTGAAAATAAAGAATATTAAAAGTAAAAATCTATAGAATTTTCATTATCATAAAAATATATATAAATTTTATTGGAATTCAAGCAGTCAATTTTGGTCATAATTTTAATACATATCAAATCACATTAAAAAAAATACCCATAGCACTAAACGTTTTGAGGAATTTGAATATCATAAATCTTCAAAATTTGTGCGAATGTATGAACGTCAGCTTTTCTTTCAAGTTGTTCAATTTCCAACCTAGTCTTAGCTGCTTTCAAACTCTCTTCAGCTAATTCCAGTTGGTCTTTTAAATTTGGCTCTAGTAGTCGTAATTGGGAAGATGAGCTGTAGCCAGATCTGTTGGAAAATAAAAACTAAAATTTACAGAAGCAATGTATTAATATTTTAAATGTGCAAATAATTAAAATATAACCACTAAATGAGATGTTTTGCATAATTTTTGTTGTAAATTATTCTGTAATATTTTGAAAAACACCATTGTAAATGCATTAAATTTCAGGGAAGATTCAAATATGCGACTTGGAGGCGCGATGCTGATGTTACGAGGGCTATGAATTGATTATTTCATTGTTGTCGTTTTTAATATTTCACACGGAATTACCAAATAAATATCACTTCGAGTTTCCGAAAACAAAGCTTGAAATCGACATAAATTTTCGAATTACGAGTTCATATAGATACAAAGTTGGTTAAATGGGCAAAAAGATGCGTATTTTCAAGACAAATTGATTGGTTTTTTCAAAATTAAAATATCAGGTCCGGACTCTGAGATATTTGGGGAAAACCAAAGTTGACGATTTTCGTTTTATTTAATTAACACCTTAATTTTGAAAGATAGAAAAAAAAGTTATAAAGCTTTTTTATTGAAGGACAAATGCAACTTAACATAGCGTATCCAATTTTTTAAAACAACATTTCGTCTTTGAAGGGCTCTTCAGCTATTTTTTTTTAAATACGGACCTTTACGTTTTATTTCATTTTTGAGATCCCCATTTTTTTCTGTATACAACCATGTAGAACACTTAATATTTTTATTAGGTTTTGACAATGAACTGTACTTTAGCAATTTTGCTAAGTAGGGTCTTGTTCCATTTTCGGTGAAAATATTTGTAAATCTTTTTGAATAAAATTAAATCAGGATAAAACTGAACAGGACTGTACTTAGAAAAATTCCTAAACTGCAGTTCATTGTAAGAACCTAATAAAAAAATTAAGTATTCTACATGGTTGGATAGAAAAAAAACGGAGATTTCAAAAATGAAATAAAAGTACAGGTCCACATTAAAAAAATTGTTGAGGGTAGCCATTCCAAGACGAAACGTTGTTTTAAAAAATTGGATACGCTATGTTAAGCGATATTTGGCTTTCAAGAAAAAAGATTTATAAACTTTTTTCTATCTTAAAAAAATGAGGTGTTAAATAAAACGAAAATCGTCAATTTCGGTTTTTCTCAACTATCTCAGAAACCGGACATGATATTTTAATTTTGAAAAAATCAATAAATTCGTCTTGAAAACACACAACTTTTGACCCATTTAATCAACTTTGTATCTATAATAGTTTACGAAATCCGAATAGAGTTCAATTAAATTTGCGCCACCCTGTATATATTCAATTCATTTCAAATAACATTAATTTGTGAATAACTGAGATCTAATATCTGCGCATAAAGTTGAGAAATTGAAATAGAATGGCCACGCTGTACCATTTTCAGCTTCAGACTGCTTCCTGCTTCGGACTATTTTATATATTCGGCAATTTACGTTCATTCAGCCTTCGAGCCCTCTCAGTGATTGGCCAAAGACTTGTGACGTAAATTCCCGCTCTTCTTTCGTCGTATTTGAACAGGAGTATTTTTTCGGGATTTTTAAGAAAAAAACTACTTCGACTAAAAATTCGAAAAAAATATTTTTCGACTTGACTCGTCGTACCGCGAGTAGTGGCGTTTTTTCCAGAAATTGGTGTTCTCGCCCATTACACCTCAACCCGACAAAACGTTTTTGTTAAATCATTTGTCTCTTCTCTGTGTACATGTCCAAATAAAAGCTTTCCTTCTAAGTTTATATAAGGTTTAGAGAAAACTAAATTTTTTTGTTTCATCTAGTATTGCAATATAAAGGTTATTTTTTGTAAATAAATTATTTTAAATAAGATACTATCCTTTGAATTAAAAAATATTTACTCACTTTAATGAATTATATTCTAGCTCCATTTTGGCAATAGCTGCTTCTGCTTTTGTTAATTTCTGTTTTTCTAATCTAAGTGAACTTTGAGTTTTCGCGTGATCTTCCCGTTCTGTTTTTAACCTTCTATTAATATTTTCAATTACTTCTAAAATGTCTTTATGTTTATCGTCAGTTTCAGTTTCTTTATTCGCTGTCTAAAATAAAGTCTTAGGCTTACTGTCCACGTAGACCGCACGTCATACGCATGCTATCGTCATTTCATTTGACGATTGCTTGCATTTTAGGAAAAAGCGAAACTGTGTCCACGGTGCAGCAACGTCGCGTCTGCCTTTCGTCATGCAGCTCATCGTGCTGTAGCATGTTACTACCCACGCGTTTCCCAACCCAAGACGAACGCATGACGAAAGGCAGACGCGACGTTGCTGCACCGTGGACACAGTTTCGCTTGTTTATACCTGCGTGCGGTCTACGTGGACAGGAAGCCTTAATTATTACTAAAAAAAGTTGACGTCAATTTTAGTTAGTTGTAAATATAAATAAATGGAATGTGAAACGCTTATATAAATTTTAAATAATAATGTACATACTTGTTTTGAAGGTGTTATTACAGGTACATTTGGTAAAGTTGGTAAAGTTTCTTGTTTGTTCTTATTAGGTTTATTATAGGTATTTATTTTTTCACGAAGTTCACTTATAACAGATTTATATTCTTCCATTTCTTGCAAAAGTTGATTTTTCTCAGTTTGGAGTTTGGCCAATTCATGCTCTTTTTGTACCAAAGCTTCATTTTTAGCTTCTCTTGAAGAATTCATCTGCTTCTGCAATGAAAATATTTTATAAAAACGCACCACGCAAAAATGAAAAAATCGCTATTTACAAAATTGTTAGAGACCACAAACCAAACGAGAAGATGTGAAGAAGTGCCATGTAAATTAGGTTATAAATGTTTGTTTATAATTAAATTTTGGGGAAAACCAACGTAAATGGGTAAAACCAATATTTGTTAATCATCGTTTTCTCTTAAATGTGATGTCAGTCTATAAGTAAAGGTAGCTTGAGAAAGTTTATGTAATTACAAACTGCTGCACATAAATTAAATATGTATATATACAAATTACCATACGAGCAAAGAGAAAAATTGTGTAGAATTTTAGACAAAGATAATAAATGGAAAGAACTCGGTGGAGTACACATGAAATACGACATAACAGCACTGGATGGAATAACAAGATGTGTTAAGAAAGGTTCATCATCTACATCAGAACTGCTCACAATATGGGGTCACCAAAATCATACAGTACTAGAATTATTTGTGTTACTAGGTCGCATGAAACAATATCAGGCTATGGCTGAATTAAAACAGTTTGTTGATAAAAAATACCATGTTCTTATTAAAGATAGTGTTGAAGAATTGGATCCATTAATAAGGCAGCTCCTACTTGAAAATAAGAAAATAAAAAATATGGATTATAAAATCCACCCAGATAATTATGATGGACAGTCCAACAAGACAATAAATGTTCCTTCAGTTCCTAAATTACCGGCGATAGTCAGTAATGAAAATAACGAAAGTGCTTTTCTGCCAATACCAAAATCACCTGTAAATTTTGGCAGATCAAAAATGATTACAGCTTCAGATATTTCGATTGTAGCAGAATCTGTTGGTGGGATACCTTCTATTCCATATGAAGAACTACAAAAATCTACCAATAACTGGGATGAGAGCACAGTTCTTGGCAAAGGGGGTTTTGGAAAAGTGTATAAAGGTATGGTTTCAATTAGTGGTTAGTCGAATATAGGCCAGGGCCAAACCGATTTTAAATACCCGAATTCATAAAAAATTCTTAGCAGTATGTGGATGGTCGGAAAATTTAGGGTAAATTATAAGTAAAGTGAAAAAAATACATTAGACAAATTCAAAGTTCGGGAAATATACAATTTGAGGATTGGATATTGGTTTTTTACGATTTGTAAGTAATTTTCATTCAATATAATGTCATCTATATTCAATTAACTATTAATGGTTTTGAAATTATCGAAAACATTGTCTAAAAAATAATCGAATTCCATAATAATTCGCAATTCTTAAGTTTGTTTTTAAAATTTTACTAGTAGAATGAAATATGGAGCCCCAAAAACTTTGTATTCCCGTTAAACTTTTTCAGTTCTTTTCGAATATGCGACCCAATTTTTAAAATTTTTATATATAGGGTGTTGTTTAAGAGCAAAATCATTTCGATAATTTTTTTGAAGACAGACCTGGATTTTAATTTTGGTTGATTGTTTTAATGGAGTAGAACAAGCTTTCCAAATATCAAATAAATATACAAGGTGGTTCCAAAATACGGGGATAAAAGAAATGAGCAAAATTTATAAAACACCCTGTAACTCAGTAATGAAGCGAGTTAGATATATCAAATAGAGGTTTTTCTTATTCGCCTAAGTGTCCTTTATCCACAGTTAGCGTATGTTCATTTACCTATGAAACACCCTATAATTAGAGCGAAGTTTTTAAGTATTCAATTATTAGCCCAGTTGCCAGAAAAGGATATTGACCAAAAGCTCGCACAAAATGTGATCTCGATGAAACTTGGCATTTAAGTACTTTAAAGGATGTAGAAAACAATAAAAAAATCTTTACTGCTCTAAAGTGTATGCTAACTTCACAGTTTCGAAAATTTGGTTTTTCCATTTATATTTCGAAAATAAAAATAAAAATTGTTCGAAAAACTAATAGCATCACGTGAAAGAGCGGAAAATTTTACTAAAAAATAATATAAGTTATTTTAAAAAAGAATTTGTATTACTATCAAAAATTATTAAAAATAAGAAAGCAAATTCAAAACTCTACGCGCGCCGAGCCGTTGCATACAAATATTCAGGCGAGGCGTTCGGAAAAACTAAAGTATCTTTGCCTAAAATATATGCAAAGACAAAAAATAAAGCGTTTTAAAGAGGAGACTCTAAGCTTTCTGAGCAAGTCATTAGTTTTTAATTTTTTTTTTGTTTTCTCATAGAAAATATGACCGGAAGTTATAATTTCTAAAATTCTCACTGATTTTTATAAAACTGAAGATATCTATTAATAGAGGCATAACAAAAAAAATCCTTGTACATTCATCATCATTATACTTTTACTTTTGATTTAAATATAATTAAAATGATTAACATTATCTCTGTTTAATAAAAATTATGTTTTAAAATGATAATTTTTTATCGTTTTTCTCTATAATTTTGAGTTTATGTTAAAAACTAATCAATACAAAAGTTTTAGATTTTTTAATTATCTACAACTTTTACATTAATCTTTTTTCGATAGGATGCATATTTTAGCCACAAATCGTAAAAAACCAATATCCAACCCTCAAGTTGTATATTTAGCTACCCCATCCCCCTTCCGGAACTTTTAATTCGTCTATTTTTTTTTAATTTACTTATAATTTATCCTAAATTTTCCGCATCCACATATTGCTAAGAATTTTTTTGTTTAAAAAATAATAGGCCATGATCTATTAGTCGAATAGATGTTTTATAATTTACAAAATTTCAGGAACTTGGAAATGCACAAGAGTAGCAATTAAACGACTTGAACAAAAAAACACTCAGCCAGAATATGAGACTGAACAGATCAAACAGTCAATAACAGAATTACATTGTTTGAATGCATACAGACATGACAATGTATTACCATTATATGGTTATAGTATTGGAGGACCTCATCCCTGTTTAGTATATCAATATATGGCTGGAGGTTCATTAGACAATAGACTACATACAAATGATCCCAAAAAGGTTTTAAATTGGCCATCAAGATTAAATATAGCTGTAGGAGTAGCTAGGGGTAAGAAAAATAAATAGTAAGTACTTTTTTATATTTAAATTATTTATTTCAACAGGTCTCCAATTCCTTCACACCAATATGATAAACGACAAACCTTTGGTACATGGTGACATTAAATCTGCGAATATTTTACTTGATCCTAGTGATCAGCCTCGAATAGGAGATTTTGGTCTTGCCAGAGAAGGTCCTCAAAGCCAATACACCTACATCAAAGTGAGCCGTATTCATGGCACCCGACCATATTTACCAGAAGAGTTTTTAAGGGCAAAAAAATTCTCGACTAAGGTTGACACGTACAGTTTTGGAGTAGTATTATTTGAAATAGCGACAACTTTATCACCTCATTCGGAGAAAAGAGAAGACAAATTTTTACGGGATCACGTTGTTAACTATCAGGGGGATGTTTTAGAATTGAAAGATACAAGGGCTAAAGATTATGATGACTGTTTTAAAGGCATTTTAGAAATAGGAAAAATGTGCGTTAGGAGGTGGGCAAAAGAAAGACCTGAGATGGTTAATGTACTAATTTTATTAGAAGGGGTTTCATTAAAAGAATGAAAAAATGTAGTTGTTATTAAGGGGAACTAAACGGTGCTAATTATTGCCTTAAATATCTAAGTTAATTAAAATTTTCTCATATTTGTTTAATTAAAAAATTTATATTGAATAAACTATTAAGTTGAAATTAAAGACCATTTCAGTTAATACCTTCGAATTAAAATAATATAGGAACAATTTTTGAAAATGATCTAAAACATAAATTGAAGATTACAAATCACAATCTTAAAAAAAATCTTACACTCATAAACTAGGTCACTTCTTCACTAAAGGAATACATTTACACTTGATATTTGACATTAGGCCATCAATTTTCATCTTTAAAAATGCTAAATTCGCCTTATAGGCCAGGAAAGGGACCCGAAAAATGGTATTTGTTACGCAATTTTGTGAGCCAGGTCAAATCAAAGTGAAATTACTTCATTTTTGGCCCAATATCAAAGTTAGAAAGGTTTGGTAGGGTATTATTGCCACCTTGCTCCAATATGCCCCCTTTTGGGGCACAGGGGGTGGCAATAATACCCTACAAACCTTTCTAACTTTGATATTGGGCCAAAAATTAAGTAATTCCACAAGGTTTCACTTTGATTTGACCTGGCTCAGAAAATTGCGTGGTCGAACCGAGTTTTTTCTTGTCTATTATATATTAGGGAGTAATTCAGTGACTTACTGAAAGAGTTGAAATAATTTCTTGATCTCTAGTGGCCTGATCTTTCAACATTGATAGTTTTGACTTTGCCATACCATACTCCATATCAAGAACCTTAACTCGGGCTTTCGCAGCTTCGTATTTCTTCTTAAAATCTTCAATTCTAATTTTTAATTCGTTGTTTTCTTTAATGGATGCATTCAATTGAGTTTCAATTTTACTAGGACCATGAGGAACTTCCACGATAGTACCTGTTAAAAGGTATATTTCAGTGGAAGTCAAGATGTACGCACAAATGGATTTTTTTCATTTCCTCACTCTCATATAAAAATAATAACTCCCTTCAATTCACTCCCTTACGAGTGAACCCTAGAAGCTTTTGCAGCTTGTGCGGGGAGGCACGGCCATTATTATTATTATTTGCGCTCTGGGGCGACTTACTGATGTAACAAGAATGAAGTAACATAAGCAGAATGATAAATTACCTTCGAATTTTTGCCAAGGAACTAAAAGTGTAGAAACAGACGGATTTGAGGGGGTGCTAAGCAATCAGGAATAATGACATTTCGCGCATTCATTAATAAAGTAGCTGAATGGACAAGACAATTTTAGGGAATTGAATGAAAAACATATTGCGTTATATTTTTATGTTTTATACATATAAGTTATTCTTTTTGTTTTGTATTTACATGCTTCTCCCACCCACTACTAATTGGCTTTGCTGTGGGATGGTGTAAGAAAATAAAATAAATATCTAACTTTTTGTGAAAACATGAGTTCATAGATGTGATATTTAAAGTCTATATGATTAAAACTTTTTTAGTTAGGTCGCTTTATTATTAACCGTAAGAAATGTTGAAAAAAATCCATGGTGTACACACTATAAAATAAATTCTAATTCTTCTGCAAATAACCCTTCAAAAAATGTAGGATTTCCAGAAAAATCAGAATATTGGAAGTCATGATCTTACATTTTTCGTGAGCCTGTTTTAATTTTTCCTTCAAATCGGAATTCTTTTGTTGTAAATCACAAATAATTTGAGATCTACCACGCCATCCAGCATAGTTTGCATTGTAGACAGCTTGCAAATTTTCAAAATCGTCGCCGACTTCCTGCTGTAATAATTTCTTTGCCAACTTTAATTCTTTCTTCAACTGTATGTTTACGTTTTTTACTTCAGATACCTTGTTTGTCAGATGAGATACCTTGTCATTGTATTTTTTAATTTCTTCATCGGTTAATGAATTTGGTGGTGTGGTTAGTTGACATTTCACTTTAAGAGAGCAGATACAAATTTTCTATTTAATTTGTTTAAAAAATGATGAAATGCTTTTTTAATCCAATAAATATCACATTAAGAGATATAACAGGATGGTCGTTTGTCCTTAATTAAAAATTGCCGACGTTTCGCCTTATATTAGGCATTCATCAGGGCTACAACGATATGAAACTTGTTAGACAATTAATATAAATATTAATTTACTAGTTTGTCAGTCAGGTCAGTCAGTTTTGTGTTGTTTTAGCGTACGTGATTTTTTACGTTCAGTTAATTGTATTTTTAATTGTCTAACAACTGTTTCATATCGTTGTAGCCCTGAGGAATGCCTAATATAAGGGAGACGTCGGCAATTTTTAATTAAGGAGTTTGATTTATCCTCCTAAACCTCACAAACGACTCTCCAGTTATTTGTTAACGCAAGGACGCTTATTTCTCAACTATTAAGAGATATGTTTATAATTTTCATTTTTAAAACGCTGTCGTTTTTTCAAAAACACTTTTTAGATTTTTCTCTCTGGTTCTTACACTTAATGTACGTAACTATTTTAATATTATTCGTGTATATCTAATCTGCTTATTTTCAGCGTTTAATTATAATTATTTACTTACCATTTTTTTGGGAATCATTTTCTAATTGATTTTTTAATTCAAACGCCTGTTTTTCTAATTTGGAATATTTTGTTTTCAACGATTCAACTTCAGACGTTTTTTCGCGCAACTTTTTGCTTAATTCTATTATTTTTGAACTGATTATTTGGGAAGATGTGTTAATCTTAGACTTGTCACACAGGTTCTCATAACCGCTTAATTTATTTTCTAATTTTGAAACATTTTCCTTGCAAGCAGAATAACGCTCTTCTAGTTCGTTTAAGTTTTTTTCCAACATTCCGTTTTTATGCACATAGTACTAGTAAATAAAATTTTGAATTTAATTTTTATTTAATACTTACACGTCTCAACCCTTTCGCTGCGGAAAGCGCGCTTGTGCGGCCAGTTGATGTTTGGCAAAATGCGGCTGGCGGGCTTGTGCTATTCACACAATGGCAATAAAAATGGTGCCGCATTTTCCGAACCTCTTCAAAAATTTGCCGCAGCGAAAGGGTTAATACATTGATTGTCGACTAGGGAGTCATTGAATCAGGTATGTAGAAACTTTTCTACAATTTTCTTATAAAATTACATAATTGTTCTGCAACTATGGAAATAATATCTTCAATAGTTGAACATGTGTGAATGTAGAATAAATTACTAAGGGATTATAGAAATATATCAATTAGGTACAACAAGTAAGATCGATAGATTAGTTTTACTATTAACAATTTACTGTGATTAATATAAAAACTACTAAATATTTTTAGCTTCTAATGCTCTTTATTTTGTTTAAAAAATATAATACTTAGAATGACACCTAAAAAATAATAAAAATGTAGTGATTTTCTAATTGGTTTTTACAATGTCTATTTTCTAACTGTTTTGTACTATGTCTTTTTCCCTACCTTGAATTATATGTGAATAAAAGGCTTCAGTGAAAATATTAAGTTGTAAAGACTTGACAGTTTTTTTGCTGGATGTTTAGCTGAATGCCAGAATTATGTGTGCATCTCTGCACTTTTAAGTTTGTGTTGTGAGCTACATAAATGGACCGATAAAATACTGTACCAATGCATGGTTTTAAATTAAAATCTACTTACACGAAGTTGCTCTCTCAAATAGGTATTTAGTTCATTAGGGTATATTATATCTTCAGGAACTTCTGGTAAAAGAACTTCAGTTTCAGAAATCTCTAATTTTTCCGAGATTTTTATTGTGTTTGATTTAGTACTATTGTTCATTCTCTGTTAGTTATTAAAAATACGTTGTCAACAAGACATGAAAATAAATTTGTTTGACAAACTTTCTGTCATTAGTTAATGTACAGCTTCAAAATTGTAGGCAATGACTCGTAACTCTAGGCGTTTTTTAGCTCTACCAACGCAAATTTTTAAATTACAGACAGAGCAATAATACAATAATAAATCGTTAAAAATGTTGCCTTTTTAAAAGATAGTCATATGATTTAAACTTAGGGGAAAAGTGATTCTTACAGTTGGTGACCCTGTTGGTACAAAAAATAGCCATTTTGAATTCTAACTAGCCAAGAAACTTTAATTATTTTGCAAGCAGTTTAAAATGGATTTGAAACAAAAAACGCAGCTCGGTTTCGTAAGTATTTCTTAATTCTCGAATCTCGATTTAAAAATAGGCGGACTAGGAATGTAATTGGAAAGAATACAAATTTACGAGTGGAAATCTAAATCTTAGTATACTATACAATACATATCTATAGATATGTATTGATGACTACTAGTCTTTAATATTTGTTACTACGAACACGTGGAGAATTTTGCTGATTTAAGTGAAAATATGCCCGGAAATATTCTACTGAGAATTCTTTATAAGCTGGAAGGATTTCAAATTAGCGTTCGTTTTATTTGAAAGTCCTGACACAAGAGAATGACACGACACACGTATTACATTGTAGTTTTAAATACCGTTAGTAATTTAATTATTTTTATTCCTGACCGAGAAATAAGCTTATAACATCATAGTTACGCTATCAATAAAAAGGGTTATAACTCATCCCTTGGGATATTAGAGGTGCATTAATTCCGTTGTTAGGATATTTTGACGTTTGTTGAATATTGCTGTCAGTGTTTCATTATATTTAGTGAATGTCATAGACCAGGGCCGAAGCCTTTGAAAATGGTAAAAAGTGAAACCCATTGGAAAAGGAAGAGAATATAACAAAAATGAAAGAAAAAATAATTTACGGGCGATCTGAGGTCGGGAAGTGGAAGGGGTGAGTTTTTAAGGGTAAAAAACTGTTTATCTCGATTTCCATAATTTACGGGCGATCTGAGGTCGGGAAGTGGAAGGGGTGAGTTTTCCAATGGGTTACCTAGTACCATGGTCTATCATTACTGCTTTGTGTTATAAATTTTATTAAAATCGATCAGAAATAAAATAATATATGTAAGGCCCAATTTTGTACATTTAACGATATATTAATATTTTCTTTATGGTATGACAATGGATCTAAGGGATCGATGAGGTTAAAATATAATTTGGATATAGTATAATAATAAAATTTGTGAAATTCGAATGTTTTAATAAAATATTTTGAAAGAAACATTCATTCAAATTTCATTTTTCTACAAACGTCAAAAAATGACAAGGTTCGCACATTCATAACAATAATTTTCATTTTCCTATGTTACCACGACACCGTGCGCCAAGTAGTGTGCGAAATACATATTTCGCGCACTATATGAGATTTTATTTATTATTTACAATGTTAACATTACTGGTGCAGCCAGTACACGAACCAATATTTATTCCTAAACCAGATAACTCATAAATGTGCTACCATCTATGAATGGAGCTTAGAAGAGAGTTTGCTAACCAGATAATTTGTTTGCAGAAAAAGTTTTGTTTGTAGCTCGTGCGCAAAATACTTTGGTAGCATTTCGCGCACTAGATACAAAAATAATTATTTTTTTTTAAGAGTTTAAACGGAAAATTGATTGCCAATGCAACAAATACACTTACTTTTTCTAAAAAGTATATTCACATTATGGTTAACTCCTCAATCTTTAATATATTATGTCGGCGCATCCCAATAAATGAAAAAGAAATTGAACCGAAAACCTATGAAGGCATACCGTATGCTATCATTGCAAATGTCAAGAAAATTAAGGATCCTATAGTCGCTCTATTCCTTTCTTGGACAAAAGGAATCAAGGATGCTATAAACAAAAATTATGTAAGTATATATTGCTTGCCAAAGAATATCGTTTTTTATTTTTTCTATCAACATTTTGTTTAATTGTATAAACGATTTTTTTTAGCTGAAAGCCATATTTATATATTTTAAAAATTCCAATAATGACGTCATTGAAAACTACAGTTTACATCTAAAATACAATACTGACCCAAATTATCATAACCCGAATAAGCAAACTCCCGACTACGTCAATAATGCCACTAAGGCTCTTCTAGAAGCCATTGCTCATTTACCAAGTCAAAAACTTGGTGACGATTCAACAGTTGTAATTGAATTTACCTATACAAACGGTATGTCCTTTTTTATACTATTGTGGAAGGAGTAACAATATTTCGTTTAGTTTATATTGAAATGATAATGAAATTTATGATTTAAATACTTTTTAAATAATCTTTTTTTTAGTTTTAACATCTGACATTTTTCTATCTCATCAACATCAACAAATATGTCATAACAACCATCATCTTTTTTATTAAAGTCAATTTTTTTTAATTCGTTTTAAAATACACTTCCCATAATTTTGTCCCATTTTTTACACCATAACATTCCCAAAATTTATTTTCTTGATTTATTTTTATCTTAAAAGAAATAATAAAATCAAATTTTAATTGTTTATTTCTGTAATTTCCTTGTTTACATATCTGTCCATAACCTCCACATTCCTCTGACATATCCTATTTTTCTCCTCCATAATTTCACATATCGTCTTAAGTTCTCCATCGACCTTTACCTTAAATCCTTCTAAACCTTCCTCACGAACTTTTGTTTGCAATTTCACTTCTTCTATTCCTTTTTGAAAACCTACCAAATTCTCCTCTACTTCTCCTGTATGTGACTTTTTAAATTTTCGTCTATTTTATCCCCTAATTGACATATCTTCTCTTCCAATTCATTCTCTATGTACTGTCTGATTTTAACACCATTTTCTTGAATTTCTTCTCTTAAATTTTTCTCTTGTCCTTTTATGTTTTCTTGTATATTTTTTATTTGCTCCTTCTGCCCTTCTTGTTCCTTTTGAATTTTTTTTATTTGTTCCAAACTCTTGTCTAATTTCCTGTTCATTCTTTGAATTTCTACCTGATTTTCATCTAATTTTCTATTCATATCTTCCTTATTTTCTTCTAATTTCTTATTCATACTGATCAAAAATTCCATTAACCGTCTTCTCTATTTGTTTCCTCCATCTTTTGGTAATTCAATTTAATTGCCCCAATTGAAATGATAATGAAATTTCTGATTTCAATTTAAACAAAGCAAATGTATTTTTAAATCTACAGGGAATAGCATCTTCCATAATCTTTAGTCATTGTATATTGGAAAATCATTTACCTAAATTACCACCCGCTAATTTTTTTCTTCAAGTACTTCTACTAAAGGACATGTATATAAAATGGTCCTTATTCACTGTTCTAACAGAAACACCCATTTTGTCAGGTACTTTGTACTGGATACTTATTCTATGAACTTTTCTAATTTTTGTTTCTCACAAAAAAATTATATGTTTTAATAAATTTTAGATACCCCTCCCAATTATGAGCCTCCGGGTTTTGAAGTGGCTGAGGAACCGAATTGTTTTAAATTTTGTGATTCTATTTTGCTCGCCTCCGTTAGTACTGGATTCCATAAATTGACAGCAAGATGTTCACAGGTACAATTTCAATATCTTATATAGAAACTATATGAAATAAAAAAATAGATACATTTTAATTTAATCATCTCTAGACACGAAAAATACAGCCCCAATGAACTACATTTTATATCACAATAAGTATTTTTTACTCGATTATGCGTTTGATTTGCCAACTAAATATTTAATTTTTGCATAGAAACATTGTAGAAATGCTGATTGCCTCATTTTATTGTAATGTTTGGTGTCCTCACTAGCCGTTACCAGCAAACCATCTATTATAATCAAGTGCTCTGTTATGTACTACTTTTTAGACTTCTAAAGTCTTATGGAACGCTTCTGTCTGTCTGTCTGTCCGACCGTCTGTACGCATTTATAACTCAGCTTCCAGAACCGATAGGGACAACGGATATAAACTCAGGATACCTTGCATGTGTGCACGCCTAAATTTCATCTTTCTACTTTCTAAAAAAATCAGATTTGGTTGAAATGAAAGTTTTATAGTTATATAATAAATAATTGTTCTTTGTTTTAGCGTCCAACTACTCCTTCTATATGTACTCCTTCTATCTGTTTAATTGACGAACATGAAAGAGTTTTGAGTGCTGACGAACCAGAACCGGAAAACTCTTCTCAAATAATTAATTTGATCGATTCGTCAAATCGTAAAAGGAAAATAATAGATGGTAATATAATATTTTCAACATTAATTCCTCGCTGCAATACTTTTAATGAAATTATAAATCGCAGTAATAATTTAATTCGAAATAACTATAATACTCTTTTTAATTTAATAATAATAATAATTTACTTATAAAATTTATAATACATTTTTTTACTAGCTGATGACGACAATGATCAACAATTTATAGAAGAAACTGGAAAAATATCTGAAAAGCAGATCTCAAAGAAAAAAATTAACTATAGCGATATTACTATTTCAGGTGAGTGTTCTTGTTATTAACATAAAATCCTGCAGCTTATTGTGGTGCACTTTAACTTTTATTTGATATTTGTTTGTTATTATTTAATTAATCAGTTAATATTTATTAACTAATAGCCCCGTTGTCAGAGACTTTGACCTCGCACAAAATGTGAGGTGTAGAAAACGATAAAAAAATCTTTGCTGCTCTAAAGTGTATGCTAACTTGACAATTTCGAAAACAAAATCGAAAATTTGGTTTTTTCATTATATATCGAAAAAAAAATTCGAAGCTTGTCTACCTCTCACTGATGAGGCACAAAAAAACCGAAACCGGTCTGAGAATGACGGGTTCCTCGAATTACAAAATCATAGTGATGGTTTGGTTAACAACCTTCCAACTCGCGTCTGAATCGTTGTATTTCGTAAATGTTTATCTTTATTTTCAGAACGGAACGACGGATCCTCGATGTCTGATTCTGGAAGTGTAATTGCTATTGATTCAAATTGCGTAAACTGCATTTGTATGTTGAAATTTTCTACGAGCGTTGACCTGATAAAATGTTTTAAGTGTGAGAAACAATTTCATGGGGTATGTTATGGTTTTATCGACTGTAGTCGCAGCGAGAATTTTATGTGTATTGACTGCGGTGCAATCGAACGGATAATGAATAATTGTAAGTCTGATAACGAGAAGAGACTATTGCCTAAAATTAGGTGAGTACAATTATTATTATTATTATTATAGGATCAGAGTGGAATGGTTTTTTTCGGTATCACTTAACACTAATACCACTTTAGGAACCCACAAAACAAAATACATTTACTGCAAATTGTTTGCAAGCTTACCAATATAAATGCAAGTTTCCTTGCAAGTTCGTAGAATACTTATTAATAGCTTTCAGCAAGTTTGAATCTGCCTAACTCATAACTTAAAAAAATAAACTTAAAAACTTTATGACAACTTAAAAAAATAAACTTACTCTTTACAAACAATTTAAAACTTATTGAAATTTTCACTATAAAAGTTAGTTAAGAGCAATCCGTAGCTCTTGTGAAAAGCAAATTTCACTTCTATTTTATGACGATTTTCTAATATAAAATTGTATTTATATGGGCCCCACTGGGAACACTTGGAGATGGAATGTGTCTCGACAGCTTTAAATTTCTGAAACGATGAGGCAGCACTAGGAGTAATGACGTTGGCTCTGGAAGGAGTGTGGTAGATTGTACAGTTTAGATTAGTTTAGGTTAGGAACATTATTTAGTTAGTTAGGGGGTAAGTTAGTTAGTTAGTTAGTAGGTAGTTTTATGGAAGGATTGTTAGGAAAAGGTAAGGTAAGACTGGTCAGGAAATTATAATTATTTTGGCAGATTAGTAAATTTCAAGGAAATTTCTGGAAGTAAGGGGGATGTTAAGGGTTGATTTGTATCGACCTGTAGATGGTTTTGATCGGATATCTATCAGGATCTCTGGAAAATTATTTTTTTGAATGGAAAAACGTCATTTTTTGGTGTGGCCGTAATTTTGGAGTTTTTTATATTTTTTTTATATCAAAATCAACGTTTTATATTAAAACATTGTTAAAAATGGATAACAGTTACATTACATTTACGAAATTAAATAGTAAAAGTTTGCCAGTACTTCAGTCTGTCAAATATTTTTAGTCATAACGGGGAGGGATGTTCATCAACACTATTATTTTTCCTAGTGTAGTTCAGTTTTGTAAGAATTTGAATCAATACTTGTTACTTTTCTCAGTGTATCAAGTAGTATATGTTTCAATGCTGTGACGTATTTCGTCTCAATATGTGTGTATTCAACACATGGGCGGAGTCAGCCGATTTTCAGCTGTTTTTCACCCAGAGGGGCCTCTCTCATGGTTGTTCTAATAGAGTCCTTTAACCTTCGAAGGGTTGAAAAGGACCTCTCGGCTTCTTGTAATCTTTCTTTAAATTAAAAAACTCGTACTAAAGCCTACAGCCTCCCCCCATGGATCCGCCAATGATTCAACATCTTTGATTCGGTGCTCCAAAACTTTTACTACAATAAAATAGTGGTTAGCAAACGAAATATCCACATAAACAAACAACCCATAACAACCCTGTCAATTTTAAAGTCCCTTTTACATAATTCCCCCCAACATTTCAAAATTTTAACACCATAAAAATTTCCCCCAAATTATTTTCATCTTATAATTACTTAATTATAACATGAAAATTATTTAAAAAACTTTTTTTTTTATAGTTACGAATTATTTCTTTAATTTCATCCATATTATTTATTTTGAACAAATCTGATAAACTTAATTGGATGTATCTTATTTATATCACCTTCAAATTTGCTAACATTGTCGTTTCTATTGTTTCTTCTTGCTTCTTCAATTTCTCTCATTAAATTATTTCTTTCTTCTGCCTTTTCTTGTCTTAATTGTTTCATTTGCCCTTCCAATTTCTTAATAATTTCTGCTGATTTCTTATATTCTTCACTTATCTTGAATCCTTGTTCCATTTCGTCTTCTATTTTCTTGATTGTTTCACTGTTTCTTTCTATGTAACGATTCGATTCTCTAATTTTTCATTTATTCTCATTACTTCATGTCTTACTTCTTTTCTATCTTCCTTGATCTCATTCGTTATGTCATATATACTTGCTTGTATTTGTTCCGTCTCCTTCGTTACTATTTCTATTTTTTGATTAAATTCTTGTTTAAATATTTCTTGTTGTATTGTGATATCTTCTCTTCTAATGTCTATTTTAATTTATAATTGTTTAATACATTGTTTGATCTCTTCTTTATCTTGTTTTTTATTTTGTTCAATACATTGTTTGATTTCGTCCCTGTTCTTCTCCATTTCGTTCAATATAATCTGTAAAATGTCATTCATTCCCTTTTCCCGTTTTTGTGTCTCTTTATTTTTTCCTCTTCTTTGTCATGTTCATCCTCTGAGTCTTCTTCTGCACTAACTGTGGCTTCATCTTTTTCTTCCATGATTATTTCTTGTATGTTTTGTTGATCTGTTCTTTGTATATCTCCTTGCCATTGTTCTTTATCTTCTTCGTGTCGTTCCACTTCCCTTTGCTATCTTTCTAATCCTATTCTTTTTCCATCTCTAAGATCCATTTTGGGTTCACTCAATTTCCAGCCCCACGTTGGGCGCCAAATTGTTATACTAATGCAATTATACGATTTTATCTTTTATCATCTTTATTTTTTTTTAAATTCCAATCTGACATTATAAATTCTTATCTGATATTTTTAATTAAATTAAAACAAATTAAATATCCACATAAACAAACATCCCATAACAACCCTGTCAATTTTACATAATCCCCCCCAACATTTCAAAATTTTAATACCATAACAATATATACTACCTTAGAAAACGAGTAAGGAGTTTAATTTATCAGATTCGACATCCTAAGACCGGTTTTTGCCTTTCGGCTTCGTCAGTTAGGCTTTTCGAATCCAATAAATAAAATTCCAAACTCATACAAGTCAATAGCTATATCCGCTATAAGATAAAATTTTTAGATGTGCTACCATCTATGATTAGAAGAGAGTATTGACAATTTTTAAAGCAAATAATTCCCGATGTATTGTGGTTGCATACACAATTTGCATTGTGTGTTGCATAGCTTTTATTTGACTGATTCTAGTCAAAATGTCACTCTCTTCTTTCGTATCCCTTTCAGAGATTAATACAAAGTTAGAAAACGAGTAAGGAATTTAATTTATCAGATTCGACATACTAAGACCGGTTTCTGTCTTTCGGCAAATTTATGAAGCTCGATACGTTCCTGATTTTTATTAGATATTATTATTATTAATTGGTTTTAGGTTAATGACTTATTTCATAGCAGAACACAATAGAATTCCAGATGATATCTTGGATGCTATGACTAAGGAAGAACAGACAGAGGTGGTTGCAAGACTGAAATATAATGGTATTATATCCAATTCTCGAGCTAAGGATTTCAAGAAGAGGTAAATTTGATAACTTTACTTTTTAACTATATTAGAATAAAATATATATATATGAAAATGTATTTTAAAAAAACTACCCCAAAAATGATGTCAGTTGTCTAATTTTTCTAAACATCAACCATTTCTTATTTTAGAGTGTCTCATTGTTGCTATTGCAAATTTGCTCATTCGCTAGAGCCATTTTAATTTTAAATAATTTCCTTCTATATACCGCCAAATCACAAACCAAATTCATATAGTTATTTTCCTAACAAGTGTGCAAAGTGTTACTTTTCCGCACGTTAGACGAACAATAACACGAAGCGGAGTTCGGATAATTTTTTGCGAACGTGTTAGGAACTAGTATATTACGTAACAAGTGTGGAAAGTGACCAATTACGCACGGGTAGCGTTTAGCACGAGTTGCCTGGCGGCGAGTGCGGAAACGTAACGAGTGCAAGAAATGAACTTTCCAACGAGTTATGTACACTATTTTTCCTACGACCCCAACATTTCTATTATTCTAATTTTATTTTTTTTATAAAATATTAATCATTGGGTATATTAATTTTACTAACATATTTACTAACTGAATTTAAATAATATCTTCAGAAAAAGAAGCTTTAATGCCTTTTATATTTCTTCACTCCATGAATTAGTTGCATGAATAGGTGTGCGAGAAAGTAAAATATATCACACGACTGTGTGATATTGCTTCTTCTTTTTAACTTTAACGGGACTCGTATGATATTTGTCACTTTCGAAGTGTCAAAACAATTCGGAAATTGCCATTTTCATAGGTGGTCGTAGGAAAAGAATTTTTCCTACGAGCTTCACATCAGATAATAACAAAAATTAAAAAATGACAATTTAATCACGTGCGGAAAAATGTAACTTTGCGCACGCTCCTAGCAAAAATTTCTTCTAGGTTTGAGTTATAAGTGAATCTGTGTAAACTTTATACCCTAAAAGGTGTTTTTTAATTAAAATATTATTTTTTTAGTAAATTTAACCGAATCAAAGCGAGAAATATGATTCCTCATCTCTTCACAAATGCGGATGATTCGCAGTATCTGATTTAAATTTTTTTTATTAAAATGAATACCTAAAGAATAAAATTTAGTTTTTTAATATCCTCACGTTCATAATTTATTTATTAAAATATTAAATAATTATTGTTAAATCGTTCACTTGTTTATAATATTAAATAATTATTGTTAAATCGTTCAAATATGTTCAGTTGTTAAAAATATTAAAATAAAGATATTTTCATCTACCAGAGTATTTTCCCTGCATATGCGGTTATGTCGTTATGTCGTTCTAAAAGAAGTTTTAACACGTTCCCTGGGTGGCAGGGAACGCGTTTGGCTGGGCTTGTGGCCAATGCCCCCAACGCGTTTACGCGTTCTTGTGTTAATCACTATACGTGTCGATATGTCAGTCTGGCGTTGGCTGCTCGAAAACGTAATTGGTTTTTAATTTCAAACATTTAAAAACGGTTTTTCAAAAAATCATGTGTTGGATCTCAGCGAAGTTTTTAAGTCACAAATTTTTTTTTACATGCACAGGGTTTGTACAATGTGCTAATAATATCTAAAGAAGTTTTTTCTTAAGTAAAACTGAAACAGACAGATATTTGATAAAATTGAGTATCTATTAGTCAATGATACTGTATCTGTTTTGTAAGGTTTTTTTTTTCTAAAGATATGGATGCAGATATGATGGATATACTCAAGATCATATTGTCCTTGGAGCGACATGATTGCGGAATTTAAAGGAATCTTTAAATGGTTCTATAAAAAAAATTGTTATTCCTGCTATATTTTAATTTTGATTTAAATAAATTAAATAATGTTGAGCGCTAAATTTAAATTATATTCAAAAATTTTATTTTAATTAATTTAGTTTTTTACTTTATTCTCAGGGTTGAGGCGAGTTCATATTAAAATTTATTTTTTTAAATTTTTATTGAAAATATATTTTTTTTAAACCAATGAAATATACAAAGAAACAATTAACTTTTAACAAAAATTAATTTACTTTTCCTTTAAATCAAATTCTTTATAAATACCCAAATATTATTATTAACTACTCATGCATTCTATCCTTTCACTCCTTATTATTCTATAAAATATTAATTATTTTAAATTTAATTATCAATAATTTAATTGTTCGTTTTGACCTTTTGTCCACTTTTGTCTCAAATCGGATATAAGTTCCTTCTCTCATTCTGGTGAGTGATACTAAAAACAAACTGGAAACAGCTACGATTTTCAGAATTTAATTCTCCTCTTCATCAAGAGGAATTTCCATCTTCCTTGTTTTAATTTCACTTTTATTTATACTCTATTACAATTAATAACTTTTACAATCAAAATTTTAAACTACTTTGTTTAAATTTTATTTTTAATATTCTAAATTCCAAATTTTCAATACGTGTTTCTATAAATTTCCTTCAAAAAATTCCTTTTTTTTATCCCAGATTTAAAAAAATGACAGAATAAATGTCCACCCCAAAAACCTCCAGAAATCTACGACCTCTACCATTGATATAAATGATCACAAATTTTATTATGACAAACTAAATTATTAGTCATTAAATTTGGCCCTAATTTTTACACTACATAATTCCCCCCAAACATATATATGTGAGTTATTCCGCGAAAACTTGCCAATCCATATTCTGGTCGAATATCTCTACTCTAAAATTCAGCCTAAAATCACTTATATTAAAAAAAATCTTTTTTCCACCCAGGGAGGGGGAAGGGCGTCCCGCGCGACCCTTCTCTGGATCCGCCCTTGTGTTACTGTGTAGACTATATCATAGGTTTTGACTTTATCAGGAATGGCTGCAGCTTCAAGTGGTACTCTTACCATAATTTCTTGAGAGAACTGACGAACGTTATTTTTCTGCAGAATTTTGAACTAAAGAAAAAAAAGAAGTATAAAACAAATTTCTACTGAGGTAAAAAAAATTACAAATAACACAAAACATGTTCAATCAAACAGAAATAAAACAATATTATAACATATTTAGGGTAATATGCTTTTTCCACTAAAAACTTATTTTAAACACTTCAGGAGAATCAGGAGAATTTTGAGTTACTGTTAGCTTTCTGAAAGGCATGTAAATATTATCTCCAGTTCTAGCCGCATATTTATGAACTTCATTTGCTTTCACAAATTAGCTAATATTATGTCCAACAAAAACCAGTACTTCATATACGTAGATAAACGGCATCGTCAGTAAGCCATTGCCTCTAAATTTATTTCTAAAGTTCGTATTATATGGTAATTTGAATATTAACCCGAGAGCTTTTTTTGTGTTTGCACTGTTTCCCGCGATTTCTTGAGTAGTGGTTCTGTGAAAGCTATTCATATGATTTAAACTTGGGGAAAAAGTGATTTTTACAGTTGGTGACCCTGTTGGTACAAAAAATTAGCCATTTTGAATTCTAACTAACCAAGAAACTTTAATTATTTTGCAAGCAATTTAAAATGGATATGAAACAAAAAACGCAGCTCCGTTTCGTAAGTATTTCTTCTTTCTCGATTTAAAAATAGGCGTACTAGGAATATAATTGAAAAAAATACAAACTTACGAGTGGAACTCTAAATCTTAGTAGATATGTATTGACGACTAGGCTTTAATATTTGTTACTACGAACACGTGGAGAATTTAGCTGATTTCGATTTTAAGTGAAAATGGACCCTGAAATCTTCTACTGAGAATATCTTAAAAGCTGGAAGGTTTTTAATTTTTAAATTAGTGTTCGTTTTATTTGAAAGTCCTGGCACAAGAGGACGACACGACATACACGTATTCCATTGTACATAAAGTCTTGTACGTGTACAGGGTGATCGATATAAAATTCCCCGGCCGTATATTTTCGTAATAAGGAAATTTAAATCCTGTAACACGCAGTGGCGGATCTAGGGAGTTTTCCAGGGGGGGGGGGGGGCATCAGTTAATGGAAATTTGTAACCAAAGTGATTAATTGATAAACATTCGGAATGTTTGAGTCTTTACGAAAATATTCAATACAACGAATAATTTTGGTTTGTGTGTTTTCTTCTTGTTGAAAACCAATCAAAAGGTTTACTTGCATATCCAGACTCTATAGTCCAGTAAATTAACGCCAGAAAAATCCCAAATCTGAGCAACAAGTCTGTCCGTCAATTTTTTTTTTAATTTGCAGTTATTCATAGGTACATTTACTTCCGAAAATCTCAGCTACGTGGAATTTGTGGAAGGGTCGGAAAATGGCTCTAGAATTCTCGAAAATCCGTTTTCGACGGTATCTGCCGAAATATGACCCTTAGAGCATTTTTGTTTAGACAAAAAATGAAGAGCAGTTCATTACACAAAAGTTGTCTCTATGATTTTTTTCCCTATACTAATATTTTTTGCAAAAACGGCGTTTCAAAAATTCATTTAATAATTCTCAAAATTATTGTGGTGAAAACGGAAAATTTGAATATCGTCCCAAAACTTGAATATCCTCCCGTTTTTGTCTGAAGACAAAAGATAAAGCAATAATAACCAACTTTTTTTCACTTTTTGCACTTGATTAATAAATTTATTGTAAAAAAATCCAATTTGAGAAAGTTTCAAGGCAGAGTTTTTTCTCGTGCACTTAATAAAATACGCGATAACTTATATATTAATGAAAAGGTCAGAATGTGATCTTTTATTTAGTACAATTCCTAACCCCAAAAAATTTTAGCACGAAAAGAAAATAATCCTCAAAAAAAAATGTCGAGGAGTGAGAATTTTCTCAATTTTCCGGAAAACCAAAAAATATGAAAAAAAAGAAAAATGCCATCGACAAAGGGACAAGCTGAGCTTTCTAATGATGTACGTTGAAAACCGATATGGTCCATGATTATCTATTAATTCCCGATAGACCCGAGCATTTTCGAAAACTCCGGAAATCCAAAAAAAAAACGCCATAAAAAAACATGTTGTTTATGAAAATACACAAAAATAATTTATTAAATCTTTCTGAATACATTTAAGACCTTGCAAAGCCCCATTATCCAAAAGGATTCGGTGAAATTAGTCTTGATAAAAAAATTATGAATAAATTTATAGGAGGGTCAAAATATCGAGCAAAAACAAACTTTGGCCCGGTTTTTCAATAATTCAGAGAAATAGATAAAATGAGAAGTAACATGATATTATAGCTACAGGTTCCTTCTTTCAACTGAACTTTGAATCATGAAAAAATATTAATTTTTATGTGATTTATTGAAAAATTTGTATTCCGCGGTAGCTACCTTAGAAGGGAAGTACGCGCTCCAGCAAGGCGGCAGAGAATTACTCCAGAGGAACAAGTTGGAGAAGGGGACTCGAACTACCTACAGTCGCTTTATCTGACGTCTCATCGGCTTTTTTCGTCGCTGACTATTATGATGATATGAAATTATAAATTCCTGTATTTTCTGGCAAAAGAGTATAATTTAACAATGTACATCTTCTACCCCATCTTAGGTTTAGAAAGCCAAAATAAAAGTCTTAATTTTTATTTGAATTTATTTCATTGTGAGTATATAAAATTAAAGGTAAGTTTCTTTAAATGAGAATGTCAATTAATTGCTATTTTTATTTATTTATTTATGAAATTTACAATTTAGGATTTAGAATTTACAATTAATATTCTCAATCCTTAAACATTACATACATTAAACAATTTCAAAACAAGTAATTATATAGTAGAAGGAAAAAAAGTTAAAGATATATACCTAAATGTATAGGATAATAATAATTAAAGTAATATATAAAGTGTGCATCTAAGTGATTGAACACTTGTGTTGTGCAAATTTATATTTATTTGTTTCCTTAAAGACCTAATTTTGTACATTTAACGATATATTAATCTTTTCTTTATGGTCGACAATGGATCTGAGGGATCGACGAGGTTAAAATAGAATTTGGACATAGCATATTTAAACTGTGTGGTAATGGTGATAATAATAAAATTTGTGAAATATTCATAAAATATTTTGAAAGAAATATTTATTCAAATTTCATTTTTTTTTAAGATTATAAACGGAAAATTGGTTGACAATGCAACAAATACACTTACTTTTTCTAAAAAGTATATTCACATTATGGTTAACGCCTCAATCTTTAATATATTATGTCGGCGCATCCCAATAAATGAAAAAGAAATTGAACCGAAAACCTATGAAGGAGTACCGTATGCTATCATTGCAAAAGTCAAGAAAATTAAGGATCCTGTAGTCATCCTATTTGTTTCTTGGACAAAAGCAATCAAGGATGCTATTAACAATAATTATGTAAGTATTTCTTGACAAATAATACCGTTTTTTATTTTTCCTATCAACATTTTGTTTAATTGTATAAACGATTTTTTTTTAGCTGAAAGCCATATTTATATTTTTTAAAAATTCCAATAATGACATAATTGAAAAGTACAGTTTACATTTAAAATACAATACTGACCCAAATTATCATAACTCGAATAAGCGAACTCCCGACCACGTCAAAGATGCCACAAAGGCTCTTCTAGAAGCCATTGCTGGATTGCCAAGTCAAAAACTTGGAGACGATTCAACAGTTGAGGTTGAATTTACGTATGTAAAAGGTATGTCGTTTTTTGTACCTACTATTGTGGAAGGAGTAACAATCATATATTTCTTTTAGTTTATATATTACATATTTTATGTGTAAAATGTATTTTTAAATCTATGGAATATCATCTCTTATAATCTTTAGTCATTGCATATAGGAAAATCATCTGCCTAACTTACCACCCCTAATTTTTTCTTCAAGTACTTCTACTAAAATACATGTATATAAAATGGTCCTCATTCACTGTTATAACATTTTGTCAGTTACTTTGTACTGGATACTAATTCTATGAACGTTTTACTCAAATTGAATTTGTATTTTTGCTGTACGATCACTACGGATCAATGCAAACAGCTCGAATCTTCACAACGAAACTCTATTGGCTAAGCTGACCAGGAATTCGAAGAATGAACCGAATGTTGGCATATAACTTATTATGTAATCGAACTAAAAAATCAATTGACATACCCCCTACAATTTTATTACAACTAAGTGTTCTGCAGCCGAGACGTTTTTTGGAACACAAATTTCGATTTCTGGAGAATTTCAATGAAGTTAATCATAATCAATAAGTTACTTATGTCTATCCAGGAATCACGGCAAACGTACCTGTTTTCTTCATCCATACCTTTAGAACATTTAAACATTTTTTTGTTACAAAACTAGGTATTTTATACCACCAGGATGCTTTTTCACTAAATATATAAAATTCAAGTTTTGTTCTTTAACAGGACGAGAAAAAAATCTTAAAGCTATATGTTTTAATAAATTTTAGATACCCCTCCCAATTATGAGCCTCCGGGTTGTGAAAAATCTGAAGAACCGAATTGTTTAAAATTTTGTGATTCTATTTTGCTCGGCTCTGTTAGTACTGGATTCCATAAATTGACAGCAAGATACAAGGTACAAGTTTAATATATCATATATGAAATAAAAAATACATATAGGTACATCTCAGATTCCATCATCGTCATCATTGACTAGTGCTCTTGAGTGGCATGAACGCCATGTGATGTCCTGGTATTTAGGGTGTTTCGCACAATATTTTTTCTAATTTTGAATAGGATGTGATTATTTGAATTCAAATTTAAAGTATTTGAAACGTCCCTACGAGCGTCCCTCGTAGATTCCTTTTAAGTCGCCTACTAAAATTGGAGATGTTTATTTGTTACTATGGAAGCAAGTATTGTTTAATGTCATGTTTCGTGATTTTGATTGTCGAAAGAAGTAGCAATTACAAATCGTTTTTCTTCTCGTAAATAATGTATTCACTATTTCTTAAAGTAGAAGAATATATAAATACTGCAATGTTCCCCCCTTGTTTGTATACGGGTCACTCTTTTCGGCGGACGTCGACTACTCTTCTTGCGGATTCAGGTGCTGATTTGCTTAGAATAAAACAGCATGGGTGATGGAAATCCAATACGGTTGCCGAGGGTTATGTGGAGAATTGAATCATTAATAAACAGAAGATTGCCACGAACATACTCGGAGAAAATTACATAGATAATTTTTTACTAACTATTGTAACCAATCAAATTACTTAATTTAGAGTCATGTGTCAAATTTCATCCAATCAGCTATGGATTACAGCGATAACACCCTACATGTGGTGTTTTCAGTTTGGTGTTTTCAGCAAGTCAAGTTTTTGATTAAAAATTAATTAAACGTCAAACTGACAACTAGTTTAAAAATGTTTAAATCTACAAAGTAAAAAATTATCTTATCGAATACCCCTCGGGCCTTGATAAATCCTCAAAATTTTGTCATAGAGAATCCTTCAAGCGTGTTGCTTAAGGATAATAGCCCTCGGCCTTCGGCCTCGGGCCATTATCAAGCAACACGCTTTCAGCATTCTCTATGACAAAATTATCTCGGTATTATCAAGGCCCTAGGGGTATTACTACTGACAATACATCACAAATTAATGCTAATCAGGGAACTATGTTGTCAGCTGGTTACGAAAAGTAAGACGTTTCATAACGTCAACGAGTTTTATAAAATGTCACTTTATATGTCAAAATTAGAAAAAACAATATAACCTCAAAAAACGAATTCGCGCACATTATTTTTTTTACTGAATTGACAGTAAATAACCAAAGAATCCTCGAATTTTCTTAAAAATTGGAGAAAATATGTATTTTTATGTCGGGAAGACATGGTAAAAATTTAAAAAAAAAAAAATATGTTTGTCCAGCCAAAATTGTCATTTTTCGAAAAAAAATTTGTATAAGAAAATCCAACATTTTATTTCTTTATTTAAAGTGCCCAATTTAGGAAATAATAAAAAAAAATTCGATTTTCATTTTTTATATTTTATCACTTTAAATAAAGAAATAAAATGTTAGATTTTCTTAGACAAAAGTACACACAAAATCTCCTTCTTTTTAAGATAAAAAATTTTTCTCTACTATTGTTTTTCCAAAAATGGCAGCCAATTCATTTTTTTTTTAATTTTTACCATGTCTTCCCGACATAAAAATACATATTTTCTGCAATTTTTAAGAAAATTCGAGGATTCTTTGGTTATTTATTGTCAATTCAGAAAAAAAAATAATGTGTGCGAATTCGTTTTTTGAGATTAGGATGCATTTTTAAAAAAACCCTACTATACGGATCGATACTGTACTTCATCACGGTCATTTTAATTTTTTTATTTTTCTTTCTCTTAGGAGGTATTTAAAAAATAGTGAAGCAATCCACTCGAAAAATACCAAAAATGCCGTTTTTGGCACATATCTCGCGAAGCTCCAGCCCAAATTTATTGAAAAATTTTTTACAAGCTTCTCTTTATGTATAAAATAGAAAAAATTAAAAAAAATTGACTAATTTCACTCCATACAGAGCTTTTTATCAAGAATATTTTTTTTTGTGAAATGTAAGATAAACTTTTTCTCCATTTGTATAAAACTTTTTGGGACACACTGTATAATATATGTAATTATAATTTATCTTAGCCTAAATTATAAATATTTCTGCATATTTTTTTATTTATTTTAATATTTTAGACTTTAATAAATTATGTTGTTTATTTTTTTTATTCTATCAAAGTTCCAGTAATTAATTTTACTTGTATTTTTGATGATATTTTATACCTTTACCTATCTTATATTTAGTTAGTTTAAATATGAAAAAAATCAGATATGGTTAAAATAAACGTTTTATATTCATATAATAAATAATTGTTCTCTTTTTTAGTGTTTAATTGATGAACAATATGAACATGAAAGTTTATTGACAGCTGAAGAAGCAGAACCGGAAAACTCACCTCAAATAATTAATTTGATCGATTCGCCAAATCGCAAAAGGAAAATAATAGATGGTAATATAATATTTTCAACATTAATTCCTCCCTGCAATACTTTTAATGGAATTATAAATCGCAGTAATAATTTACTTCGAAATAACTATAATACTCTTTTTAATTTAATAATAATAATAATTTAATTATAAAATTTATAATACATTTCTTTACTAGCTGATGACGAAAATGATGTAGAATTTATAGAAGAAACTGGAAAAATATGTGAAAAGCAGATCTCAATGGAAAAATTTAACAATAGTAATATTACTATTTCAGGTGAGTGTTCTTGTTTAAAATCCTGCAGCTTGTTGTGGTGTTACTACTTTAATTTTTATTTTGTTTTATTTGTTTGTTATTATTTAATTAATTAGTTAATATTTATTATTCACTCGCCCGGTTCAACTGATGCTGTGTTTATTGATTCTTTGGAGGAACTATTTGAAAACTACTTTCATAAAAATAATTTTATTAATTAATTAATTTATTAATGTTTATTAATTAATTAATTTATTAATTTTATTAATTAATTAATTTATTAATTTCATGGGAATGATCTCGCAAATTCGACGTTGCCAAAAAGCCAGTACGTCCACACAGCCCCTGTCACTTTCATTCATTTTTTCCCGCGTTTACCCAAGTGTCCAGCATATTAAATATAAAATTTAGTTTGTCAAAGTCTGTTGTAGCCCATTTTCAAATTTGGTCAATACGCGACCAGCACTCATGTCACATTGAAATCTTCACCCTAATTGCCGCCATCTTGGACAGGCCACGCCCCCATGTCTGATCCCAATAGTTTGTCCATTTTCAATTGGAGCAATATAAAAACAAAATTTCCAGATGTGTCTGTAAGTTGCTTTGATCGGCTTGTAGATGTGCCGACAAGCCCCCAATGCCGACAAAGGAAATATTATTTCTGGCACTGTGAATATTACATCTATTGTAAGATTAGGATATATTCTATAATAATGGTTATAGTTCTTCCATTTTCAATTGCAGAAATATAAAAACAAAATTCCCAGATGTGTCGGTAAGTTGCTTTGATCGGCTTTGGCGGGTTGTAGATGTGCCGACAAGCCGCCAATGCCGACAAAGGAACTTGTTTTTATATTTCTGCAATTGAAAATGGAAGAACTATACTTACTTAATGATTGTCTTTATTTTCAGAACGGAATGACGGATATTCGATATCTGAATGTAGCAGTGTCAGTATTATTGATTCAAATTACGTAAACTGCATTTGCAAATTGAATTTTTCTACGAGTGTTGACCTGATAAAATGTTCCAAGTGTGAGAAACAATTTCATGGGGTATGTTATGGTTTTACGTCCTGCAGTCAGAGCGATAATTTTACGTGTATTGACTGCGGTGCAACGGATGATATAATGAATAAAATTAGACTGAATGAAGAAGATAACACTGATAATGAGATGAGACTATTGGCTAAAATTAGGTGAGTACAATAATTATTATTATTATAAGTAGAATAAGTTATCAATTTTCTCAAATGTGGCCAAATAAAACACCTCAAAGTCGGTACCACATAAATTTAGTAACGTTGGAATGTAAAACAGGGGCTACTAGTTTCGGCTATATATAGCCATCATCAGGCCCATGGGTATCGAACAAACATCGAAAATTACATCAAGTTAACAAGAATTAATTTTTTTTTTATATATAAAAAACATCGAAAATTACATTAAGTTAACAAGAATTAAAAAAAAAATTTGTTTATAAATTTTTTTTAATATTCCAACTTGCATTGAGGGTTGCAAAGTTTTTCGACCGATTCCTGGTCAAGATGTCATTCTCTTCTTCGTATCCCTTTACGAGATTCAATTTAATGTGATTTACTTGTACAATTGCAAAATAGTGGTTGTCAGATATTTATTTTTATTATATATTATAAAATAAAAATGCAACCAATGATTATAGATGAAGCTTCATCAGAATCATCAGAAATGTTTATTGATACCAATAAAATGTGCGAAGCTTCTTCTATAAAATCATTGGTTGCATTTTTATTTTATTATATACAATTTATATTCTAGATACGGCCCAGATTATTTAATAGTCTCTCCGAAATTGATAATTTTTGTTTTATATATTATTATTAATTGGTTTTAGGTTAATGACCTATTTCATAGCAGAACACAATAGAATTCCAGATGATATCTGGGATTCTATGACTGAGAAAGAACAGGCAGATGTGTTTGCAAGGATGAAATATAATGGTATTATATCTGATCCTCGATCTAAGGATGTCAAAACCTGGTAAAATTTTTAAGATTTTTTACCAAAAAATTAGTAACTACTTGAGGTTTTTTGACATTAAAATAAAAAAAATGCTGTGTTGTCTAATGTTTCTACATATCAACCATTTCTTATTTTAGAGTGTCATTTTAGTACTAAATGATGTTTCCTATTTGAAGAATAAATTTCTTCTATATATCGTCAAATCACAAACCAAATTCATACATTTCTTTTACGTTTGAGTTACAAGTAAATCTGTGTAAACTTGTACCCTAAAAGGTGTTTTTTATTTAAAATATTATTTTTTTAGTAAATTTAACCGATTCAAAGTGAGAAAAATGATTCCTGATCTATTCAATAATCAGGAAGATTCGCAGTAACGAAGAATAACATTTAATGAGTTTTTTAATATCCTTACCATCATAATTTATTTATTAAAATATTAAATAATTATTGTTAAATCGTTCAAATATGTTCAGTTGTTAAAAATTTTAAAATAAAGAGCTATTTATCTACTAGTGTATTTTTCTTGCACATGCGTTTTTATGTCAATGTTCTAAAATAAGTTTTAAAGAGCAATTAAGGTTTTGTTCACTTTAAAATTTGTTTTAATATGTAAAAAGTTTGTACAATGTGCCAGAAGTTTTTTCTTGAGCCAAGCTGAAACCGACAGATAATTGATAAAATTGAGTATCTATCAGTTCATGATACAGTATCTGTTTTGAAAGTTTTTTTTTGTAAAGAAAGTATGCAGATCTGATGGATATACTTATGGATCATTGTCCTTGGAGCGACGCATAGTGGGAAGAAACGGCACTGTCGCATTCAAATTACTCTACACCTCACATAGTTCCACTGTTTGAGGTGGATTTTTTTTTAAATGTTCGTCTTGGATTTCCCCATCGATCCCTCATTTGGGATTTTTGATTTCGGTCTTTATTTTTCTGAAATTCGACTCCAAAATTTGATGTTTATGAAAAAAAATTGATTTTCGGCGCAAATGTAGTGCAAGATGTTATTCGAAATTTTTTCCAGCTGAAAATCTTCGTTTTGATAAATACTACAAAACTGTCTGCGTGAAAGTGAGGAGAACATTTTCTCATTTCCCAAAAACGACAATAGTGTTCCAAAAATTTCGATTTTTTAAGTCCAAAATTTCGCAACCTATGAAAAAATTAGGCGAAACAAAAGTTGTTTAGAATCACTCGAGGAATACTCACAAATTTTTTCAGAATTTTTGAAATATATCTAAAAATACTGAAAAGCTTGTCCCAAAAAGGCTGAAAATGTATTCCCACGAATAAAATCGTCCGTTCTTCCAGAATCTGGCATCAGTTCTGGGATCCAACCGGGGAATCTACTGATAACATCAGTTTTCCTCTAGTGTCTACCAAGAGCGCTCCAATCGCCAACAACTCAACGCAGTCCCATAAGAACCTGTTGAGCGAGTAATCAGTTTTTCTTATCTCCTGTAAACTTCACAAAAATGAGATATGCAGTGTTGCTGCTTAGACGTTGAAATTTTGAAAAGCGGTATTTTTTTTTATTTTTTGTATTGTGTATATTTACCATTTCCAGCTACTGGCAATTTGGGTTGAATGTAGAAAATTGCAGTATTGCTCTATTTAAGGGGGTAGTCCTCTAAATATGGCTGGAAAATGGTGTTGTTCGGAATTTTTTTTTATACTATAAAAAGGAAATGACAACTTTGAGTATATCCATTTATTAATAATACAAATAGCTTTCTGGCACCATTTTTTTTACGCCATCAGCCGCTTCCCGTGACCGCTGCACCAGGTGAAAGTACCCCTTGTCCTCGAAACGACCATTTTCGGTTGCCGACGTGGGGTCCTCCGATTGGTCCTTCAACAAAATAAATGTTTTTAAGTTATTGTCAATTGTAAATCTAGTCCCCTACGTAGGAGAATTGAAAAAAACCAAAATGAAACAAAATGGCGATGTGTTAAAAAAAATCATTTTTCACCCTAAAAATCGGTATAAAAACGTGCCCGAGCACAGACTTTTCAACGGATCGAAAAACGGCTACGTAGGGGACTAGATTTACCAATTGACAATAACTTAAAAACATTTATTTTGTCGAAGGACCCCCAGGCCGGCCACCGAAAATGGGGACAAGGGGTGCTTTCACCTGGTGCAGCGGTCACGGGAAGCGGCTGATGGCGTAAAAAAATGGTGCCCGAAAGCTATTTGTATTATTAATAAATGGATATACTCAAAGTTGTCATTTGCTTTTGTTTTAGTATAGTAAAAAAAATTCCGAAAAACACCTATTTTTCAGTCATATTTAAAGGACTACCCCCTTAACATCAAAACCGTGTAGAGTGAATTGCCAAAGTTTGTGTATATTTTTTTTTCATACGAACTCGAACCCTGTTTCACCCCTTTAGGAGACGAATATCGAGAAATCGCTTTTTAGTGGGGTGTGCCAGGCAGGCGTCATTATATTGTATCTAAAAAAATAAATAGACTATCACTAATATTGTCATTGTATTATTGGAAATGGAGTCGAATGGCAGCAAGAGCCTTCCCGAAGCGCGATCATTGAGATCTATTATTGTTCAAAACCCTGCAATCAGTAGTTACTCAGGACCTCCGATTATTTGGCGAAGTTCAGGATTTTCCTGCAGTGAGTAAGGTAACCCTGTCCAGGTGAGCTAGCCTTTTGCGTGATAAGGCAACCCAATTGCACAATAAGCGTTCGGCTTTTTCAACTTCCCCTTCATATATCCCGCACCTCTAGTCTTGATTTTTGCCAATTTTCTTGAGGTGGTACCTGACATTACAGTGACCTGTGATGGTCCTTAGATCGTTCCTGTTTAGCTTAAGCAATACTTTAGCTCTCTTAGAGAGTTTTTATGCCAGTCTCATTCCTGGTGTTTGCTCCCGGTGAAATGATTTGGTGTTTTCTTTCCACCTCCCGATTTCTTCCCGTCTGTGGGCTTTGGTTAGTTCATAGGCTGGTACCTCAAGACCTCTTTTGTAGGTCCAGACCTACAAAAGGGCCTTTGATAGTTCGTCCCCAGCGTCGTTTCAACTGATGCCATGGTACCCACACGAGGCAAAGTTTATTGCCTCTTGTCAGTTGTTTTAGGGCTCATAAGCTTGAATAGTGTTGAGAGTAACCTGGCTATCTGTATAAATGTATATATATATATATATATATGTTCCTTTGAGGTCCCTTCTCAGGCATTCTGTGGAGCATCAGTCGATTGTAAGCTTTTCCGCTTATATGATCGTTGGGCATGGGTTACCCCGTATTTGGGTCCAACTATCCCTATTCCCGTCTCTTCCGTGTACCATATGGAGGACTCTTGCTGCCAGCAATCCATCCGACTCATTACCTCCTCGTGGCTCGACTTTGAAAGGAGCTTTAAAGTAGAATTTCTTTGGCATGAGGTCCGTTGGTTTATAGGAAGGTGGAATTTTTGGTAAATAAATTGTTAAAACTATTAAAAAAACATATATATATTTATATATCTAAAAAAAATAAACAAAGAAAATAAATAGACTAACACTAATATTGCTATAAATAGGTACTCATTTACTAAAATTAGACTGAATACATATACAAGTTTCAACATGTTTTACATATTATATTGATATGTTCAAAACAAAAAATTGTTTCTGTATATTAAATGAATTTTCTATTTAGTTCGAGATCTTGAAACAGAATCACAAAAAGAAATAAAATATCTTTCACTATAGTTAATTTGCTCATGACATCTAGGCAATCCACTTTAATATGATTCTTATTACTATATTTCTAAACTAAATTTGTCATGTAGAAGTATCACATTAGATCTATTTTTCTTCCACATTAAAATAAATAAATTTGAACTCAATCATTCAAAAGCATTTAGTATATTTTTTTGTTTGATATCGCTATTGATTAGATTCAGTGGTGTTAAAATAATAAATCACAAATGGTAAGAGGAATTCTGCAAAATTTAGATTCTTCAAATTACAATCGACATTAATACTGATTCATTTTGTTCTGGATATTACCAAATAAAGTCTCCATTGTATCCCCTCATCATTGAATACCAAGCAGGCCTCTGAAAAAAAGTCCGATCCTGAACATATACTAAACCGACAGCCATGGCTAGCCACCATAGTAAACTTCCAGAAAACATACATTCCATACACTCCAAGATCTAGACACCAACAACATAAGATCAATATCCTAGTCAAAAAGCCTTAATATAACCACGAAAGGACAGCGCACAAAGACGGAGCTAAAAGACCGAAAAATTATAAGGAGCAGACAGAAGCTACAGAATCAGGCAAGATGAGTTTTATAACTTGAAGATTGAAGACATCGCAACCGCCATTAGAAAGGAGCGACTAGCCTTAAGAATGGATCAACAGAGGGTCACTCAGCAGGATCTTCAGCACAGTATTCATTGGGAAAGCAACAAGGGCGAAAGGCCCAAGTGGTCAGACCGAACGGATGCTAACACAATGACAGAATGAAGGAGTACTAGGCCAAGAAAAAAAAAAAGAAGAATTAGACGAGCCCGAGATATTTAGTTGGCCTAAACAAACAAAAAAATAATTGGAAATTGTACAAATACAATATAAATAATTTACAAAAAATAAATTAGGACTACAATTATAATACGTATTTTACTTTTTAAGGGGGAACATCACTCTAATGGGTCAAAAGATAATTTTTGAGATTCTTATTTAACTTTTGGAGTATTGTTTCCCGTTAATATGGTATGGTAAGATTATTTTATATATAAGGCCTCTCTGAATTAGTCGGGAAAAAATAGGTAAAAAGGATGTATTTTTTAACGAAATCGCACATAAAAAATTGATTTATATCAAATTATTTATATCTCCAAAACGGTGCAATTAACACAAAAAATTATATTTTCGCCGTCTAATTCAAGGACTCCCTGTATAAAATATATTTTGCCTTTAACAAATATTTCTTTACAATAATATACATCACTTTGTGATTACTAAGAATACAACAGAAATATTTTGAATTTATGAAATTGTTAGAACAATTTTGTTGTTTTTATCAATTTCAGAAACGCTTTTTAATCTAGACAAAATAGTTTCACTGTAATGGCACATACAAAATTTTAACTTAAAACAAATTAAAGTAAGCAAAACTTTGACACCGAGCAGTTCATCGACTTTCAAATTACATTTAACTATTTTCTATCACCTAAACACAGAGCTTGAAACGATTTACATACTTTTATTCATTACATTGAGGGTATGATCTGTAAGCTAACGAGAGCAGGCATGTCAACTGAAATTAGTCAGTTAAACCTCGCTCGGGAAATAAGGAACATAGAAATAATGAAATAAACAAACAAAAATAAGATTCAGTTTCTTCAAAGTTATCACTAATTATTTTATCCCGTATTTGAACACTCTAGTCCAGGGATGGGCAGAAACAAGTATTATGCAGAAGTGTGAACCGTTGGAATGCGGAATAGTAAAGTTGGCGCAATAAATAGTTCGGAATATTGTTCCTTGAGATACGGCAAGGCGCACAAGTGGTTCTGGAAATTGGCCAGATGATAAAAAAAGTTGCCCAGCCCTGCTCTAGTCGAAGCAATTTTGAAAATATTTTACCTTTATTGATACCCATATTTTCAAAGGTCATTACTGAAATTATCGATATACTTATGAGTAAGTGCTATTAATGATTTACAAACAGGAAGATAGTGGTACTATATAGACTGGTATAAAAATAACAGGATTATTTTCTGCAAAATTATGCAAAAGTTCGATGTATAACTTGACAGATCCATGATAAGCTTCAACAATTTACTACAATTTATTTATAAATCTCTATTCAAAATATTACTCAATTCTCAATATCGAAGAAATCTTATCTACAAAGATTAGGCTTGTATTCTGGTCGACCACAGAGATTTCAATGATTAATCGAGATGCATACCAGTATTAAAAGTAACAAAGTAACAAATCTAACATGGATTTCAGCAGCACTTTTTTGAACTTGGAGCGCATTTGTACTAAAACAAATAATGATTGAGAGTAATTGGGGGGTTCACAGGACCAGAAACCAAGTAAAACAGCGTCATATCTCATTCTTATTTTACCAATTTTTAACATAATCAAAATGTGAACGGTAAAGTTGAAGGTTGTGGCTAATTACGGATAATACACAATATAAGTATGATTAAACAATATTCTTTAGGAAAAAAATAATTAATGAGTAATACTTATAAATCATTTCGAATTACTTATTTACATATCTATATTTGTGTCTTTGTCCGTTTCACTGATAAGTACGAGCGAGTAAGTAGTAATCCGTTTCCTACCTGCTAATACCACGAACGTAACATGGTAGGGTTGACTTAGAATATCGATTATTTAATGGCTAATAAATGCATCTGCATCTGATGAATCTGAGGTGGAAGATTAGACGAAAGTTATTATGATCTATGGTTTGTATAACGATAAAAAAATATAAAATCAAAAAAAAAAGTTTTGTTTAGTCCTTAGCCCTTTCAAAAATTAATAAGCACGCCACTGCCTTCAATATGCCAAGGGTCATTTCAACTCTCAATCATTGTTTGTTCTAGTACAGCAGAAAGAATCGATAAGTTATCGCTAATTCTTTAGCCGAGAGAGGTTTTTAAATTTCTAACTCCATATTTACTAAAATGATTTTTTTTGTTTTCATTTACATCTGTAATTTTCTCGCTGCATAAAGTGTATTATTTTTATTACATTATTGTTGCTTTTATTGCTTATATAAAGTAGTAAAATAAATTATACTTTTTTTGCTCCAACTGCATTCCAATTTGATCTTAATTCTTATTTATAAGTCATCTGATATCTTTGTATACGAAAATAATGCATTTGATTGATCCCTGATTTATCTGTAAAGAATACTAGCCTAATCTGCACTATGTTGGGTATGCGGCAAGACATTCAGAGTAATTTCTGAAATGTAACGAACTATATGTTACTGTGTAGACTATCATAGGCTTTGACTTTATCAGGAATGGCTGCAGCTTCAAGCGGTACTCTTACCATAAGTTCCCTGAGAGAACTGACGAATGTTATTTTTCTGTAGAATTTTGAACTAAAGAAGAAAAAGAAATAAAGTATAAAACAATTTTCTACTGACAAATAAATACACTTGCCTAATAAATGGTTTCGCCATAAATAGCATCGTTTTTATCCATAATGTTGGATGTACCAAGTACAAATGACTCAAATTTTTTCTCAGCTTGCGCCCCACCATTTGATAACATTTCTTCAACCATCCAAAAGAAGGTAATTTAGTGGCAGCACCATGAAGATAGATTAATACATAATCATCAGTTACTAGACGTTCCAGGGTCCAGAGAACATATCTTATGTAAATAAAAAAATATATAGCTAAGAACCAAAAAGTGAAATAGCAACTTAATGTTTAAAAAATGCAAATAATCAACTACTCCTGGGACTACTTTCTTGTAGTGTGGGAAGCTCTACAAGAGATAATTCAAGAGACTAATTTCTTTTAACAAATATTTAATTTAGTCATTGGATTAAAATAATCAACTTGAGACAAAAACTGAAAATAAGTATAAGAATACTTTAATTTGTGAATGAGTGATTATTACTATTAAAAAAATATTTTTTTCTTGCCATAATTAATAAAAAAAAATGTTTAATATATAAAAATAACTCACAAAAACAAATTATCCATGACATATACATAATCAATCCTTGATTTGTCTGGTAAATAGCAAGCAGAAAACACAACAATAGCTGTATGTCCTCCAGCCCTTAGATAACCGCCATGACTCAATACTCTCTTATAAGGTTCTATCACTCGCATGTCAATAGTACGTTGCTCGCCTCCAGGTAGTACCATTCTCTGCCAGTATCTAGCATGACATCTTTCATCTGCAGCACTGAGAGGTTCTATGGGTTCTGTAGTATTTTCTAAACGAAAAAGATAATAGAACCCAAAAACTACTATCTAACATACAATATAACAGCCATTCCAGTTTTTATAGTATGTATTAAATGAGGCTCAATTGAGTCAATTGAATAAAATAAATTTACTCACCCTCATCTAACTTGTTTGTGATATTTTCTATTTCTCCATTGAAAACATCTTCTGATTTCAAACTATCAGAATTTGTGTCTGCAGAGGAGACGTCACTGTCATCACTTAATTGAGTCTGCACTACTTTGATTTTTCTTAATTTATTGCTCCTCTTATTGTGTGCCAAGAAATTAAGGTTTCCTAAAATATTAAAAATTTGATTCATAAGCAACAGAATGTATGTCTTTATTTTAAAGAAGGACTACAAACAAATAATTTATAGAGAAAATCATTGAATTTCAAATATTATTTTTATTAAGATTATTGATTATTAGACCAATATCATCTATTAATTAATATTGTTTCTAAATCGTTTAAATTATTAGGCTTCATTACAAGGTCTTCAGACAAATTTTCTTTGTAAACTTCTAAATTATTATATTGCTCTTTCGTTCGATCAGTTATTGAATATAATTATAATAATCCGTTTTATCAAGCCGATATCAATAGAATTGAGAGAGTTCAAAATAGGGGCATGTGCATTCAAAATTAGGTATCAAAGGAGATATTTTTGAATATCTTAAATTTATCAAGTTTGGAACATCGAAGAGCGGAAATAGATTTGACATGTCTGCACAAAGTTGTAACTGGAGCTATAAGCAGAAGAACAAGAATTTCAGAACTGTTCATGGTTCCTCTTCACAGTATGTATGTGTATGGTCAAAATGAGTCAATTGCAAGGGTTGTTAAATTGGAAATAAAAATAGTGAAATCATTGATATATTTGATACATCCACATATTCATTCAAAAATCAAATGAGGCACAATAATTTGTTCTAACTAATATATTAAATGATTATCACAAAACTTCTTTTTAAATTAAATAAGGATTGTTCATTCTCTGTCACTTACCTTCCTTTTCATTCATTTTAAGTGATACATTTTGTAAATTTGAACTAAGGTGGGCTTCATAAACAGATTTATCATTTTCAGTGTCACTAGTAACTTCAGTAGGGACAACTTCCACAGGCATTTCAAATATCATAGATTTTTTCAATACTGATGGACTACTGGGAAAATCTGAAAAAATATATAAATAAAACCACAAAATAACTTGTACTATATCACAAAAAATGTTTGGTACAATCTATTGAATTTCAAGTTTGAAAATTTGTAATATATCTAACCTGGTAACATCTCATTATACACTTCTATTGATACATCCAAATCAAAGTTTTTATTCTTTGTGTCACAGGCCTCATTAACAGAACTGTGTGCTTCTGGATGAAAATTATCATCATAGTTGTGAATTTGTGCCTGTTTTGGTATTAAATCAGGAAAATCTTGAGAAGTTGGGGACATCAATGGATGAAAATTCGTTGCGTTTTTTAACGTGGTATTTTTATCAAAATCAATTTCATCGATATCGTTGGTTTCATTATTTAAGACACTATTGGAATCTTTAAGGGAAGTACTTATATTATTATTAGAGGTAACTTGGCTGAAAGGTTCTGAATATTCTTCTAAATCCATTTGGAAATAATTAAATCCCAAATTAATATATGAATTTGTCCAAAATATTCACTTTGTCTTTACAATTTTATTATAATAAATTTAAAATCATATTTCTTCTTTATCAATATCGCTCTTTTACAAATTAATATTTCACAGCTGTCATTCAGATGCTCAGTTGCCAGCTATTTAATTTAGATTATTTGTCAGGTGGTCTCTGCAGTTGGTGACAAGAGAACTATATGGCCATTTTATTAGAAGGCAACTAACATAATAGATTACACAGTAATTAAAAACAGAATTGTTAAAATTAAATATGACACATTTGTTTCTAGTTTCTATCTTCTAATTTATTTTCCATATTTTAAACGTATGAAGGACTACTATAAAATTACATATAAGTTAATTTGATACTTAGATAATAATAATAATATCTATAATAAAATCTAAAAAGTAATTAGCAGAAAAAAGTTTTAAATAAAGAAGGAATTTATTTAATTAGGTCGTCTTTCCAAATAAAACCTCGGTGATACTTTGAGAAAACTGCAACACTGTAATCGTGACGACATTTGTGCCATGTAAAAGTCCACAAATAGAAGAAGGGGAAGGAAGCGCGACCCGAAGCATTAGTATTCGCAGCCATATTCTTTTTATTTGGCTGTTTAGCTTGAGATTGAAAGATTGAATGGCGTATGGCTGTCTAGCAAATTTGTAGAAGTCAATTTGACTGTTTTTAAAAGTTTATAATTCAAAAAGTGTTTTCCTTGTTATCAAATTTTAAATATTTTGGTAAGTATTTCTACTTATTTCCTTTTTCTAATCTAGCCATTGCGCTATGACGCCATGAATTATTTGATACATTTGGAAATATACGCATTCTTCAAATGTAGGTAATTTGTTTTTATTTAAACTTTAGTAATGAATCCTAAATTATTAGGTGATATAGAATATAAAATTTTAAGAACATTCTAAAAATGACCCATTTTCATTTTTGACAAATAAAAATATTTTATTAAATGGAACCTTTAAATGTTATTATCATAGTTACTATTTTGCTATTGAATTTTTCTAACTTTATTTTCCCCAACATTGTAAAAGTACGCAACAATTATTTAATTTTTATTTACATTTTAACCTTGAAAAAGACCTAACTAACCGAAATTTTACAGCGATAAGACATTTTAATAAATGGATATCAAGAATTTAAAAATGCCTGTGGAGCAGGAAGGGTTTTCAGATGATATGTGGGAATGCATAGTATGTTTTGAACAGTTTGCTTCAAAAACTGACTTAACTGCTCATCTCAGAACCCATGTTGGTTTGAAATCTTTCAGATGTGTAGTATGCTCAAAATTATTTGTACAGAATAGTCAACTAATTGAACATATGAAATCCCACCCAAATGATGAATATCCTGTTGAATCTAACAAAGTGATGATTAAAACAGAAATTGAGGACTCTGAACAGCCTTCATATCTTCAGTTTAAAGTTGAGACACTTTCTGACAATGAAGAGTATGAATATGATGAAAATATTAATAATGAAGTTGAGGAAGAGGAGGAACATATTCGATTTGAAATTGTCGAAGATGATAGTCTAGATGAATTTCTTGGATTTGAGAGTGATGTTGAAGAATATTCTTCACAGTGTGTAGTGTGCTGCAAACCATTTACTTCCAAAACGGAATTAGCTCTTCATCTTAAAAAACACATTGGTAAGCATAAAATATAAAGGTTTTAAAGTCTTTTTTATTTATCTTTGTCTTGATGACAACATACATTATTTCATTTCTATTTACTCTAAACCATTGCAATTTAGGAAAAAATTTTAACTACTTTGCTTTGTAATTCAATTAAAGATTAAACATTCATTTATTTCTACCCACTTCAAAAACTCTGAATTTTTATAGGTTTAAAACCATTTGACTGTACAAGCTGCTTACAATCATTTCCAACAAAAAATGACTTGATTAAACACGTGAAAAATTGTACAGAAACAGAAAAAACTAATGTTATATATGATCGAGATTATACTGTCTTAGCAACCGGGGATAATTTACATGAAACCATTGTACCAGAAGTAATAAAAAGCAGTGGAGAAGATCACCATTTTGCTAAATACAAAATCAGACCTGAACTACTTACCGAAACTGAAGATGAAGAGGATTCAAAAGATTATGAGGCACAAAGAGCAAAATTGGAAGCTGTTCTCAAGGAAGAGATAACGAAGGGCAAAAGAAGGAAGCTTCGTAAAAATAAATTGAAATGTCCTAATTGCCCTTTGACGTTTGACAACATATGCCACTTGAAAATCCATTTTCGAAAATATACAGGGGAAAAACCGTTTAGATGTCCTGTTTGTCAAAGAGCTTTTGCTAGAAATAGCAATCTGAATAGCCACATTCGTACACACACTGGTGAGAAAAGGTACAAATGTCCTTATTGCGACAGAAAAGTTGATCACAAAAGTGCCCTTAAGGTTCACATTAGAGTTCACACTGGAGAAAAGCCCTACAGGTCAGTATTTATTTTTTTTTCCTCCAGTAGAATTTTTTTTATTCTTATGATACTATTAAATATGATAAAAGTTATAAAAGGATCAGAGTTAAAATGTCCAGATTTAAAAAATAGAAAAATCATTTAATCATGCTTATTTGCAGATTATGTTTAAGCAATTATTCTTGCTAAAAGTTTCTTATTTTAATTTTGTCTATTTTTATACAAGCGCATAATGATGGATTTCTAGTATCATTAGTATCATAGAAAACTACACAACTTAATTTGAAGGGGCTTAATTTAGTTAGTAGCGAAACAGAAGTAGATAAATGAATAATTTAATTATTGAAATATTACAGGTGTCCCATTTGTTCAGAAGATTTCGTTCACAAACGATCCAGAGATTCTCACGTTATGGCACACAACAACGAAAGACCATTCGAGTGCAACGTTTGTGAAAAGGCTTTCATCAAAAAATACAACCTACAAATCCACTTGCGCACCCACTTTGGCATCAAACCCTACGAATGCAGTTTATGTTGGAAAGCGTTCACAACTCGTAGCTCTTTATCACTCCATATGGATTCGCACACTACGTCCAGAAATTTCCAGTGCGACATTTGTCAAAAAGCGTTCGCGAGCAAAACCCGCTTAAAGGATCATCTGAAAATTCATTCAGGAGTGAGGCCGTATCAGTGCGAATTTTGTGCGAAAACTTACTACAATAAAGGACACTTAAAAGAACATCAAAAGATTCACAACGGCATTAAACCGTTCCAGTGCGAAATATGCATGAAGGATTTTGCTAGGAAGCAGGATTTAAATATCCACATGGACGTTCACGCTGGTATTAAGTATGGATGCAATCTGTGCACGAAGGCGTTTTCGAGAAAGAGTCGATTGTATAAGCATATAAGGGAGTCACATGATGATGCAGATTTAGATTTAGATTTAGAATGATGATATAGAGGTTTTCTCTAATTGTTTTGTGTTGTAGGATATTGTTTTAAAAGATATAATAATTATTTAAAAACTGGCTACATTTATTTTTTGTTTTTACAACCACCCCAGCAAACTATTTTTATTTAATTGCAAAAACGTAAAATAATTTTCTGCAGGGTTTTTAGATTGGGTAAATGAACGTAAAAAAACTCGTCCAACAAGAGTGTTAAATTGAGGGGCTGAAAAGGGGGCAAAATAGTATTTAGCGTTTTTCCGCGAAACTTGACGTCTTATCAAAAAATATCCAACGGCAAATTTGCAGATCTGGAACAAATGTACAACTTCTATGTGAGTCATTTTTTACCATAACCTCAAAATTTTCGCGGTAAATGCAAAAAATTATGAATTTTTTTTTAGTTTTATTTTTAATTTCCGCACAAAAAAATTTAATTTTGATGAAATTTTGTGGAAGTATACCTATAAATCTAATGGTTTTCAAGATATTAAAGTTTTTGGTTAAAAACTTTTTCAAAAAAAAAGTTAGTTCGCAAAAAATCATCGTATAGGGTTCTTTAGGTGCTCTTTTTTTGTTTTTACGTGAACTTTTTGATACAATAAAAAAATAATAAATCCCATTTAAAAACAGGCTCAAAAATTGAAAAGACTCAAAAAATTATTTTTGCAATTACGAATTTTTCAGTAATTGTTGATAATTTCAAATAAAACAATGAAATAGTTTCTTTTGTATTTTTTCTATAGAATTATCAACAATTACTGAAAAATTCGTTATTGCAAAAATCATTTTTTGAGTTTTTTAATTTTTGAGCATGTTTTTATATGGGGACTGTAACTTTTTTTATTGTATCAAAAAAAAATGAGTACCTAAAGAACCCTATACGATGATTTTTTGCCAACCATCTTTATTTTTGAAAAAAAAATGTTTTTAACCTAAAAACTTTAATATCTTGAAAACCGTTAGATTTTTTAATCTGAAAATTTGTGGTTATCTGAGAACTAAAAAGGTATACTTCCACAAAATTTCATCAAAATTAAATTATTTTGCGGAAATTAAAAATAAGAAACTAAAATTTTTTTTTTTATAATTTTTTGCATTTTCCGCGAACATTTTGATGTTAAGGTAAAAATGACTCGCATAGGAGTTGTACATTTTTTCCAGATCTACAACTTTGCCATTGGATATTTTTTGATAAGACGTCAAGTTTCGCGGAAAATCGCAAAATACCATTTTGCACCCCTTTTCACCCCCTTCAATTTAACTCTCTTGTTGGGCGAATTTTTTTTACGTTCATTATCCCCTTATTTACCACTTCCAATCATAAAAACCCCGCAGAAAATTATTATTGACTCTAAATTTAATTTGCTCTATTATGACAAAATTGATTTAAAAATTGAAAACTAAGTACTTGTAATAATGAAATTTTTCCAAAAATGTATTTTTTACGTAAATTATATAAAGCGAATGTCCTTTTAAGGCGCTTTTAGCTTTTATGGTTCACTTATTTACAATATATTTGTGGATCATTAAATTATTCTTGAATGAACGCATTTTCCGAACAACTACAAGGAATTACCAATCACAACATCGTATTCTCGTTTTTCTAGATTATTGGGGATTAGATGAGAATTGTGCTGTTTCAACCCTAATCGCCTTAATAGTTGGACAATGACTAGCCAAGACAAAAGTGGACTGTATAATTAGATTACCGACTTTGACTTTGAAAAAGTGAAATAAAATGCGACACTTAACAAAACTCCATATAAATAAACTGAATTATCAATTTTTCTCAAAAGTTTTCCGGCCACATTTGAGAAAAATGGATAATTCAGTTTATTTAAAAATTGTCAATCTGGCCATTATTATCCTAGCCTGTACTGCTTGTTGGGCTGCCTACTTCCTGCAGCTTAGATTTTATTATTTGAGTGAAGAGGGCGTTGAACATCAATACACCGGCTTCGTCACAATCGGTGGCTATAAGTACCTGGTCAATCCAATGCAGTCTTCAGGCATTGCTTAGAGATGCGAGGTCGAGCTTGTCTACTTCTCACTGATGAGGCACAACAATGCCGAAACCGGTCTGAGAATGACGAGCTCCTTGAATAACAAAATCATAGTGTTGGTTTGGTTAACAACCTTCCAACTAGCGTCTGAATCCTTGTAATTCAACGCTTGTTTGTTCCAGGAGTAGTTGTTTTCGATTTGGACGCGATGCAAATGTCGGATATCATTCTGGTACTGATTTTGAGAAGAAGAGTTACTGTGAATTGTTTGTTTGCAAATGGCCATGAGAGAGCCTAATTTTATTTTTATGTTACTTCATCATTCACTAAAGTTCTTTTCAATTTATATCACGACAAATCCGACCAACTAAATTTCAAAAATTTTCTATATCTATTTTTATACAATGCTGATCATATAGATAATTAATTACCCTATGACTTCAACTATCTTAAAACCATAGAAATCTCTAAAAAAAGCCAACAAATGGTTTTGTTAATAGACAATCTCTTCAATAATTCATTACCAAGGTCAATTCTCCTATCATCATAAACAATCATCCTCTTCTGAACGAAATGTTGGTAACGCTGGGCCAAAAATTAAACCTGGGTAAAACATTTTCGCTTCTTAACTTACAAGAAGCAAGAATCTCCAGAGACTGGAGCCGAAATCTGCAAATATGTTTTTTAGAACATGGACATCCCCTAATGTGTTCATCTGGACATTTCCTGTATATTTTAGCTGATAAAATATATTTTGACATCAATTTTAGGATATGCGTTAACTTTACAGTCCATTTCACAGTTTTTTAGCGTTTTTCCACACTTCCTTTTCCCTCAAAATCTATAAATGTATATGTCGCTCTAATATTAAATGTTAGAAGTGGCAGATCTACAGCAGTTCTAAGAACTAAAAAAATCTGTATGACAGATTAATTAAATACAATTCTAAAAAAAATCAATTTTCTATAAAATCTGAAATTATACATTACTAATAAATTCTTTACCCTTATTTAAAAAAAATAAAAGTATACTTTTGGGTGAAAGCTTTAAACATTATTTGAAATAATTTTTTTTAGATCTGCTCCTGGGGTTCACTCGTAAGGGGATTGAATTGAAGGTCATATATTATTATTTTCCATTCGACCTTTTGACAAGCCTATGCTTTATAAACAAATAAATACTAGTCATTTTAGAAGTCTCATTTTTTATTTTGACCCTTCAAAAATTCATATACAACTGCAAAATCTTTATCTCCATAACCATTTAAAATAAGAGCTCTGTACAACTGATGGGCCAGGGCCCCTAATAAAAGGGGAGTTCCACAACTCAATGCTGCTGCTTCGGCCAATCCTAAATCCTTTGCAATTAATGGTACACTGAAACCACCTTCATAACTGAAAAAAAAAATGTTAGTTGACATTTGAAATATACCTAATTACACTTATTATATGGGGAACAAAAAATAAAATTAAATGAGTATAGTTTTAGCTATTTTCAATTGTAGAACAAAATTTATCCCGCAGCTTGTCGGCACATCTGGGAACTTTGTTTTTATATGTCTGCAATTGAAAAAGGACAAACTATAACCATCTTATGTTTAATAGTTAAGACAAAAAGTGGTCCGGCCCCCCGGCAATGTTCAAGTTATAGCGCCAAAATAGTCATTTTTTAAAGAGTCGGCGATTATTTAGATTAATGGACTTTCTTAAATTCACAACTTCTTATGTATTTCGTTATTTTTGCGTCAATTTTTCAGACCTTTTCACAATTATTACGCAGTTTTCCATACCTTTGCATTTTCCCCAAATATATTTTTTTAAATTTCTAAAATGTCAATTAAATTTTAAATAAAACGTTTTTTTTGCTAAAGTGTATAAAATGTCATATTTGCAGTATTTCTTGAAATAAATTGTGTTCCTAAAATTGTTTATCTTACCCATTAGATGGTGGTACGTTAGGCATAACTCCAGGTACAGGATTGTAAGTGTCTGAAGACCAGGATCTTCCGGTTGAAACGTTGATTATATTAGTTAAAAGTTTGGCATCCAAACCTAATTTAATTCCTAAATTCATTGCTTCACACGTACCTATCATAGTAATTCCTAAAAAATAATTTCATGTCAAATTCTTACACGAGATTCAGAACAAATATTTACACATTTTTAAATTAAATCGCGGATAAACCAGATACTAGAAATGGTACTGTAATTATAAAGGTACCTAGTCGGTCAGATCAGTTTAGTTGTCATTTGTCGTGCACAGTTCAGTGACGGATGAAGATACCCTAACTGCAGTTGTATAAAAGGTCTATGCCTAACTGACAACTGATAGGATAACTTTCGGTATACCCACCGAGCCACAGTTCTGTATATGTTTCAGTTTTCCTTACACTTTTTTGAATTTAAACATACAGATAACTGACAATTCGACTGAAACTGAGACAGAACGGATCTAGGTCTAAAAGGTACCTTAAGTTATATATTTGAAAAAAAATATGTATAAACATACCCAGAATAAGATTATTACAAAGCTTGGCTATTTGTCCAGCTCCTATATCTCCACACTTAAATATTTTGGCACCCATTTTGCTCAACACGGGCTCAGCTTCTTTCATGTCTTCATCAGCTCCACCAACCATGAACGTTAGAGTACCAGCTTCAGCACCGGTAACTCCACCAGATACTGGAGCGTCGATATATCTGACGTTGTTTTCTTTGGAAATGCGTGACAATTCTTGTGCCATCTTTGGTTCTATCGTGGAGCAATCGATGAATAGGGATTTTTTTGGAATGCCTAGAAAAAAATCCATTGAATTTCAGGATGTGGTCAATGTACTGTATTTCTAATTGTTCTAATCAATTATTGACAGGTTCCATCTTTTATAGGTTATTAGTATTCACAAAGATTACCTTTTAAAATTCCTTTTTCTTCAAGAAGAGTTTGTTTAACAATATCACCAGTAGGTAACATTGTAATTACTATGGATGCATCTTTAGCTGCTTCCTCTGCGGAGTGGCAAACTTTGGCACCGGGAACATTACTGGCTGCTGTTGGAATGGCATCGAACACTTTTACTTCTTGGCCTTTTTTGAGAAGATTTTTTACCATCCTGGCACCCATTTGGCCGACGCCAATGAACGCCACGTTACTGGCATTTCTAGCTGAAAAAGATAATATTATGATAGAAATATTTTAATCCTTAACTGTTAATTTGCCAAAAAACAGAAAGGTTGTAATGGTTTAAAAAAAAATGTATTTAAAAGTATAATTGGATATTTTCGTGACTATTCAATAATTTCTGTAGATAGAAATTAGTGGGAAGCAGTCAATGTTTAATCAATTAATAAGATTTCTTCGTTTTTAGTCGACCTTTCGAAAATGTTTATTTTCTTTTTCAAGACAAACAACATGAAATTCAGATAAAATTATATACAAAAAGAAACATCAGTGTTACAATTTAAAATGACAAGATGAAAACAAATGTCTAAATAATCAGTATACCAAAAGTTCCTATCAATGTATCTCCTAAAACGCATCCCCTCTGAGATACAGGGTGTCAAAAGTACGAAAAAAATATAAATAGATAAACAAAAACATGTGCAAATATTTCAGAGGTTTTCTGTTTTAGTGATTATTTAAATTCACTATTACAGACACTGTTAGTTTTAAGAGTCCGTCACCTGCACACTGGTCACTGAACGGGTATCCTGTCCGGGGTCGCCGTGAAAGGGGGGGTAGCGTGTTGGGCGGATGTCAAGCGATCCCCACGTCGACAAATTTTGTAGCACGTTTTTAGAAGATTTGACGATTATCGAATACCTCTTTAAAGTTGTGCATGGGTATAAACTATTGCTGGTTTTGTAGGATGAAATATTAGTGTATAACCCCACGTCTGTACACTGTACACAAATAATATTATTTTACATGAACTATTCCCGGTATTTATTTGCCAGAATGTACCAAGACCCAATATCAAAGTGACTTTTTCAGTTTTCCATTCAAACTTAAAACACATACTGAATATCGAAAAATAGCTTCTTAGCGTGTGCCTACTTCACAGAAGGAATGTGTACCAGCTCAAGCGGTTTGGGCTGGCTGGGTGTGAGTGCATATGAATGAGTGCGTCAGTCAGACAAGTCATTATACATGGTGTCCCGTTGGTAAACGGAAATATTTTAATGGTAGGTAGAGGTCACAAAGGCGATTCTAAATAACCCATATATAATGGGTCTCTTGGCTTCCATAATCGAGTTAAAGGGTGTTTTATCAATTATGCATAATTATTCATTTGGCCAGAACTTTTGAATCACTTAGTATATTTTTCCATTTTTGGCATTCAGTTTACACTTCTCACGAATAATGCACTAAAATATTGAGAGATATGAAAATCCAGGTTCGGCTTTAGGAAAAATTGAAACATGTTGTTGTTTGTTAATTTTAATGTCTCTTAAAGCCTGCGAGGAACTGAGAAACAATCCATTTATTATAAGAAAATCATCATCATTAAACGTGCAATAAAGTGCATAAAACAAAATGGTGGACATTTTGAGCAATTTCGTTAATTATTAATAAATGTCTGTTAGTTACGATGAGCGTTTATTGTCACGCTTTACTTTATACTGGGCGTTAAAAAAATAAATACCTGATTGAATATTTTCCCCTAAGTACGGGCCTGCAGGTACACCAATACAGTGTAAAATTATTTTAAGCCGAATAAACAAGAAATAGGTAAATGATGCGAAGTGAATTTTTAAAATTGTTAAAGAAAAAATGAGTTTCATAATGTTTTTTCTAAATTAAATGAAAATTTTACTTTCAGTTTCAAAATTCGAATCGGTGGCGGGATAAAAACAACAACTTGTTTCAATTCAGGTTTTTCCCCTCTATTCAAATCTAAAATGGAAATATTAAAATTGTGATATACAGGGTGTAGTTGTGACATTTTTAATATGTTTCAATTTTTCCTAAAGCCGAACCTGGATTTTCATATCTCTCAATAATTCAGTAGATTATTCGCGAGAAGTGTACCAAATGCCAAACCTCTATTGTTTCATCTTCTGAAGAAGGCGCATAGAATTACTGGCGAAACGTTTAATAATAGTCTCGGACGGGATTTCGTAATCTAAGTAAATCTTTAATTTTAATCGGAGCAAATAACAATCTTTAAAGGTATCAAATTGTTGGATGAATAATGAATCACTTGATTATTATAATCATCTGTATAAATAATTAATTTTATTATCAAACTAATATACACTTAAAGGTCATCACATGTATGGCATACGTATTTAGTGACAGGACCGGAGTTGTCTTTTGAAATTTTACTGATGTCATGTAGTCTAAATATGAAATAATGAATGAATGAATGAATGAATATTATTAGGTCTCATAATTTCAAAAAACCCTCATCATAGATAAGAGCACAACATCGGCAGAACATTTTTAGGAATTTGAATTTATAAAATTTTTGTACGTAAATAGAGACCCCACAGAAAAAATAGTAAGTAAATTGAATATCAAAAAATTTCATAATGAGCAAGATTTCATTCAAAAACATTTTTTTAAATTCAACATCTATTTACTACATCTTTAGTACATGGTTATGAGTGACATACATTTTTTAAATATTTTTTTTATATTATATGATAAACAAAATCACTCAAAGAGTAACCATTTTGTCTCTAACATTCTAATTTTAATATAAATGAAGTATTGTATTTTTCAATTCATAACAAAGGTTTTCTCTATTGTTTTATCTTTTTCTCCTGTGTTTCAATTAACTGATGATGAATATACTGTATTCGAAAACATGTTCTATTTGTAACAGTTCTAGTATTTGACTATAACTTGTTTGACTTCCTCATAAGGGTTTAAAATATTTTTAAAATTTAACCTTTAACACCGTGTATATTCCTTATTAGCAACATTTTATTAGAGCAAGTTGGTTCAAATCGTAATATTTTAAAGTGAGGAATCTACCATACTTCTATGTACAATTACTTAAGACCACCCTGTATATTAAGGTCTAAAATGAATTTATTGGGAACTTTACGTATAGTCACTGGATGCAAGGTCAACTGTAGTTTATCCATATTTTACCACAAATTAAAAACAATAAGGTAGAAACTACAAATTTCATTGGTGCCTAAATTAAATTTAATAATTGAGATTTATTTTCATTTACATATGTGCGATTAAAATTTAAGTAAATAGTTACTATTAAAAACAAAATAGAAACTTACTTTGGAAGGTCCTGACAATGAATTTAGCTGATCCAAATACCATGGTTTTAGAGTTTAAAAATACCTACTCACAGTTACTATTTACACAGAAAACTGATAAACAAGAATTTTGTAACTCTCGTATTTTATGATAATCGGTTTATAATAATTATAAATGACCTTCTAGGAATTGAGAAGTTGGTTGCATACTCTTGGATACCAAACTAAAGGAAAGTGAGTTCAGTTCGGTTTACCACTAGTTTGACCTTTTCCTATTTAACAACAGAGTCGGATTAAGGCAAAAATAGCTTCTAGGACTGGATATCGTCTTATGTAAGATATAGGAAACAATTTGTTCAAATACATGTCATTACGAGACTAGCATAAATAAATACAACTCTGATATTCGATAGCGGAGACAGGTGTTCCACAAGGCTCAGTACTGGGTCCCTGTTTTTTTACTTTATGTGAACAGTTTAGATTTGCTTCTAAGTGAACTGTTTTTTACCATGTATGCAGATCATTTATCCTTAATAATATCTGACAGGTCATCAGAAAATATTCGAGAGACATTAGAGGTCGTAAGCCCAATGGTTTAATGAACATATAAGATCTTTTTTAATACAGTGAAAATACAGTAAGCAACTTTTCACACTTCTCAAAATTCACGTGATCCACTTACTACATCTGAGAATAATTGCTCAGTAAATTCTGATGTGGAAGATGTTAGTTTTCTAGGAATTAAGGTGAACCTCATTGTCAAAATCTTATATTAACCCTTAATCAGAGCCGGCCTAAGGCGTGTGCGACACGCGCGATTTGGGAAGGGGCGCCGAAATGAGAAAAAACATGAGAAAAATTTCGGACAAATTCGTTTTATAGCACAAATAACATTTTTTGGACGGTTTTCTATACCCATTTTCATTGTACACACAACATTTTGCTCTTAGGCCGGCTTTGCCCTTAATTCTAGTCATTTCTTGTTTAGAAACAAGGAATATTTAGAGAAAGAGAGAGAGAGAGAGAATATGCTTTATTGTCATAGAAAAATTACAAAAATTTTAGAGACAAAGCGAAACTAATCATAATAAAAATAAAAATAAATTACTAGACAAAACAAAACACATTAAATAAGACTCAGTTGTTAAATCTGTACTATGCATAGGTAGAGTCTCGTATGAGATACGGAATAAATTGGAGATGTATTTATTGCTCAAAAACGAAGTGTGCGATGCACTGCTGGTGTCCACTATAATAGGTATCCATGTAAACAGTTACTTATTGAATATAAAATACTCTCCTTACCGTCACTCTACATTCATGAGCTGGGTCTTTCCATCTTTCTTGCTATTCATCCTCCTTTCTTTTTTCCTGAATCCACTATCACTGCTTAATCTTCTCCCTCTTGTCCCAGGCCGTAGCCAGAAAACAATTTCGGGGGGGGGGGGTTTGGTTCGGTAGTCCAGTCCAAAGTAGCATTATTCGTATTGCCAAAGTCTTTGCCACATAATAGAAACGGTTCTATAACGTGGAGGTGACTAAAATGAGGAACACTTTCTTGGTGGCAGCTACGTGGTGGTGTGGTGGTCGACACTAAACACGAAACTTTGTTCACTGCGCATGTCTTTTTGATTTGTAGCTCGTTCTCTGTCCTGCATATTATTTATTCCATTTTCCTTGCTTTTTCTCTAACCTGACATAACTGTTAACTTAAGAAGGTACGTACTGAATAACAATTAGGTATAATTATTATATTATTATGGAAATACAAGAATATTGGTTTAAAAATACTAAATAAAGGCAAAAAGTTGGAACGATTGAAAATTTACTGCCAAATATAGGTGGTGTGGCTCGAAATATGGGCACCCGTCATTAGAATACTTCATAATTTAAGAAAAAAGTTAAAATCTGTAAATTTTTGATCATGGAAATTAAATACTTAGATGCTTCAGACTGTGTTTTCTATCAATCTTTGTTATTAAATTCATTAATTATGTATGGAAATTTAGTAAATTTGAAGCTGTATTGAGGAAAAATAGTTTTTTAAATAGCGCGTTTATTTTTCTCATCATGGCGATCTCAAAAATGGATGCAAATGTCTGTGTTTAGAAAATAAAACTTTAAAGTGATTTTTGTGTGGCAAAAACGTGGCGAGAATTACTGTAATCAAGTGCCACCACTTTAAAAGTATATGTATGGTTCCCAAAACGACACTAAAACTATCACGCCCACTTTAAGATCTATGCCACTTGTAAGTGGTATTTAAATGATATGGTTTGGTGGCCTTAACTATTATTTTCCACTTTAATGTTTCTGCAACTTTGAGGTAGTCTTGCTTAGTTGTTATAACATTTCAAACACCTTTAGTGGCACTAAAATATTATAAAACTATTAAGTGGCTCCCAGCGGTGAACTTTACGTGACTACAACTAGGCATAAATAAAATGAAGATATTCTTACTGTGTAGTGGTAGATTTAGTGATTATTACGTAATAGCCACCCAATCGAAGTTGCGATATCAGTTTCTGTCACTATAATGCTACTTGTGGTAGAAAAACATACTACTTAGTTCTTACTAAAGAAATATGTTTTTTTTTCATTTCATTTCAATCCCCCTTGATCCCTCCCTGGCTACGGACTTGCTCTTGTCCTCTAGCTCTCTCTACTGAACCAATATCGAAAATACTCTTCTTTTCGGATCTTATATAGAAGGCGGGGATTAGGGTTTTACACGAGACGAGATAGGACGAGACTTATGAACATCTCGCCTCGGTCTCGTTAGTTTTGAAAAAACACTGTTGAACACAGTTTTTTAATGTTAATTTGCATATACATATTAATCTTTTCTTTTTGTTGTTGTGTTAAAGGAATAAATGAATCAATAAAAATATACAGTCCACTAATTTACTAAACACGTTTGTTGGAGAGCCAAAGATTTTATGTTTCTGGTGAAAATGTTATGAAAAAAAATTTAACGAGAACTGAAACGAGACTTTCTGTCGCTCCGTATGTGGCTTAAGTAAGGTCTAAATACACAAAAATGTCTCGTCTCGTTTTTTCGAGAGGAAAGTCTCGCGCTCGTGTGAAGGCCTAAGCGGGTTACATCTTCTCTTCTTCTTCTTTTCCTTCTTGACAGAAGGGTAGTGATCACATATACCAAGCCCATGTGATTCTCTCGGGGAAAGTTACTCTTTGGTAGATTCCCATTGCTTTCCAAATAGGAGTATTAGAAAGGAAGGAAATATGGGTTTCCCCCGTGTGGTATTGGGAGATAAACCTGCGTGGGCAGGAGCGCATCCCTGAAGAAGATCTGTCATTTATAAGGATCATAGATGAGTATCTACCCGCTACCAAAGGGATACACCTTGCCTGCATATAAAACTGCTTTGGAAGACTGATTTTGTTAATAATTCGTTTTGATTGTCATTGACATTTCTGCTAAAATTATCGTAAGATTGGGGTTTGTACATATTTTCAAACTTTAACAAGGCTTTTTCTTGCAAAGCTTTGTTCCATGAACTTGAAGAAAAAGTTTATGACGTGGATCTAAAATTAACACAACACGATACATCCAATTCGAGCTCTTATAAATTTAGACAATTTTTCATCAATTTCATTTCTATCTTCTTTAACATCTAAATCTAAGGCCCATTGTTCTAGTTGGTCCAACAACATATTTATTCCTATAACGACCATTGAGAGAATACAGTACCTACTGATTGCCTTCTACTAACAAGCAAGTTTTTAAAAATTATTTCCCACTCTGTATTGAACATTCGCAAGGACAAAAGACTCCCAGTATTGTCATTATTGATGATCCCTACCCCTACTACTACTATGTTTCAGTACATAACCTTGACAAATTAAAACCACGGTAGGTAACACTTTTCATATTTCAAACAGTTTGAAAAAGTTTGATTTCAAATCAAACTTCCGAATTGTATATCAAATAAAATCAAATCCTTATATAAAAAAATTGATTTTTCAAGTCAAAATCAAACTAGTTTGATTTGATACACCTCTAGATAAGATGATATTCTACTTATTAAAAACGTTATTCAACTAACGAAAATTCATTCCATATTTGAAAAGTTTTCGGATTGTTATTTTTTGTTACCTAATATTCAAAATAAAAATATTTCTAAACATAATAAAGTACACGTAGCAACACGGAGTTAATCATTATAACCCCTTTTGGTCTTGATTTATAGTATTTACTTTCGCGATAACAATGATGATGAAAATTTAATATTTACATTTAGCGATAAGACCGAATGTCTTCTCATAACGTTGCTACAACAATCCAACTCACTGAGTACACAGATTGTTAGTATATTTTAAAGAATTACCGTTTTTTATAAATACGCTAAAATTAAAGAAAAATAATTGATACTAAAAATTGCATTTTCTGTTAGCTACAGATGAGCCTAGCAGAGCAGACTATTTAAATGTTGTTAAAAAATAATGAAACATGATGTAAATACGTTAAATAATTAAGTGCTAATTTAAAGGCCTAATTAAAAATTAATTGCTCCTTTTTTTCTTAAGAAAAACACATGTTCTGCTAGCTACAGATGAACCTAGCAGAGCAGACTACTTTGTTTTGTTCTGCTGAACTTGCTCTGCTAGCTTCATGAACGTCTGTCTTATATTATTTTAGTGCATCAACCTTATTCTGTTAACGAAATGAGTTATTGGAATGCTTTTATTTAACGCCTACCATATTTTGTGTCTTAACCTTACAAAAAAAAATCGTTTCTGGCGTGCTATTCATGAGAATTTGAGAAAATTTTTTCGAGAAGCTATTGATATTCATTTCGTGTTTAGGTAAAAATTATTAAATCAATAATGGACCATATTCTGGAAGCTGCTATTATAGGAGGAGCAAATGATGACGAAATTGAGTATATAATTTTGTACAATGTGTTAATAAATAGGAATCGTATTGGAAATGAAAGAGTACTTCTTGCTTTAGAAGAAATGTCTGATGAGGACATAAAGCTCATTTTGGTCTATATTATTTCATTAGCAATATCTTCATTGGATTCTTTGGATTTTTGGCATATTATTTTATTAGCCACTTCAATTTTATGGCTCATAGAGTCTGCTATGTATCCTTCCGCCACCGTTGACGACTTCCAGCCCCATGTCTTTTCAAATCCAATATGTCAACGCCTGGAACATTTGCTAATAATGTAGAAGACGTAAAAAAGTGGCCGGTGTACTGATTTGGATTTGGAATTTTGGAGGAATTTGGCTATTTCATAAGGGATTTTCAAGGTTGTATGTTTTCCAACCACTTGATTAACACATCTGCTTCTTTCAAAACGATAAAAGAAGCCGGAGTTGCATATCACGATGTACAAATATTACCCAATCTTCTGTGCAAATGTTCCTGGTACATTGTTTTTTGTATTGGGAATATTCACCTTCTTCTTCTTCAAGTGCCATATCAGGTCCCCCTGACGTTGGTAAGTCTTTCTCGATTCTGCGCCAATCGGAGTAGTTCCTCTGCGCTGCATATACCGATCCATTCAGGGATGTTCCTTGGCCAGGAAGCCTGCTTTCTTCACCAATATTATACAATTTTTATGTTCCACATATTTCACTTTAAGATTATACAGATCGTCAGTTCGGCATGCAACATCTGTAGCAAAAATCGCTCCACTTTTTTTAATAAATATATTTCATCACGAGCTTCCAAAAACTTTGAAATTTCATCGTTTGTAAACACTTGAGGCAAATTTTGATATGCCTTGGTTTTTTCTATAGAAATAGTCAATTTCAGCATGGAGTATTCGGACCATAATGTAGCAGGAGACAAAGTCTTTGATTTTTCGTAGAAAAACGATAATAAAACATCTTCATTTATTATGGAAACATGAAATGTAGCACACGACTTGGTGAAATTTTCGTAAACTTGATAATGCCGGACGTCGCTAGTTATGGAAAAACTTGATTAATATTTTTTCTAAATTATTATTTTGAATTATACTCCTAATTAATTACTGAATATCTTCTTTTATAGGGTTAAATGTCAGGGAATAAAAAGTTTAATACATTACACGATGCGAAAGTACTTTTAGCTCTTGTAATGTAAATAACTATCTATTAATCTAACAAAGTCGTTTTAATATCCAAAAAGAAGAACATTTATAGTATATTACATAACAAGTGTAGAAAGCGACTTATTTCACACGAGTGAACGTTTAGCACGAGCCGCGTTATGTACAATATTTTTCCTACGACTAATAATTAGAACAAATGCCAAAGATAAAAATTATTTAATAAGAAACAACAATTAAATGAACTTAATATGTTAGTAGTTACTTTTAAACTATGTGTCATTGATTTGACAGTTCCTGCCTTCTAGATAGAAATGCAACATTCAAAACTGATATGAATTATTCATATCGTATCAGTTTTAAGTTCATATCATCACTGTTTCAAATGTGACAGATATTGTCAACTTTCTGACGTATTTATTTAAGCGATATAAGCTACTTTCGCATATAGTCGTAGGAAAAAATTATAACGTTTACTTTTGATGACAAGTAATGTACACGATTTGTATGTTTATGAATCTTGGACTATAAGTACAATAAATAGTCTAAACCAAACCAGCATTAAATATTTTATAGGCAGCACGAGAAAACAAACTGATTTAAAAAAAAATAAATTAAGTAAATTATTAAATTTATTATTTTCAAGGTTGTAAATAAAGCTCCATAAATATAGGAGTATAAGTAATAAAAACAGACATTATTTACTTGATTAAGAAAAGGCTTAACAATTCTATGGAAATTTAAATATCGTTATGCAAATAAAATAAGCTTATAACAATAATGTCGGTAATAAGTAACCTAAATTTTACATTTTGAAGATAAGAATTGCATACGTAAGCCAGTGTTACACTTTTTTAATATATTTCAAATATCTTTATTTTATAACTAGGATTGTTGTTTGATTGATAGCCACGTAAGATACGGGATAATTGGATGGGGATGTGCTATGAAATCGTACATTCATCCAGCGCAGATTCTTAAAAATAATTTTTAATAAATCACCTCGATACCCTTCGGATGATCTATATAATGAAAGTGGTGTGCTCGATGTTAAACAACTATACTACCTAACAGTTGCCTTAAAATATCATGATGTTAAAGACTTAATAAAATTACCTGATCACGAACACGACACACGACAAAAAAACCAGTACACGCTACCAAAAATGCAAAAATCCTTATGCTAACGTTCTTTCTGGTATATTGCTCCAAAAGTCTTAGACATTATTTTAGAGAAACAATTGAATTTTATTATTTCTAACTCTATCATTTCTAATACCAATAGTTCTGATAGAAGATTATATAAATGAAAAATAAAAATAGAAATTTGGTTGTTTGTATTATCTAATAGTTTAAATTAAATTTTTTAGTTCTTGTATTATATTCTTATCGTGTATTACGTTATATCTACTGATAGATGCTGAAACAGGTGTTCTTCACCTATCAGATCACATTTATTCACTCTTTGTGTTGTATTTTTTCTTGTATTTGTCTTGTGAATAAATTATTATTATTATTATTCTACAAAGTTACGTCTCTGGTTCCCTCACATGTTTTTTCTTGAGATTTTTGGCACCCTATAATTTCTTACCTTGTCTAGTATTGTCCATTGTAATTAAATGTCTTTTTTCTTCTGCCTATCAATCCGTTGTAAAAAAGATTGTGCTTATTTTGCTACATTTCCTATTAGATCTACAAGATGAATATAAGAAAACCTTAATTCTTTGCTTTGATCCCAACGTTATTCTTAGTATATACTAACGATCTACTCTCGATTTAACTGATGGGGCTGTAGGCTCGTAGAGTAGATTGTAGATTGCAGGGTCTATTGACCCAGTTGGCCTTACCTCACTACGGCCTGTAAGATCTTTTGTGTCTACACTACAGCTATGCTTTAGTCCAAAAGATGTAGGCTTCTGAGAAAGCCTAATACCCATTTTGGAGCTAGGTCTGTAACTTGATCAGGCTCTAGGAAGACCTGTTCCAGGTATTTAAGGTGTTGGGCGAACAATTACCCTGTAATTACAGATAATGTGTTCCACTGTCTCATTTGCATCACCGCAAAATCTACATGTTCCATTGTCCACTGTCCGATAAAAGGAGTACAAGCTTCTTCTTTAACAAAGTTACTTTGTTATGACTAGCCTCTTGCTTAAGGGATTATTTGCAGTTCCAGACTGTTTTAGACTCACAAGTTGTGGACTTTAGAAGCTTTAAAGCAGCTTGACTATCAGACGCAATAAATATTCTGGCTGAGTTGAGGCGTTTTCTTTAGGCACTCTTGAGCACAGAGATCTATTGCTAATAGTTCCGCTTGGAATATTGTTGGAGCGATTCCCAGGGCTGTTGATATCCTTGATATCTTTAACCTATGACTTAGTAGATATCTAGAAGATGATAACGAATTATGTTGTGTGTTCTGGTAATTTTTTTCACCATTGCTCACCAATTTAATTTATGGTCATTCTGTTTATGCAATTACGTATTATGTTTTCTGGATCGCATAGATCCTCCTCTTTGCCATTTTCACCCCTATATCCTTTCACCTAGGGTGTGTTTATTAAGACTACCCCTAGCTTTGAAAGGGGGAAAGATATTGTGGATGCCTGTGAGGAAAAAAATGTGTTCCCCGCTCAAAAATTAATTTACAATGGACTAATATATTTATCATACGAAAGTTCGTTTAAGATCGGAATAGGCTTCTTCTTGCCTAATTCTAAAGTATCTTTCCGATATATATGAATGGAGGATATCTGTATATTGTTTTGGAAGGAAAAGCTTGAGCTTATGTATTAAGCCTTCATGCCAAACCTTATCAAACGCTTGTGCTACATCAAGAAAGAAAGTAGCCCAAATGTTATTCTCTTCTCATGATTTCTCTATAATGTTGGTTATTCTATGAACTTGATCAATCGTCGAGTGATTATTTCTAAACCCAAATTGGGGATCAGGGATATTCCGATCTTAAACAAATTAAGGCTGGAGTACCATAAGGAAGTATCCTAGGACCTCCATAGGGATCTAGAAATGGATACTGTTGACCAGACCATCAAGAAATTAGCCAAGAGTCATGTCAATGTCGAGGCTATCCAGCTCCTTGACAATACTGGGTTAGAAAGAAGACTTAAGAGGATCAAGCCCTTTGAGTTAGTTTAGTGTTTTTAGTGCAAAAGCAGAGCTTGTGTGTGCTTGTTAAAGTTCAGTGTAATCCATTCTACAGAACCCAAGGAACGCTGATGAGTATACCTTAGTTTTAAGTTAGAATTAAATTGCTCATTGGTCACTGTTGACCAGATTGTAATATACTAAAGGACTTTATAGGCGTTTAATAATAAAAAAATATACGAAAGTTTATTTTTTATTGCGATACCCAACTCAACGATTTCCATACAATTGAAATTGTTTTATGGTAAATATTTCAATATCATTTACTTGATTTTTGAAAGTTATTTTCACTTTCTATTACTTTTTTCAAAATGTGATATTTGCTGAATGTAATGACCTGTTGATAATAATCAGTAGCACATACCACATGTAAAATAAAAAATCCACCAACTGAAAACAATGTGGCGCGGGATTAAATCATAATCTGAAGTAAACAATTTTGTCGCGGTCGAAATTGTAACGCTGATATCTGCCCCTCTATACAGGTGTTTATTGATAAGGCTTGTGACGCAACGGCAGAGTACTTATGCTTGCGGTTACGTGTCAAATAGTACAGGTACTACGCCCACGGCGACAGGTGAAAAACTTCATTCCATGTGTTGATGATCCAGGAGGCGATCATGTCTTACCTGGTGGATGTGTGGCCAGCGCACCGTATGGGTAAGTAACTGATTGATTTTTTAGTTGGACTTTATAACGGTAGTGAAGTTAGGATTTACGATTAGAATTTATGAAAATTCTGCGTAGAGAATGTTTTGCGGAGGTTTTTTCGTCATCCTGAGGAATATTTAGGGTAAACTTGATTGATTATTTTATTATAATGTTTCCTCTAGATATTTTCTGTGTTTTGGATCTTGTTTTTACGGTCAATTATTTCCCCACTAACTTGTTGTAAAGAAAATTATGTTAACATGCTTTTATTTTATGGAAATTTTTCTAAATGATTATGCAAGTAGTAATTTGAAATATGGCGGCACATTTGTAGCTATCAGGAAAAAAGAACACGTGGCAATAATCACCCGCAACCCTGTGCGAAATTTCAAGTGCACACATATTACTTTTATAACACCAAAATTCTTATATACAGAGTTGAACAGTTTGAATATAAAAGTTGAACATTATTTTTTATTCTTTGTTAAAAAATTTGCCATTACTTCAGATTCTGTTCGAGAAATTTGGGTAGATCCAGTTTGTTTGATAAAAATTTTTTGCTATAGGTTTTAGTGAACTTATAGACAGCGCCACCTTCGCGAAATTTTTATAAAATTTCTGTACAAGAATCTACCTTTGTTTTAACTTGAATTCGATCTCTTGATGGCCCTGTACCCATTCTTATATCAGTCCATACTTTACTTTTATGGCTCATTTATTTCTTTTGAGCCTTGCAAAATCGCATATATCTCCGCTTGAAAGACAGAGGTGTAGATTCACATGATTTCTCCTTTAATAACAAAATCAAAGTCGTTTGGTTTAAGTCCTGAGAGGATTCGGGTTCCACTCGCGTCTGAACTTACGTAATTCAATACCTGTTGGGGCCTATAGCCCAAGGAGTAGTTGTTGGAGTCCAGACGTCGTGCAGTGTGTGACATTTTCGAATGTTGTATTTCTTATTTTATAATGTTGCACCAGTACTGTTAACCAAAAATGGCGATTTTTTTTAGTTGTATCAACGTTCCATTCGATAGTATTAAAGGGAATGTTGGGATCAGTTCAATGTCCTTTGTGTCCCATTAATAATATTGTTTATTTAAAACAGCAAACACGTTACTTTTAATTGTACACAACAATATTTGATAACAAATAAACATGAAAAATCTCAGAGGCAAAACTGCTCGTATTTGTTTTATACAGGGTGGTTCTTAAGTATTTGTACATAGAGGTATGGTAGATTCCTCACTTCAAAATATTAGGATTTGAACCAACTTGCTCTAATAAAATGTTGCTAATAAGGAATATACAGGGCGTTAAAGGTTAAATTTTAAAATTTATTTTTTGTAATAACTTTAGCGTTTTTGGATATGTATACATAAAAATTTGAAAATGGGGATTTTTGAGAACGAGAAATCATAATCTGGTACCTACTTCGATGTAATTTGTAGAGGGCGCTAGTTAGACCACATTTGTGGCATAAATGTGCGATAAACTTTTTTGTTCTTTAAGTTAGCGCTATTTTTGTAAAAGAATATTAAACTCACGTTATTTTAGTAGACAAAAAGTATACTTGTTATTAACCTTAAAACTTAACGGTTTACGAGATAATTGCATTTTAGGGATCAGCTGCATGATTACACAGATCGGCAAAAAAAATTTGTTTTTTCTGACCCTGACCCCATTTTTACTGATTCTTATGTAAAACGACCTCCTGAGTCCGAATATGACCTCAGTTTTCCCCCATCACCCACCATTTTCGGGGGGTGGCCCTCCACCTATTTTTATCACTTTTTCCTAAATTTTGAGGGATGAAAAAAAAACGGTGAGTGATGGGGGAAAACTGAGGTCATATTCTGATTCAGTAGGTCATTTTACATAAGAATCAGCGAGAATGGTGCCAGTGCCAGAATTTTTTTTTTGTCGACCAGTTTAATCATGCAGCTGATCCCTAAAATGCAATTATCTCTTAAACCGTTAAGTTTTAAGGTTAATAACAAGTATACTTTTTTCTACTAAAATAACGTGGATTTAATATTCTTTTACAAGAATAGCGCTAACTTAAAGAGCAAAAAATTTTATCGCTCATTTATGCCAAAAATGTGGCCTAACTAGCGCCCTCTACAAATTACATCGAAGTAGGTACTAGATTATGATTTCTAGTGTCCAAAAACCCACAGTTCCAAATTTTTATGTATACATATCCAAAAACGCTAAAATTATTGCAAAAAATAAATCTTAAAAGTTAACCTTTAACACCCTGTATATTCCTTATTAGCAACATTTTATTAGAGCAAGTTGGTTCAAATCGTAATATTTTAAAGTGAGGAATCTACCATACTTCTAAGTACAATTACTTAAGGACTAACCTGTATACATGAAAAAAAATATTTCTGATCATATACATATTGTCATGATAACTACTATACACCCAGTATACAATAAATTACATCTAAAAATGAAATAATTATTTTTGTTTTTATATATCTCGTTAATAGTTTAATATGAAAACTTATTTATTATTTAGATGTTTAATTAAAAACGAAAAATATCAAAAAACATAAAACTGTACTTCTGCTTCTACTTATAGTATAGAAGACAAAATAAACCACTTTTAGTCAATATGTACTATAACCCACCTGGTATATCTAGGCCTTGAGCCATTATCGGTGATTGAATTTTATCAGACGGCCTTATTAACAGTCTACTGACAAACTGATATCCATATGCAATAATGATAAAAATACGAATATAAATAAAATAAGGCGTTTTTGTTTCGTAATTAACGAAGTAAAAACAATATTTTAACCTTTGTTTTTTTATGAGCATACATAGTATTTTTTAATGTTCTCAAATAACCCAATTAAATATTTTTAAATAGTATATATAAAATTTTTGATAGACTATATATTGAGAAATTTAAATAATTAAAGTGAATTTAAGTTGTATATAGTTATTTTTATATATAATAAAACATTGCTGCTCCATAGGCGTCCCACATATTTTAGTAGTAAATAATATTTTGTATTAATTGTAGACATTTTTTAAATTATTATTATTACTTTATTAGTTCCTAAGAAATATAAATTGTTTATAGTAGGCTACACTAAAAACAAAGATGCAATTGAAATGTGTACAAATATTTTAACTGTGAGGTCTATGTGTGTCTAAACCTGTTCTTTTTCATATGACCCCACAAAAAAAATCACAGGGATTTAAATCTGAAAACCTGGGAGGCCAACTTGTAGGTCCATTCTTCCCAACCCACATCTGAGGGAAATGTTTAGTTAAAAACTTTGTCTTATCGCGAGAGATATTCTTCTAAACGAATAGGTAATTTTTCCCTGAGGACGGTACCTGTTTTGAGAATTTATTTGATGTAAAAGAAATGATTCATTTTATACAGCTGTATACAGTCTTCCCTTTTCACTATCCATCTCTGTTCTAAGATTTGCCTTTCCAGATTTTATTTATTTTATTTAGCGTATGGCTACATCACAGGTAAGTATATAACAAAAATAACAAAATTTCACAAACAAACACTAAGGTTACAAATATATTCTATTAATTCTCTTGTCACAATCAGGAAATCGGATGGGTTGCCACTGTAGGAACTAATTGGGCAGTCCTCTACAGGTGTTTAATAGTCTGTCTTTCAGCGCCGCAGTCGCAATTTGGGGAAGGTATTTTTCCCCATCTGAAAAGTGAGTCCGAGCACCTGCTGCAATTCGTTCTTATTCTATTAAGTGTTGTCCAGATTCGTCTTGGTTCATCAAAACCGTCTGGCTTGCTTGTAACGCATGGCATATCCCGGTTGGCAGGTGTAGCCTTTCCAGATTACATGGCGTTATCGCCTGAGACGTATTCCCTCATGTCATTACTGAACATTATCCTGCTTCAAAGGGCCTTTTGGTAGATGATTTTTACCTCAGCTCTACATTAATCTTCTAGCGTAGCTCTGTATTAGCAAGAGAAATCTAATCTGGTCACCAGTCCCCAACAGAGGCAAGCTTGAGAGCAGCTAGGTCTGGACAATCATAAAAAAATCGATTATCTTGTCTTCTAACTCACATATAGGTACAACCGTGCTCTTTTATAATGCCTGTCATATTGAGGTGTATTCAAAAACCTGTCAGTAAGCATATGTTGCTGTAGTCCTTTGACTTCTGTCTGTCTGTAAAGATGGAAGGGTGGGTCACCCCACAGCACGTAGGCTACATTTGGCCCATTGTGCATCCTTCTGAGGTTGAGCCTTCCTTCTAGCACTTGTTGAAAGTAAGTGATGACGGCGCATGATGGCATGTGTTAGTCTCTGCCCTCCGAAGAAAATGTCTTTGTGAGAGTATCGGGCATTCGCAAAGAATGTGTTCGACAGTCTCGTCTTCCTGTTCACATCGTCTACACAGTGGAGTGTCAGATAACCCCATCCTGTAGAGGTGTTTTCGTAGATAACAGTGGCCAGTCAGGATACCTGTGGCTGTGCGCAGGTTCTGTCTGTTCATAGTCATGTATTTTTTGGCTATTTCGCTGTTCGGATACTGTAATAGTTCCTTGGCTAGCTTGCAGCCTGTTTCGTCGTTCCATCTATCCTTAAACTTGTCAAGGGAGTACTTCTTTAGTAGGGTGATTTCTTAGCTAACGAGTCAGCTATACGGTTGCTTTTTGATCCAAGCTTAACTGGCCACGTTGTTGTTGCAAGCTTTGATCAGGGTCTGGTGACATTCTAGTACTTGACCTGATGTAATGCGTGGTTTATCCAGAGCTAGTAGTTCCTGTCTGCTGTCCGTAAGGATGTAAATATTATTACCAGTAATGTTTCTTCTGGTATCGGCGATGGAGATAGCAGTGAGCTCTGTTTGAGCTACACTGGTATTATAACCCATTGCCCATTTGATATTGAGATTTAGGCTTACCTATACATACATTAGCTTGTCGACATACATTCTAAGCTGTAGAAAGTTCTTGAGAAGTTAGTTTTCAAGTTAATTTTGATACGGATTCCTGTTTTACAAGAGATTTTCCTGAGGCTGCCTTACCAGTTTATCTGGTAGCTGTTGCCAAAAGTAAAAAGTCATACTACGCTTCGCGTCGTTCGTCTAACTGTATTTACCTTGCGCACCAAATTTTAATACTTATATAAATTTTTAAATGAACTTAATAAATCTTCAACACATTTATTTACATGAAAACAATTTGGTACCTATTAAATTATTGTACTTAAGTGCATTAGGTACTATCGGACTGATGTAGCCTACTTAAATACTAAAAGGTATAAGCACTTATAGATATACTTGGGAATTATAATTTTTATTTTATCTAATTCTGTGTCTCAAAATAGATTATGCCGCCTAAGTGTTGATATTACTAAATTTTTTATGGTAAATTAGTCTCATTGTAAATACAATTTTTGAACCTTATCTTTATATCAAGGTTATTTTCTGGTGTACCTGTGTCAGGCTGTATATCATTCTGCTTTGAGCTTAATTATTGCGGGTATAAAATTAATTAAGGTTATTATAAAGAGTGTACGTTTTTTAACAAAAATCTGGTTTGATAGAAAAAAAAAACGAATAATAAAGAATTGCTAATATAATAATTAAAACAGTGATATATCTTGACCAGAATTCGGTAAAATAAAAACTTTGCAACACACAATGCAAATTGTGTGATATGCAACACCCAATACAAGGGAATCGTTGCTTTGTAAAGTGTCAAAACTCTTTAAGCTCCATTTATAGACGGTAGCACATTTAAGATAGTAATTAAAATATGCCAATTATTTAAAATAATAATAATAAATAAATTACTACAAATTTAAATAACTCATAGAATTATTGTTACAAAATATAAAAGGATTAAATATTTGAATGGAGGATAGTTTCGGCCCCGGACCATTTTTAATCCTGAGAAGGGTTATTTGTTATGTTTAAAGATGGTCCGGGGGACAGAAACATCCAATAAAAATAACCCAAATGTTCAAATTCATGAGTTAAAAGTTAAAAAAGTTGAAACCGATTTTAAATACCTGAAAAAAGATTAATATAAAAGTTGTAGATGATTAAACAATCAAAAATCAACATAATCTCAAAATTATCGAGAAAAACGCTAAAAATAACATATCGATCCGCTATGATTTTTATTTTTAAACATTTGTGACATTTGTAGGTTGTTATGTTACATTTCTTATACTTGTTTGTTTGTTCCGTTGCTTATTAGTGTAGAGTGTATTGCACTGACAGAACCGATCAGCTATTCGCAACATTCAAATTCAATAAAAACTTCTATTAACACTGGTGTAGTTTATCATAACTCAAAACTTTGTGTTTATAAATTCTACATGCTATGTTGCTTCGAAAAGTATTGTGTATATTTTATTGATTTTAGTACTTCTATTTTTGTACTTCTTCTAACGTTTTCTCTTTGAAATTGGCCTTGTTTGAAGCTACGCACCCTTCCTATTAGCCAATAGCTGTTTGTTTCTTGTCATGCTTTATCCAAAACAACGGTTTATTTGTTTTTTTTGCAATTTTGGTGGCCCTCTTGGTAATCCATTGTTTCCTTTTTGGCCAAGGAAGTTAATTCGGCTTTATCAATAGAACCTATACTTACAATCGGTATATACAAGGTTCACATTATATGTCCCACTAAAAGTTTTTATTTGTCTGAGAAAAAAGTCGTACACAATCACGTGAACTTGCAGGGCCTCCCCACGAATATTATAAATTGTGCAGACAGATACAAGGCACATTTGAAATATTTTTAACAGTGACTGAAAAATTCTGACTATTTTATTATTATTTCGCTAATAATGTTTTTAAATGCGGACCTGTGCCTGCACAGCTGACTCTTTATTATGTATTATATTAAGTCTTCTTTACCTTATTTGCCCTAAAAGTGCTGCACCAAGGCTAAAGTGATGCACCAGTCGGTTTCTTTGTCCGATTAGTGCAGCACTAACGTGTTTCTTTGAATATTTGGTGCTGCACCGATGCTACACCGGTGCTCGTTTTCTCCACCCTCTTCAGACTGTGTATTTCTACACCAGACATGCGCACTGCGAAGTTGTCTAGTTGTTTATCAAATTGTAACGGTTTCATTTTTCCCCAGACTTTAAATTATTTTTTGGATGTCCCTGGTATCCATAATTTGTTTTAGTTATTTGACAGCAGTGACTGACTTTAGGAATTGATGACAATTTCTAACTGTTTTGCTACAATATTGCGATTAACTCCAATATATCCACCGTTTTAGTTTTAAATGGGTATTTAATTAAATATAATTTTGGTATGCGTTAATATTTAGATTTTATAGTGATTTCAGAAATTGTAAAACGAACGTTGACGACAAGTTCGTTTGTATTTTGATTTGGATTTTTTGGAAAGTCGGTAATGTAGATTTTATTTTCGAGTTCCTATTAGGATTCGTCCTAAAGGTCTCATGACTGATGTCAAATTTTCCAATTGGTTACGGAAATTCAGACATGCGCAAAAACTAGAAAAGATTTGGGGAGGACGCGCGGTTTTTGTTTTTTAAAAAAGGTGGTTGAATAACATCTTTCAAATAGATACAAGATTCGGTTTTCTTCATTTTGGAAGAAGCACTTAGATTGTGGCAAATTGCCATCCCTGAGTCGTTTGGGGGATTAAAAGTGCTATTCCATTTCCGAGCAAATTGTAAGCGATATTTGATTTGTTGTATACTGTGAAGTATTTGGTACAATCGCCTTTGCTTGCTCAACTGCCGTCGGTTCATTGGAGGAATTTGCCGTCCTTGTAATACTACTCTACTACCTAGTTGCTTTCTGCTGTCTATTAGAAATTTGATTTGGATTTGGTCTATTGCAAATTAATTTGATTTAGATTTGGTACATAGAAGAATTAAGAAGTCAAACGGTTTGATAAATTTATTATTGTTACTTTCGTAAATCCTTGTTTTGTTAATTTGCGCATACCAATATTTTTGTAATTTTCAGAGGTAAATTAGGTCAGTTAAGCTAATTCAAATCAACTGGAACCACGACCGTCTCCACTACAGAGCTACGCCGATAGGCATAAGGTTGCGATCGACAACCCACCACTATATGTAGCCCAATATTTTATAGGTGTATAGGGCGTTACAATATCTTTTCTCGACATTTTTTTCTAGATAATATTTTTAACGATTCTCCATGAATTCTATATAAAAAAAAAATAAAATCAGCAACAAAAATGTTAGATTGTTGAAAGTTATCACAGAGGGTTAATCGAGGTAGAAAAAACGATACGCGGTGTCAAAATTAAAGAAAAATAATTTTTTGGTGGGAGAAATCGAGCATTTTGGGTAATAGTAAACAAACCTTTCTACACCACCACTTTTCTTTCATTTTGCAACACTCAACTATACCACTGGTGTTGGTGCTGCACATGTGGGGTGTATGGTGTTACACCAAATATTGAAGGAAACGGACCTATTATGTTTCAGTCACATCTGAATTTTCTGACTTTATTTCGATTTCAACTTATCCTTTATGTAAAAGGATTTTCTCCTCTTTATTTTCCCATTTTTTTGGTCATATTATTTTTCTCCCCTTTCCTAATAACAGAAAAAGTAAAATAATGTTTTTTATTGCTGCATTTTCGGTTATTACTTTTATTTAAAAATTCTTATTCTACAAAGGTTTTTATCGAGCATCTTTTGGAATTTTACATCGTGTACTTTTATTGATATTTAAATAAACGCCCGAGAGACAATTTATTATTTTTTCTTTATTAAGATTTTAGATAATAAATGAGAAGATTATAAACGACTATTCATTTTATTTTTATCGTACGAAAATTCCACTAACAGTGTAACTGTGTAATAAATCCAAATGTTTGCCATAGATAGTCATATTTACCTGATAAACCCGAAGGTAATAATAAAACTATGATGTCCTAATAAACTGATTAAGTGCGACTTCTCTAAGCTATTTTTAAAATTTAAAATACAGATAGGTATTAATAAATGAAATCATAAAACAAAAATTTTAAAACTGCAGACTGTTTATGCATTTTTTGGGTAATTTGCGTAATTCTAAAAGCATTTAGTTTACTTATCAGTTTGAAGGAAATATAAATATTTTACAAAAAAATTTTGAATTTATTATTATATTGCTGAGTTACAATTGAAATAGTTGCTTCATTTTTTATGAACATACCTAAAGCCTAGTTCACGCGACACCAATGTCGCGGCATTGAATGGTGCGGCATTGCGTGACACTTGCCGCCATTACACTGAATGTCATGAGCTGTTCACACGCTCACATTCTTCTATCATACTTCACTGAATTGACAGGCCAATGTTAACAGATCTTAACGAGAGAGGGCTCATTCGAAGTTTTGCAATCAATGACAGAAGCGCGAAATGAGATGGAAGAGGATGGATAAGCTTTGGCCAAAGAAGAGTCAACATTTTTGTCAGAACGCTTGAATGAAGTTTTAAAAACCAGCGCATTGAAATGAAGCCAAAGAAGTTAAGAGTTAAGGAATTCTTCTGGTCAAATTCGTTTCCTCACAAGAAGCTTTTTGCCAGCAATTTTAGAACTAATCAAATGTACGTACAGCTTTAGTATACGACCTGACAACATATCAAATATTGAAACAACTGCTTCACAAAGATATTGTCCTCTTAACCCTCATCTACAACTGTATGCTGATCATAACCTATTTTCCTATCATTTGGAAGTTTTGCTGAAATTTAAATGATCCAAGTTCATAGAATTCTCAATGAAATGACCAAAAGCCTAACAAGAAGTGTTCTCGGACCAGTTCATTTCATAAGAAAAATCATACTGGACGTCCAAAAATGATATCTGATGAGCAATATATTAATATAACATTTACTTACCTGACCACCAGACTGTCACTACATTCATAATAATGACTTGTTCAATTTTTGTGTTGTAAAAAATGTGGCGTCAATGTGTTCAACACCTTAGTCGATTATCCACTGCAATTAAGAAAAAATCCGATTGATGCGGACTTTATATGTGACACTGTATATCATATATTATATCTAACTAAATAATTCTAAATTATATTCAAACGATTTTTTTTAATAATTATTTTAACCCAGTTTAGTAGGTACGTCTCTGCTTAGTCCGCCTGTTGATAAATTAAGTGGTTTATGGTGATTTATGACCTTCTTATATTTCTGGTCTGACCATACACAATTTATTACTAAGATATTACCAATCTATGATATAATTTAATTGTTTCCATGGTTCCGTGAACAAAATAATAAAAATCATTTATTGTAATATATTATTTAATTAAAAATGCTCCAACACAAGTTTTTTTCGTTCTTTTTCGCTTATCCATATATTATAATTTTATATAAGTATGTTTATTTACCTACCACACCTTAATTTTTCTGTCATCAGTACTCATGCAGTTTTTTAACTATTTATTTAACACTTACCTCAATTTTCATTGGAATGCAATTTTATTAATATACATTTTTTGAATCGCTGGACTTTATCCTACAAAAAAACTTTTTTGACGCCTTTGATTTTCCACTTTAACTTTGTCTCATAGGTTCCGAGACGAATAGACGTGATTTCTAGCTTATATAATTTTGTTTGAACTTTTGTGGGCTTTTTTCCCCAAAAAAACTTTTTGATACCTTTCACTTTGACTTCCACAAAATTAAATTATCGATAAGATATCGATTGTATATATAAGGTTTGAAGATGGCTTTTTAGGCCGAAACTAGTAGCGTGTGTTTAATTTTCATTTGATTAAGTAAAAGCGTACTTGGTATCTTCTTAAAAAATGTTTAAAACATCTTTACTAATTTGCTAAAACAAACTTAACCAAATATTCTTCTTTTTAGGACAGAAATTGGATTTTGGAAGGAAACTGCAACCTTAACAGCTATTTATTTTGTTACAAAATGGAACGCAGTCTCGAATAATAAAATTTGATAAAACTCTACATCTCCCGGCCTTCCTATTGATTTCTTCAAATAAAATAACGATTGTTGACGCAACATTTACAATCTCAAATTAAAATTGTGTCTCTGGCATCGATATTCCGACGGTGCTAATACGAAAAATAAATAACAACTCAAGATGCAGGTGAAAATTAGTGGTAATTGTGCTGGTAGAAACACATGATTATCATATCGAAAACAGGAACGTTAGCATTGAGATTGTTTTGACTCACTTAAATATTAATGTGTCAGTAGTTAGTTCTACAGAAAATTGGAATGGTCTGATTCATTTATTAGGTTGTTTTTTATTTAAAACCACCTAAATGTGGTCTGAGTAAGTACCAAAATATATTGTATTAGTTTTTATGTAGGGCATATTAATATATTCTTCATCTAAAGGTCAAAATCACGCCTAAATTTTTGCCGTCTAATTCAGGGACACACACACACACACTCATTTTGTTGATGATTCTGAATATATTCATCATAAACTTTTCACACATATTTCTTAGGTTCTTAACATTAGCTGCGGTAGATTTTCCATTTTCAATTGCAGAAACATAAAAACAAAATTCCCAGATATGCCGACAAGTTGCTTTGATCGGCTTTGGTGGCTTGTTTAAAGCGGAATTATTTGAAAAACTGTACCAAAGTGACCAGAATCTAAAACATACTTTCGATATTCTTTAACAGTGTATCCACCGCAAATGTTGCAAAATATATAACAACGTGTAAATGAGCTATGTAAAAAAACTAGAAAAATATAAATAGCTTTAAAATTAGTGCTGATACAAAAAAAATCAAAGACTGTTTTCTTGTTATTAGTTATAACGAATAACAGATTTGAAATGCGCCGCACCAAAAAACAAAAAATATTTTATGGATCTGTGTAATCTGAAGGGATTACATCTGTCAAATACAAATCAATCAAATCAAAGCCAACTTGATGAAATATCTGCAGTCGGACAAAATTTCTTCTTGCCACAAGAACTTGTCCATACAGCAACTTGTATGCTGCAACTTATATACAGCAACTTGTATACAGCAACTGGTATACAGCAACTTGCATAAAGCAACTGGTATACAGCAACCTTTATTCAACAACTTGTATACAGCAACTTGTATGCAGCAACTTGTATGCAGCAACTTGTATACAGCAACTTGTATACAGCAACTTGTATACATCAATTTATCGATATCGGTTTATATACAGCAACATTTATACATCAACTTGTATATAGCAACTTTTATACACCAACTTACGTACAGCAAATTGTATAGAACACCTTCTATACAGCAACTTGTATACAACCACTTATATAGAGCAGCTTTTATACACCAACTTATGTACAGTAACTTGAATATACAACTTGTATACAGCAACTTATATATAGTAACTTGTATACAGCAACTTATATACAGTAACTTGTATACAGCATATTGAATACAGCAACTTGTATACAGCAACTTGTATACAGTAACATTTATACAGCAACAGTAATACACCAACTTGTATACAGCAACTTGTATAGACAACTTGTATATTATAACTTGTATACAGTAACTTGTATACGAAAACTGGTATGCAGCAACTTGTAGACAGCAACTTGTATACAGCAATTTGTATAGAGCAACTTGTCGACAGCGACTTATATACAGCAACTTGTATACTTTTTATATACCAATTTGTAGACAGCAATTTGTAAAGAGTGACTTGTATAGATTATTGCATAAAATACTTTATAACATTCATTAGCATCAAATATTTTATGAACCAATCAAAAATTTTGAAAGTTAATTAACTTTTATTTTCATAATACATTTGACATATTAAATAAATATGCATATTAACGCATCCTGGTGTAGAGAAAAAGCAACAAAAACGGTTGGCAACGTCTTACTTAGGATAGCCTCCAACCAATAATGCATTTTGGCACCCTTGCGTTATCCCGTCAAAATGATCATTTGTTTTTATTTTAGTTTTTTAACCGGGAATTTTCAAAATAGATTGTTAAAAATAAGTCTCTCTCATTAATTTGAGTATTAAATTTGCGTTAACTAGGGTTAATTGATAGGTCAATAAGAAGTTTTATATATCTTTCATCATTCAACATGATGATAAACCAATCAAGTTAAACATTTTTTATAAAATATTTAAATAGATTCTTTTAAAGTATAAACCCGCTTTATTAGACACATTTTTTAAAAAACAAAAACAAAAGCAAAAGATACATTATGATATAGTTTTGTGGCCATAAAGTGGCTCGTTATTGTACTAGTAACATAAAGTTTATTTTATTACTACAGTAAAGTATGTCATCTGCCAAAGTCAATAACATTTCTCTTTAAATAGTAACTTTTTATTAATTTCAATTCACACAAAGTAACTACTACCTCAACTCGTGTAATAAAACAGTTTATTATTATGTACTTGAAACATATAGCTATTATATCAATAACGATGAGGACATAAGAATGTTGGCCAATATAAGTAAGTTTGTTGTAAAAACTGATAGTCCTTAATTGTTTTATATTTTTTTTTAGTTGATCAACAATTAAAATAATGTTATGCAGGAGACTTTTCCGAATTCCAAATATTAACTTTAAAATTTATAATTGGCTAAGCAGCGTAGGAAGACCTGTTCCAGGTATTTAAGGCGTTAGCAGACAATTACCCTGCAGTTGCAGATAATATGTTCCGCCGTCTCATCTGCATCATTGCAGAATCTGCATGTTCCACTGTCCCCTTTGCCCATTTTACAGATATGGTATCTGAGTGAGCAGTGTCCAGGGAGAATTCCTGTTATTACTCTGAGATCAGATTTCTGAAGCTCTTAACCATTTTGCTTGTCTTTGGCCTGGAATGTTTTTCCAGTAGGCTGCACTAAGTTCCTTTTGCCATTTTCGGGCTACTTCTTCCAATGCGGCTCCTACTTTATGCCCTGGCACCCATAACAATGTTACTTTGCTTGAGGGATTGTTTGCAGTTCCATATTGTTTTAGACTCATAAGTTGTGGACTTCAGAGCCTTTAAAGCAGCCTGACTATCGGATGCAAAAAATATTCTGGCTGAGTTGAGTCTTTTTTTAAGGCACTCTTGGGCACAGAAATCTATTGCTAATAGTTCCGCTTGGAATATTGTTGGAGTGTTTGCCAGGGTTATTGACACCCTAGTTCTAGGGCCTGTAACCCCTATTCCTACTCCTTCGTTTGTTTTTGACCCATCAGTATAGTAAGTGAGAGCACCGCTTGTAATTAGAGCGACTACGTTTTGTGTTAACTCACGTTCGTTGATGACAACGTTTAACGTGAGTTCGAAATCTTGTTTAGTAAACATAAAGCCCGTGGGCATCTTCATGGATTGGGTTGCACCAACCCTTAGTATCTCAAGATGTCCCGTTAAGTCGCCGGGTTTCAAAGATTTGGCCTGTGTTAGCCTATAGGAACTTTCCAGAGCCTCTAAGGCTGCACTTGGGCAGGATCCCATTGCACTCGTGATCCCTATGCAAACGAGGCGTTGCACTTTTTGCAACTCTGTTATTGCCCTTGGCTGCGCTGTTTTGTTCTACCAAACAAGCGCAGATTGATCTGACCAGTAGATCATTTTCGGTTTCAGTACTAATGTAATGCTGGTATGACGGGCGTGATAAGCGCGTCTGCATTCAGAGGAGTCAATCGCATCATACTTTGCGTTTTCCAGTTTGTTTTTGTTTTGTGTGTGGGTGTTTTTTGTTAAAATAATTTTAAAGTGTCTAAAACTGCTTGTTAATCAATATACTGAAAGCACCCTCTTCTTTTCGTTTTAAAACACATTGCTAATAGGTTTTCTGATTACAAAAGTCTTCTGTGTTTTTCTTCATCTTTCTACTTCTGCGTTTTCGTGGAAAACGAGCTTTAAAGTGCCATATTACAACAATACAAATACATGCCGATTCCGGTGGAGCAACAACCAATAATTATGCCTAAAAATGTAACACTATTTTATAGCTTTTTGACAATTATGTCCTTATTAAAATATATGTGTCTTGTGATTTGTGATTATTATATCAAAAACATTAGTTAGTTCTCATGTTAAACATTTTTTTATATTAATATATTGAGAAGTACACTTTTAATTAAACTATTATTTAAATAAAAGGGGAACATAATAAAAATTTATAATTAGCAATTTTTATTTTAATAGGTAAAATTACTACAATTGGTTATATCGTGAAAATTATGTGAAAGGGGGTTTATAAAAGAAAATTGAAAGATGGTTGTTATGACATTTCTTTTTGTTGATGTTTGGAAATACTTTCATTGTCAAAATTTATGTGTTTATGTGTTTATTACATTTTAAATTTATGTTTCAGCTCCATTTATGAAAAACAAAAATACGTTCTAGATCCAGAAAAAATTCGGGAATGAAGAGAGCTATCCGTCGACAGTATATATTTTACACTGTCATGGAGTTGCTCTCTTTATAAACGAATTTAATATCTCCAATCAAAAGACAAAATACGAGGGTCGTCTGAAATATTTTGAGCCTCAACATGAAGATGGTGCCATTTTGGACGATCAGTTGTTATTTGACATATTTATTGTGAAAATGGAAACAATCGAATATAGTGATAAAAGTCAATAATAGACCTGCGCTAATTAACACTGAGTTGGACGCTGTTTACGGGAACTCTGCTCCATCATTTTACCATCGTGAGGAGATGGGCAGTTGAATTTAAATATTGAAACGAAATGTCAAAATTTTATAAAACAATTTTGGAACGATAACACAAAAGATAAAATTAAACGTTGCTGAAAATTGCAATCTAAATATTAAGAAAAACATTCACACTCACTCTCTCCCTATAATATAATATAAAACAAATAAAAAACAATAAAAATATTCTAACGCTATACACTGAAAGTTTTCAAATACCTCTGACCCATATGGTAGTCAAGGTCAAAGTCCTTATAACTTCACTTCTTCCAAAATTAAACAATCTTCTCAAACAAAATGTCCTTGTTTATAAAATTCGTGTATTAAAAACACTTTTCCAACCAGTTACAAATTCAGACCACATGTCATTCAAATTAGTATTAACAACATAAGTTATTTCTATATTGCAACTTTCTGCAATTCCTGGTGGATTTATATTTTCACCGAACAACTTGTTCGGTATCTAAATTCGATCTGTGTGTATGTGTGTTGATTCTTTGTCTTTTTTGATTTAGGGTACCACTTCGGGAACACCTTCAAAATGGGGTCCAAAATATGAAAATTTTGAAGTTTAAAATGACATTGAATTTAAAGTAGACGCATAGTGAACGACTATTTTGGTAAAAGTGAGTAGACTGTGGCTGTGTTGATTAGATGAGAACTGTCAATCTAATTTTATTAACACTGTCATTACAATTTGTTCGGTTTATGGGAATGCTAGAAGAGCATTCTCAACTGTTTTTTTTTAAATTTTTCAAATCTCCCAAAAAACTTTTGACATCTCTTTTTCTATCAGTAACTAACTGTGACTTCCTTTTCCACGTTTCCTGGTTAGCCTTTATAATATACCAGGTGATTATTTTATAACCAGTAGACCAGATTAAGTCGAACTTGCACTGACCGCTTGTTACCATAAATAACCGTACAATATTTTTATGACTATTTGTCGTCTGGAGTTATTTATGTTTATGTTTTGATGGGGGTTTTTTTCAGGTATGTTCAACTGAGTTTGGAAGAACTATACCAGCTTGGCTGATGATGAGCGTTTGGAACGGCCACAAACTGCGACCATCGCCGATAACATCGATAATGTTCATCAAATGACGAAATACCGCGTTCGACTGAATAGTTGAACATGCGTCAACGACAAATTGGTGGTTTCAGATTGTTTTGTTTGTTAACATATATTTGTTTATTGAACCATTAGTTAGATTTTTTATTTAATCTTTTTGTTAGATGACAGATCTTATTACAGTTTACGGTTTAGTTTCTTTATTTGTTTTTGACATTCCTTATCATTACGATTTTGATATAGTATTTTTACGATAAGAAGGCAATGACGCCACATGTCAAAAATCTGCGGCGTTGCCAGGTAGAATTTTTTTCGTTCACTTAAAGATAAAATTGTGACAGTGTGACAGCGCATCTAATGTGCTATCAACTTTAAAGTGTTATTATCCGATATTAATTTTATCTATATATATAAAATTCTATCTTTTAAATTTTAGCTATATTGTGTCCAAACTGCCTTGGTTTGACTATGAAGTATACAATAAAATTAGAGTAAGGGATAAAATATGTAATAACAATAATGAAAAACTCACTAAATAGAATAGTTTTAAACAACATAGAAATAAAGTGGTAAATTTACTAAAACAAAAAAAGGAGCAATATTATTTTGATAAAATTGACAGATATAGAGGAAATTCTAAAGAAATGTGGAAAACTTTAAAAAAGTTAGTTAATGGCAATAAGAATAATAATCCAAATAATGTAAGTTTTGCTAAGGATGAAGGTAGGAAAGTATTGACAAACAACATTGAAATATCGCGTTCTTTTAATGAATACTTTCTTGATAGTGTTAAGATCATTGTTCAAAGTATTGATAATAGAGATTCTTGGTGTAATCTTAACTGTAACTTGTATAAAAAATTTGTCGAGTTTGCAATAATATCTTTCAATAGTTTACGAAAAATGGTGAATAATCTAGATGATAAATTTTCCTTAAATGAACATTAAACTGTAGAATGACAAAAATAATTTTTGACGCTATTGGACATGTAATATTAAATTTGATTAATACATCTTTAAGTACTGGTAAAATCCCACAAGCTTTAAAAACAAGTACAGTTATTCCTATTCAAAAAGTTAATAATACTACCAAAGCCGAAGAATTTCGCCCTATTAATATTTTACCTCCAATTGAAAAACTTCTTGAAGTTGCAGTGTATGAACAATTATTAAAACATGTCAATAACAATTCTGTTTTGATTAATAACCAATCTGGTTTTCGCAAAGGATTTTCTTGTGAGTCGGCATTACGGCATACGTTATGTTTTCTTAAAAGTTATTTGGATAAAAACAAATATACTGTTGGTGTTTTTCTTGACTCTCGAAGAACCTTTGAGACAATTGGACTGGCTTAGTGATTACTTACAAAACCGAAAACAGCGAGTTCGTTATGGCGATCAAACATCTTCTAAAATGGAAAATGATACAGGAGTTCCGCAAGGCAGTGTACTTGGTCCACTGCTATTTATATTATACATTAACGATATAGGACTATTCATAAAATGCGACTTTATCAAGCTATTTGCAGATGATACTTTTATTGCATGCACTGACTTAAATTTAGAAAAGGCCATTCAAAAAATGAATAATATCTTAAAAACTCTGAGTAAATATTTAGACAATAATAAATTAAAACTAAATGTTTCAAAAACCCACGCTATGATAGTTACAACTAAATACAAATATAATTCATTGAATACAAATAATATACAGTGAAAGAATAGAAATTATTGAAGGTATGGAAGAAAAAGTCCTTTTTATCTCACAAGTTATTTATTGAAGGTGCGACCGGTTTCGGCGGTCAAATCGCCGTCATCAGGCCCTGCGTGGAAAAATTATGGAGTTAAAAACAAATTTGTTAAGTTACATGATTTTAAGGAATTTATTTTAATTTTTAATTTATAATTTAATTTAATTTTATTTCAAAAAAGCAAAACTCACCATAACTTTTCCACGTAGGAATTACCACAGGAAAAACACCAACAACATGTCAGCACATAAATCAAAATAAGGAACGAATTATATAGGTCCCAATATATAAATGTAATTTATAAGAATTTAAAATATTGTTATAAAATTTTAAAGCTTTTTAAAAAAACAGTCATAAGGAAATTTACATACAAATTAAAAATTAAACTAACAAAGAGACATTTTAAAAATTAGCTGGTTTAAAATTTCTCTTTGTTAGTTTAATTTTTAATTTGTATGTAAATGTCCTTATGACTGTTTTTTTAAAAAGCTTTAAAATTTTATAACAATATTTTAAATTCTTATAAATTACATTTATATATTGGGACCTGTATAATTAGTTCCTTATTTTGATTTATGTGTTGACATGTTGTTGGTGTTTTTCTTGTGGTAATTCCTACGTGGAAAAGTTATGGTGAAATTGCTTTTTTGAAATAAAATTAAATTAATTAACTTAACAAATTTGTTTTTAACTCCATAATTTTTCCACGCAGGGCCTAATGATGGCGATTTGATCGCCGAAATCGGTCGCACCTTCAATAAATAACTTGTGAGATAAAAAGGACTTTTTCTTCCATACCTTCAATAATTATTACTCACATATGGCTAACCCTACTTTAAAAAGAATAGAAATTGTTACATCAGTGAAGTATTTGGGATCTTACATTTCTTGACCTTTGAAGGCCACTTTGATTATATTTCCAAAAAAATATTAAAAAAACTTTATTTTTTTAAGAGAACAGCTCAAAATTTATCAGTTAATACAAGAATCACTATTTATAATACGATTATTCAACCTCACTTTGATTATTGTGCATCCATTTTATACTTACTAAAACTCAATAAGCTGAACATACTTCAAAAACTTCAAAACCGTGGAATGAGAATAATCCTTAGAACCAATTGTTATACTCCTATAAGGAATATGTTAGGTTCTCTAAAATGGTTTTCAGTAAACGATAGGTTATTTTATTTTTCCATGATTTTGGTTTATAAAATTGTAAATCAGATGGCTCCGGAATATTTGCATCAATGTGTTATTCTTAACAAAGATGTTCACTCAAACAACATAAGAAATATTAATAACATATATATTTCGCGAACTTGCCATAAAAGTACAATGAATTCATTGTTTTTTAAAGTTTTCTTAGACTTTAACAATCTACCAATAGATGTAAAAAATTCACAATCTCTCAATGTCTTTAAAATAAAGATCAAAGAATTTATGAGTATCAGATAAAATTGTCCAATGGTAATAGTTTTTTTGGATTGTATTATATTTTAATATGTGATAACTTTAGTGTTGTCAATTCAATAGTTTTATTGTGTTGTATGTAAAATTCTTTCTTTAAATTCCTATTTTAATAAATAGTTGTAGAATAATTTTAACAAACTGTTTATTGTATTTTTTATTTTATATACTGTAATTTATATCTTATATTATATTAGGGGTTCCTATTTAATAAATATCTATCTAATCTATCTATATTTTAGATTATTTTCTTTTTTTTGTTATTTGCTTTGTCACTGAGATGTTAATCTTCGAACAATAAAGATATTTTGTTTTGATTTGACTTGAAATGTAGATTGATGCATCAAGAATTTTCGCTAAGTCATATCGGCAACATCGTGAAGGGTTGCCAACCTTAAAAAGTTAATTTCTCTTTCTTCGCACCTAGGCTAGCCTTATAAAAACACAAAGGATACCGCCAATAGAAGGAATGCTGATGAATCTGGACATTTTTGAGCAGTTTAATGTCGAAAACACCATACACTGTCCATATACATAAAAATAAAATAATATTTTGGCTATTAGGACCACTGTGTAAAGATTCAATAACCAACTTAGCTGGATATCGTTATAGGGGAGAATGGCGTATAATTATTAAATATGAATTTACATTTTAATTTCTATAACGCATATTAGATTTGAATAGAGGTTGATATCTTCATTTTTTGATCTCTTGTGAGATTAACAAACGTTACTAATTAAAATTTTGTCTCAAATTTTAATTCTAAAATTTTTGTGGTAATCTAAATTACAATCTTCCAAATTTTTTCCAGAGAGTTTGAGGCAATTTTGTACCCACCCTGAGTCCGATCCACAGTGAAGAATTGTAAGTAGAGTTCCCTTGTTACAAGGAGCATTTACTGAACATCTTCTTGTTCCGTCAGACCATCCTTTCTTTGGCGTATCGTGGGTATCGAACCACGTTTCATCTAAATAGTATATTTTTCTGTTACTATTTCGAGATGCCTTAATTTTTTCCAAATATTGTATCCTCCATTTTATGATCCTCTGGCTTTCCATTATTACAGTCCTCTTGTTGATAGTTTGGTATTTAAATCCAATTTTCGATATCCAACGCTGTGTTGTGCTTTTAGAAATTCTTAAATCTGGCCTTTTACTTTTTAGTAAAGAAAATATACTATCCACTGTTGGGAACTCATTTCTTTGGTAAGATTCATAAATAATACTACCAATTAATTTTGATATTGAAGGATCTAAAGTTTTAACACTTCCTTTATCACACCTCTCTTTACGATTTTTTGGACCATTCTTGATAATTCTATAAAGAGTGCTAATGGGAACATTTGTTAAAAAAGATGTTTTTTCAATGGCACTCCTTTCACCTTCGGAAGTTATAATATTCTTATAAACATTTATACATATGGTTTCGGCATCTTTACAAAGATATTGTTTTTTCGAGGTGGATATTTCTTGATACTCTGAAGTTCTTTCACCAAAAATGTTCTCTTCCTCATCGGAGCTACAGGAATCTTTGGGACTACAACCTGATACCACATAATATTGAAATTGACACCGAATAAATAAATAAGAAGTACACTGTAACAATGTTTCAAAATAAAAAAAGTATGTATATACACGGAAGCCAAGAATAATATTAACTGAAATAAACTAACGCCACGAATCACCTACCACCTACTATTCACTAAATCAAAAATCAAGTGCGAACACAAGCACAGTGTATCACTGTATGAATATTTTCCTAGCCCCCACTACTGAAGACAATATTTGTCTAACTTCTACTTCCTACTTTAATTGCAGAACAAAATGATCCCGCTTTATACAAGTCGCTAATACCGACAAATCCACTTGTCGGCACATCTACATGCCGCTAATACCGACAAAGCCACTTGTCGGCACATCTACATGCCGCTAATACCGACAAAGCCACTTGTCGGCACATCTGAGAATTTTCTTTCTGCAATTGAAAATGTAAAAACTATAACCACACTTCCATTGTCGCCTGTTATGAGTGTAACCTCACACCCCACAGTTTAGTTAAATTAATTTAAGACAAAATTTTAATTAGTAACGTTTGTTAATCTCACAAGAGATCAAAAAATGAAGATATCAACCTCTATTCAAATCTAATATGCGTTATAGGAATTAAAATGTAAATTCATATTAAATAATTATGCGCCATTCTCCCCTATAACGATATCCAGCTAAGTTGGTTATTGAATCTTTGCACAGTGGTGCTAATAGCCAAAATATTATTTTATTTTTATGTATATGGACGGTGTACGGTGTTTTCGACATTAAACTGCTCAAAAATGTCCAGATTCATCAGCATTCCTTCTATTGGCGGTATCCTTTGTGTTTTTATAACGTTTTTTCATTCTCATAAACAAGTGGGTTCTACTATAATATGCAATGTACTAGTATGGGAGTAGAAAAAGGTATTTTAAATTTAGTCGATAAAATTTAGCAAAAACAAAAAACTAACTTCAACACATTGCCAGCCTTAATTTACATTTTATTTCATTCCTGTTACAGTCAAGCGTCAAGATTTTTCAGTTCACCGCTTGAAGGACTTTTCAAGCGGTTGTTCAAAGTAAACTTTTACGAACCATGTCAAGTCATCACATGTGCTCGTTGACTAGACAACTACCTTAATTTATAGCCTCCGTTTCCAAATTGCATATATATTTTTTGTTTCGCGTTGCTACTACTTAACAAATTGCTGTCACATTGTAACTGCTGAGAAATTAATTAATAAGAAATGTATGTTTTATTTTTATACGCATTAAAATTTCAAAATTTTAGAAGAGAAAATCTTCAGCCTCTAACATATAATGTTAAGCATCGTTTATCGCTCTGGAACAAAATAAAATTATACCAAAAAATCAGTTTAGTTTCAGGGAAAAAGACAATAAAAATCATGTCTTGGTATGTTTATACATGAGTAGTCCAGTCAAATTAGCTCCAAAAGTAGGTCTATCTGGCTGTTGGCTTACCAGACCACAGATTAGAAATATACAGATATGAAGCACCGCCCAACGAACATCCGGGTACAGTGTTGCCTTTTCATGTAACGTATCTGGAAAGCTGGAAGGGTGGGTCATCCCACAGCACGTAGGCTTTTTTGACTCTGTTTTCTAGATGCTCTCATCTCACCATATTAATTTGCTGTCAAGGTGACATATTCGAATAAAAAATATTTTTTGAGCGGTTATAACCCTCGTATGTTATGTAAATTTTTATTGAAAATAAATAAAGTATAAGTGAACAAATAAAAATATTATAATAGTATAGGAGCATTTCGCATCTTCTGCTTTTTCAATATTTGTAAGAGGGGATGGCTATTTAAGTATGCTTCAAATTCGTTAAATCTAATGGTAGCTAATTCTTGATGTCTATTTGTTCGAATGTGAATTGTTTTCATAAGTGTCACAACCTCGTTGACTTTCGCGATGTAATCCGTTTCTTCAGATTGTGTCATGTTACCGTGTTCACTGGCGTAATAACTCTTCATTTCTTGCAGTTTTATGTCTAGATCACCATATTGCTTAAATAAGCGGTCGGCTCTACTGACCATTAAGTCTTTATATTCTTTAATACATTGGTCTTTAGCAGTTTGTGCTTGTCGTAATGTTAACGGTCGAGGATACTTTACTACGTAAGGTGCAAGGTAGTCAATTTTTTCGTAGGCCGATTTCCCCTTAATGACTTTATGTTGTTGTGACTTTTGTTGCATTTGTATTTTATATTTAACATTTTGTTCTCTGTTGAAAATGGGCACGTCCAATTGTGCACTAGGTGGTTCCTTAACTTTTTCTGCCAAAAATGTTGTCAAATAAGCTTCAATTTCTCTAAAAGCAACCAAAGAGGCGGTTTCTGCTGACAGATGTTGATGAAACATTTGAAAAAGTTCTACCTGACGAAAAGGTTTAACTCCTACTTCAGCTTGATAGCCGTAGGTCAGATCAGCGGTAAAATCTAAATCTTGACCCCATTCGGTAATCTCTGGTTTTTCAAAAACTCTAGTTGAAGCAGTGATGTTATTTTTTCCATAATGATATTTAATTCTAATTTCTCTATCCTGTATAGCAAATTCTCGAATTGATATATCTTCGTAAGATGGTTTACTATCATTTCGTTCGTATTTTTCTAGCACCGTCCAAATTTCACGTGAATATCCTGCTTTAGTTTTTTTTTCTTCGTCTTCTTTTGTATAAGTAGTTTGTTTATATATAAGTTTATCGGGCCTCTCCCTGAATATTTCTGTTACCTTATCTCCATCTACTTCCAGTTTATATAGATAATCACCTCTATTGCTATAGTCAAAAAACATAATTCTATGCGCCTGAAGATCAAACACGTCCTTGGTATAAATATGTTTAGTCAAATTATCTGATCTTCCACGGCCAAAATAATCAGTAACTATGTTTGTTGGACAATCGTATATACGTCTGATAAATTTATCATGTCGATGTTTATATTCTTCTTCCACAACAAAGGGATCTTGACACTCGAAATCTCTGCATCTGGAAAAAGAAAAAGCTATACAGGGTGGCACACTATTGGGATTTCGGATTTCGTTATACAGGGTGTCCAGAGATGAAACCGACAAAGCTTATGTGATTATTGGGACTGCCAATATGATTGCAAAATGCCTTATACAAATATCCAAAACCGCTTCGTTACTGGCATACAGAGTGATATGTGAATTTAGACAAAAAATTCAATCCGCCATTTTAAATACAGGGAATAGCCGATTTGGTTTAAATTTGGTACATGGATTTAGCTAAAAGGCCTTAACAAGTAGCCATTTGAACGAAACCAATATCAGGACCGGAATATTCTTTTTCTTCTTTCTTCAATGTTAAAAATCTGAGCTCAGATTCGAAACCTACGGAAAAAATCCTAAAAAAAGCCCTCCAGCATCAATACATAGCGTAGTGGAGTGAAATTAGACGAAAATATTCTGAAAATGGATGTAAGAGCTAAGTCAAATTTTTTTAATTTTTTCGATTTTATACATAAAGAGAAACTTGTAAAAAATATTTCAATAAATTTGGGCTGGAGCTTCGCGAGATATGTGCTAAAAACGGCATTTTTGGTATTTTTCGAGTGGATTGCTTCACTATTTTTTAAATATCTCCGGCTCTAAGAGTCGTGGAAAAATAAAAAAAAAATTTTTAACATCCTAACCTCAAAAAACGAATTTACGCACATTATTTTTTTTTACTGAATTGGCAATAAATAACCAAAGAATCCTCGAATTTTCTTAAAAATTGTATTTTTATGTCGGGAAGACATGGTAAAAATTAAAAAAAATGTATTTGTCAACAATAGTAGAGAAAAATTTTTTATCTTAAAAAGAAGGATTTTGTGTGTACTTTTGTCTAAGAAAATCCCACATTTTATTTCTTTATTTAAAGTTCCCAATTTAAGAAATAATAAAAAAATAAATATTTGATTTTTATTTTTTTCAAATTTTTTTATCGCAATATTTATGCTTGATTCTCCTAGAAAAACTGTATTTCAGTCCAAAAAATGTTTAAAAAAATAAAAAAAATATTTCTGGTTCTAAAGTAAGATTTTTGTGAGGGAACGAATCAATATAAATCAATATAAAAAATGAAAATCGAATTTTTTTCGTTTTATTATTCCCTAAATTGGGCACTTTAAATAAAGAAATAAAATGTTGGATTTTCTTAGACAAAAGTACACACAAAATCCTTCTTTTTAAGATAAAAAATTTTTCTCTACTATTGTTTTTACAAAAATGGCGTCCAATTCAATTTTTTTCGAAAAATGCCGTAAAAACAAAAAATAATGTGCGCGAATTCGTTTTTTGAGGTTAGGATGAATTTTTAAAAAAACCTACGGATCGATACTCTACTTCATCTCGGTCATTTTAATTTTTTTTTATTTTTCCAAGACTCTTAGAGCCGGAGATATTTAAAAAATAGTGAAGCAATCCACTCGAAAAATACCAAAAATGCCGTTTTTGGCACATATCCCGTGAAGCTCCAGCCCAAATTTATTGAAAATTTTTTTACAAGCTTCTCTTTATATATAAAATCGAAAAAATTAAAAAAAACTTAGCTCTTACATTCATATAAAATTCTAATTTCACTCCACTATAAGTTGTTTAAAAACAGGATAAAACTGAACAGGAGTGTACTTAGAAAAATTCCTAAACTGCAGTTCATTGTAAGAACCTAATAAAAAAATTAAGTGTTCTACATGTTGGATAGAGAAAAACGGGGATTTCAAAAGTGAAATAAAAAGTACAGGTCCGTATTTAAAAAAAAATAGTTCAAAGACGAAACGTTGTTTTAAAAAATTGGATACGCTATGTTAAGCGATATTTGTCCTTCAATAAAAAAGCTTTATAAACTTTTTTCCTACCTTAAAAAAATAGGGAGTTAATTAAATAAAACGAAAATCATGAATTTCGGATTTTCTCGAATATCTCAGAAACCGGACCTGATATTTTAATTTTGAAACCACCAATAAATTCGTCTTGAAAATGCACAGCATTTTCCCCATTTAATCAACTTTGTATCTATAACGGTTTACGAAATACCAATAGTATTCAATTAAATTTGCGCCACCCTGTATACAGGGTGTTTCCTAATTGATAGCCGATATTTCACGGGAAGATTCTTGGGACATTTTTAAGATAAAATTGTCATATGAACGTAGGTCCGCAAAGGTTTCCTCTTAAAAATACAGGACGTTCAAAAGACATTTTTATCTCAAAAACGCGTTCAAATATTTGACCGAATTTTGCTGAACGATAGTCATTTCTAAGTAAAAAAAGACTCTTGTATTTTTTCGTCTGACGCATTGTTTTCGAGTAAAAAAAATAAAATGATATTTTTGCATGCTCATTATTGGTATTTTTATGAAATCGATTACTTATTTTTATAAAACTCTTAATGCGGCCCTGTGTACTAGTCACTTTGATCTTAGACGATCCGCCAATTTTCATGTCGTATACGTCGGAAACATGATGGCTTTCGACGAGTTTTTTTGCCTTTAGTGAGGCTTTACTGTCGGAAAATTGTTAAATTGACTGGCTTGAACACACATTTCAGCATAACAGCGCGATCGTATTAAATCTGACTGGCAATTGTTGTCGACACTGGCCTCCAGATGTCGCGTCGAGAGATGTCGGGTTGACGTATACCGCTAAGGATTTTTTTTTGTTTAAAAAAGATTGACGCTGGTCTGAGGTGCCGTTATATCATAAAATAATTTTATGACATTTAAAGATATAACGCTTGGGAAAAAATATGTCGCTGAAACCGAATCTGAGGCTAAAAAAAGTCCCCTTAAAAATGGCAAAAACCACCCCTCGGAGAGGTTAAATGCGTTTTACAAGGTTTCCCTGTAGAAAAACACACTTTCCCCCCATTTTAGAGGATGCTGAGCACGGTGGTGATGTTGGATATCGCTTCCGAGTTCGATCAACCCCTCCACCGGCCAAAACTCTTCCTCGAAAGGGGTCAATTCTCATAACTGATGCCCTTTTTTTCCGGACTGGACCAATTTAGTCTCCACCCCATTTTCGAAGTTGCTGAAACCGAATCTGAGGTTAGAAAAAGTTTTTACCCTCGGAGTCCCCTTCAAAATGGCCAAAAACCACCCTGTGGAGGGGTTAAACGTGCTATTTACAAGGTTTTCCTGTAGAAAAACACACTTTCCCCCCATTTTCGGGGATGCTGAGCACAGTGATAATGTTGGATATCGCTTCCGATAACAACCAACCCCTCTACTGGCCAATACTCTTCCCCGAAAGGGGTAAATTCTCATAAGTGACGCCCTTTTTTTCCGGACTGGGCCAATTTAGTATTTCCCCCCCGTTTTCGAGATCGCTGAAACCGAATCTGATGGTAAAAAAGTTTTACCCTCGGCGCCCCCTTTAGACATTTAATTTATTTTATTAAAAATATATAAATTTTCAACCCCCTGCGGTAGGGTTGGGAGCTTAGGGGTCATCTCCCTCGAGGAACTTTATATTTTTCTCAAGGTTGAGACTATTACTCTCAAAAAAGTGGTAGAAAACTGAGAAACCCCTATTAGGGGTGGTTTCTGGCCGGTTTAAAGCGACCTCGAAAATGGGGGGGGGGGAGAGAGACTAAATTGGCCAAGTCCGGAAAAAAAGTGTGTCACTTATGAAATTTGATCACTTTCAGGGAAGAGTATTGGCCGGTGAAGGGGCTGGTGGTAGTCGGAAGCGATATCCAACATCACCACCATGCTCAGCATCCTTGAAAATGGGGGGAAAGTGTGTTTTTACAGGGAAACCTTGTAAAACGCATTTAACTCCTCCAGGGGGTGGTTTTTGGCCGTTTTGAAGGGGACGCCGAGGGTAAAAACTTTTTTTAGCCTCAGATTCGGTTTCAGCGACATCAAAAACGTTATATCTTTAAATGTAATAAAATGTAATAAAACACTAGCAAAAAGTGCATAGATTTGTTTTAAAATTTTAGCCTAAGCGCTTTCGCCTTAGAGGCTTCTGAAAAGTAAGTTGGGGTTAGAAATTATTACAAATTTTTTTAAGTAGTACTTGCTCGTCAAAATAACAATGAAAATTATCGAGAAATGACATTATGAGAATTTTTGCGTGCAAACCACCGACATAACCTTAAACTAGACGGCTAATTCCATATGATAGAAATTGATCAATTACGAGGATGACTGGTGTCCATAAGGCATGCGCATTGTGTTTGTCGTATTCACCGACATAACCTTAAAGTCTATGTTCCGACATTGGCGTACCTTAGAGAAAATGATTGGGTCTAGAACGAAAATAAGTGGAATGATGAAAACAATTTAGGATTTAGGTTAGAGTGTTCATTTACTGATTGGAAATAGTATTATATAGCTGTATCGTTCGAGTAAGACATATAGTATCCTCAATTTATAAGCTTTAAAAGGCGCGTCTCCTTTGATACCACCAAAAAAACATGACCCTTTAAGCGTAAGTAAAAATTGCATCTAAATAACTGTATTTTGGAGTTCTTTTTGTGAAAAAGTAGATTGGAATTTCAATTTTCCTTCCAGCTCCTACATAGAAATCATGCAAAAGCCTGTCCTTGTTTGAAAGGAATAATTGAAATACAAGTAAACAGAATATATATTTCAAAAATATTTCAGGATGAAGGAAGTTTGTATATTTTTTACAAAATAAAAAAAGAAAATGCTCAAGTCATAAAATTATTTTATTGATTTTGAAACAATATCAGGTTTGGTATAATAAATGTGTGTGAATCAAAGTTGTTGAATAGATGCATGGTATATAACAATTTTATTGTGTGTTTCTTATATTGACTTACCTATAAACACCTTTGGGATGGTTTGTTGAACGGTTCTTACACCAAAGTTCAAAACAATTCATTTTTACAATAAATTCACTATCGAGTATCGGTCAAACACCAAATAGAACAGTGGACGCCTATGAACAAAAAACAATCCTCGAATCGGCAAAGCTCGAGAACCAAAACCCAGATGTCAAACGTACTGGTGTCCTTTGCGCATTGCGCAGAGACGTTTTCGGAATGTTTCTTGTTTGGTGGGAATATGGATATTAGCCGTCTAGTTTAAGCTTATGTCGGTGGTGCAAACAGACAGTGTAATGGACGCCATAAGTGACATTTGACATTTTTTAGCTAATGCCAACCTAAACTAAAGTAACTAATTAGTGTGGCTGAGAAACACCATGGGGGCGTGAAAGGACCGGCTGGGAACCGAAAGATTTGAAAATTGGGGTAAAATTATATATTTAGCCTACTAAGTAATTTTTACCTGGTTATTCTCAGCGTTATGCCGGTAACAGATACAAAAGGTGCATACTGTTCAACCAAAACTCGTTTATAATTCGATAGTCTGAAGCCACCATCTGGAAAACGATTGACTAAACGGTTGTTTGATACGTAAAGTCTCAATGACCATGATACAGGCATATCTAAATGTTTTTCGATATACATATCTCTATTTACCTCTTCATCTCCTAGATCTTTTGGTTTTTGAATTCGCAGCCCTAACGGTTCGGCAGCTAGCAAATGGATCCATTTATCGTTACATCTAAAATTGTAATCAATTTTATCAAGACCTTGAGAACAGTCTTGTAAATTCACCCAATAATTTTGATGATTCCAAATACTTTCTATTCCAAAATATTTTGTAACGCTTAACGGATAAGGCGTTCCTGTTGTGGGTTCTATAAAGAAATCTTCCTCTATATCTTTTGCACCCGCTTTAAGTAAAATCCAAGCGTGAATTCTTTGTCCCTCAAGTTCGTCGAATGGTGGTTTTTCTTCCTCCAATAACCTCAGTCTTTCTGCTTCTGCTTGTTGTAAATCTTGCTTGAATAATTTATCGATTTCTCTTTGTTCCATCATTTTTAGAAATTTACTTTGGTAATCACTTGGTGGTATAATTGCGTATTTTTCTATTTTTGGTTTTTCAGGAGGCTTTTCTTCTTCCTCTTTGAATGGTGGAAACGGACAGTTAACTCTAACTAATATCCTTAATGCAATATCTTTATCGGCATAGCCTGAGACTACGTAGGCATCGTAACCTACACCTATTAAAATTGAGCACAAAACTGTTGCAATTTCGAAACAGGTGCCACTTTGACGTAGTACTGTGGTATGTGGTGAGTATAAATGGTCAGGAAAGCTTCTCGGGTTTTTAAGTACTTCAAGTTTTATATGATCGGCTATAAAATAGGCACAGGTATCCCACATCTCAAATACAGGATAAGGTAAAGCTGTAGGTCTAATAGTTGTACATACCATTTTGATTATGCCACATTCGTTATCTCTAGCTAAAAACAGTTGTTTTCTGTCAGGATACATAACCATAAACTTCTTTCGGAAATTTTTGGTATACAGCAATAACGTCTTTTCCTTCTCCGTATTACTTACATATCTGACTGGAAAGTTCGTTCGATCCTCGAATATAGGTTTTATTTCCTCCGGCCAACACAAATCTATTAAACCCAAGTCATATCCGACCTCTTTTAAATGCTGAAAGGTTAAATTTACGGGCTTCGGGAGTTTTCTTGGTTTATCCAGGGCATCAAAATAAGAAAATTCTTTTTCGCCTTCTTCAGTTTTTCTTCGAGTAGAGACCTCGACTGTAGAAGTTTCAGCATCCATAATTTTTTAATTTGTCAACATTTTCACTATTAGCTTTATACGCACACATGATTATTTCACCATGGAAACGATAAATTAAAGTATCGAACAAACTAATAGGCCAGAACATCGAGTTATAAAATCGACACCTGACATGAATAACATTGTAACTCAAGTTTTAGTAGAACCGACTGATTTATGAGAAAGAAAAACGCTATAAAAACAACAAATGATACCGCCAACAGAAGAAATGCTGATGGATCTGGACATTTTTGAGTACTTTAATGTCGAAAACACCGTACACTGTCTATATACATAAAAATAAAATAATATTTTGGCTATTAGGACCACTGTGCAAAGATTCAATAACCAACTTACTGGAGTTCGTAATAGGGGTAAATGGCGTAAAATTTCTATATTGGTTAACTTTAATATGAATTTACGTTTTATTTTCTATAACGCATATTAGATTTGAATAGAGGTTGACCACCCCACCTGGCCCATAGCTTCATTTTCTGATCTCTTGTGAGATTCACAAACGTTACTAATTAAAATTTTCTCTCAAATTTTAATTCTAAAATTAAAAGTGGATAGTATATTTTCTTTACTAAAAAGTAAAAGGTCAGATTTAAGAATTTCTAAATAATCCAGTAAATGAAGGAGGAAAAAAAGGCCAACCTTTAGATTATTAGTTTCCATTTTTATTTTCTGGTTGAAAGTGGCTTTAGGTACCTCATTAAAGATGAGACAAAGTTTGCATGAAAAGCTCGTGCGACGGCTGAGGAAATGAGGAAATGCTCTTAAAATCATAAGTTTCTTTTCCTTAATGTAAGATTTCTTTATTTTAAGAGCATTTGGCAGCTATTTGACAGCTGTCAACTGTCAATATTATCGATTTGACATCTTATTTGAATTCAGAGTCCTCAAAAACATATAACATTCTTTAATATAAGATTTCTTGAGTAAACCAGTAAGGAATTTTAATTTATTAGATTCGACATCCTAAGACCGGTTTCTGTCTTTCGACTTCATCAGTTAGGCTTTTCGAATCCAATAAATAAAATTCCAAACTCGTACAAGTCAATAGCTATATCCGCTATAAGATAACATTTTTAGATGTGCTACCATCTATGGTAAGAAGAGAGTATTGACATTAAATTTTGACTGAATCTAGTCAAGATGTCACTCTCTTCTTTTTTATCCCTTTCAGAGATTAATACAAAGTGAGTAAACCAGTAAGGAATTTTAATTTATTAGATTCGACATCCTAAGACCGGTTTCTGTCTTTCGACTTCATCAGTTAGGAATTTGGAGTTTGGAATTTTATTTATTGGATTCGAAAAGCCTAACTGATGAAGTCGAAAAACAGAAACCGGTCTTAGGATGTCGAATCTAATAAATTAAAATTCCTTACTGGTTTACTCACTTTGTATTAATCTCTGAAAGGGATAAAAAAGAAGAGAGTGACATCTTGACTAGATTCAGTCAAAATTTAATGTCAATACTCTCTTCTTACCATAGATGGTAGCACATCTAATAAGATTTCTTTTTTCATTAAAGCATTTGACAGCTATTTGGCAGCTGTCAACTGTCAAAATTATTGATTTGACATTACATTTGAATTCAGCGTACTCAAAAACATATTCTTGGTGGAGTGGTCAACCTCTATTCAAATCTAATATGCGTTATAGAAATTAAAATGTTAAATTCATATTAAAGAAAGTTAACCATCAATATAGAAATTTTACGCCATAAGCAGTTGGTTCTACTATACCATTTTTTTCCTTCTATAACTCAAACAGCTTCACTAAAGAACGATCTTTATTTGAGTTCAAGAATTTTTATTGTATCTCAAATGTATCTATTATTATTAGACAAAATTATAACATCGTAATTGCAAATTCTACTTCAGTTTGTTGTTTAATCATGGTAACATAAGTAACGATGTCGCAAATTCTTATCATTGATTGAGTTCTATTCATTGAAACATTGTAAAGCAATGTAGAATGTTTTCCTCGAGAAATTTATTGTTTGAGTCAAAATGAGTTTATTCTAAGTTGTGATACAATTATTCAATTTTTCATTAGTTTGGAAAAATAACATTGTAAGTTGATGATGAAGATTAGTATTTCACCCACTGGTTCATTATTCTTTTGTAAGAATATGTTTTGTTTTTTTCAATTCTCTTGAGAACTGTTAGATTGAAATGTCTATGTAGTTTGTAAAATTGCACAAATGTAAATTTCATTTATTTTAATTAAATAATAGACAAATACATTAGTAGAAAGATGAGGACAAAAACATAGAAAAAGTTCCAGAAAATCATTGATATTGTCACGAATCCCAAATATATATAAAATATTAATTTCTGAAAAAACGTTTAGGAATTTTATTTATCAAAATTATTTTAGTTTATTATTATTATTTACTCAATAAAGAACAAAAAATATAAACATCTAATTAAACCAGGTCGTTGCAAAATTTCGCTGATGTGCAGAAACCCGAAAATCGATGTTAGATTGCCTAAAATGTAGGGCAATCTATCGAAATTACGGATTCTGTCATGTCAGCGATTTTTGCCTAAAAACTATTCGCGACGGGGAAAATTAGGCAATCGGGAGTTAGCTGCAGAGTCAGTGGTTGGCTGCAGAGTCAGTCGTCGGCTGCAGAGTTGATTGATCGGCTGAAGAGTCAAGGGTTGATTAAAAGTTAAGTTCCTCTGAGAAAATTATTAGAGACCGGCATCAGAGCCAAAGTCAAAGAGAGTCCTTTAAAGGAGAAGAACCAATAAGGGAATAGTGACAAGCCCCTAGTCCCGGTATGCTTAGGTAAGAGTTTATTGTTAGTTTATATTTAAACTATGAATATTTGAAGGATGACCCAATAAAAGTGTATTTGTTTTCTACTTCTCTTGTTTTATTTCTTAGAGTGAATGGTGGTATTAAAGCGTAATAACTGCTAAGTATTCGGGGAGAGACCTCTGTAACTTCGTAAAGGTCGAAAAGGCGTTTCGCCCTGGATACGTAGCAGCTACACGTGTAGGCCAATAATTGGACCGCGTGACAATAAGTAAAAAAAATAAAAAGTTACAATAAAAAATATGGGCCGAAAATCTTCAAAGTGCTCTCCTGTAAACTAAGTAAAATATAGTTACAATGTTATTCACATCAGGTGCCGAAATAAGTAATACAGGAGCGGGATAATAATTGGTTATTCTACAAGTAGATGGCGTCACTATACAAATCATTTATTGACGGTTTTATAGCAAACAATTCTATAGCAGATCTTTAAAGTTGCAATGTTTAATCGCTATGATGAAAGAACTATTAATTAGAAAAATAAAATCTTGAGAATTAAATAAACGAAAACGATTTGGTGATGGATAAAGAAAATATTGACTGATGAACTAATGCCCGGTTTCTCCGACAAATCTTAAGCTTTATATTGGGATAAGTTACTCTAACGAGCGCTAATAGTGTTCGTTTGCTGTTGGCTGTAAAATACCCTGTATAGTTGATAATGCGTTTATATACCGAAATCGTAGCACAATTAAATCCGTAATTCTCTGGGTATTTCAGATTCGCTCACAAACAGACATCATTGTAAAGTTATCGGAATAACAATAGCAAAACATCAGGCATGAGTGGAGTCAGATTCACAAACGCATTTACATAATTTGACAGAGAAATTTACTCCCTGACTAATTTGTGACGCTCGGGGGTGAGTTTATATAACAGACCCATTAAAATCTGCCATAATGCATTCATTGGGGGAAATTAAAATTAAAGCGGTTCGGATTTTTGCCTGTCACATTTGATTTTAACAGTTTTTGTCTGGGGAACGGTATTGTTGCCGCATTTAGTTAGAGCTAAAATAACGCCGATTGAAATGGATATCAACTGGCAAAATGAATTACAGGGCGCTTAATGTAAACGCCGTCTATTGACCATCCTACAGGATGAGTCATAAATACCTTCTCTGTCTTTACAGTTTTAATTCTATATAATATAATTTTTTATGATTTTTTAGGTTATTAAACGCACAAGATTTTATTTATATTTAATGGCATACATCATTGTCACATACATCATACTCTTCATTGACACGTTTTTTTTAAAGTTAAGTTTCTGACAAGGGCGGCTCCAGCCCAGAGATTTGGGAGGGGCACGTCGACGGCTTTTAGGGTACATAAAAGTTTAATATTTTGGGCTTGTTGAAAAATATTTTCTCATTGACGGACTTGGGGGGGAGGGCAATTGCCCCTACTGTCCCCCGCTTGGAGCCGCCGTTGGTTTGTTATACAAAATTATTTTTTTTTTAAATTTTTTTTGTTGATTATAGTTCCACTTATACCCTAAAAATTCACTTTTTCGGTAATTGTTCGGTAATTTTGACATTGCCAATCGTTTCTTATACAAAATTCATTCTGCGTAAATCAAATTTTAATTTTTTTAATTTTTTTTGTTGATTATAGGTCTGTTTATACCCTAAAAACTCACTTTTTCTCTCAAAAATGGCCCAAACTTTTTTGTTCGGTAATTTTGACATTGCCAATCGTTTCTTATACAAAATTCATTCTGCTTATACCAAATTTTAATTTTTTTGTTGATTATAGGTCTATTTATACCCTAAAAACTCACTTTTTCTCTCAAAAATGGCCCAAACATTTTTTTCCGTAATTTTGACATTGCCAATCGTGTTTCTGATACTAAATTCATTCTGCGTAAACCAAATTTTAATTTTTTTGAACTGAAAGGGGCTACGTCGTCGGCTCTTATATATATATATATATATATATATAGAATATTTTGGGTTTTTTGAAAAGGTTTCACTTTGATTTGACCTGGCTCAGAAAATTGCGTAGTCAAACCGAGTTTTTCCTAGCCTATATTAGTACAAAAATTTGATCCGTAGATGATCAATCTTTCTTAAAGCTTTCTTGGTACTCTACTCATTAAAATATTTACTTCTTTTATCACTACCAGTGTTAGCAGGAGCTATCTTCTTAACAGACCGAAACCTAAATACTTCCTTTTTTGATCCAATTGGTGGAGGAGGCCCCATTCTATACCAACATTTATTTTGATTTTTTGGACACCCAAATTATATTATTACTTCCTTAATATCTTCAATATTAAACTCTATATAAGCTACTTAAGTATAAAAAATATAATAAAAAATAAACTCAAATTACTAATAATAATAAATAAACCTTTAAATTATTTACAGATAAAAATTATTATTATTATCATCTAATAACGTGATCCCTCTTTAATTCTCTTATTCCACTCTGTCATCCTTTTTGTATATAGGGCAGATTGTTGCATCCTTCTATCTTTCCTGCATTTCTTCCTCCTCTTAAATTTTTACTTTTACAATCGTGTAAACTAGGTTTGTCCTTCCCGTTTAAATCTCTGCGCTGTTATGCCATTACTTACTGCACTCTATTTTCTCTATCTTCATCTTCTATCTCTTTATGTACCTAAACTATTTACACCATCTTTCTACTTTTCGGTGGGTATCTCCTATCAACTGTCCTTTATTCTTCAGATACATTTGTTCTACTATGTAGGGTTTCTTTTTACTTCTTGGTAGACGTTTCTAATTTCATTATTTGGTTTTTCTTTGTATACTAGAACCAAAAATGATTGAGTGTTTTATTGGCCCTTGGCATATTGAGTGCAGTGGCGTGCTTATTAATTTTTGAAAGGGTTAAGGACTAACCCAAGTAAATAGTTAATTATTTTTACAATAAACGAAAAACTTTTTTTTTGATTTTATATTTTTTTTGTATCTTTATACATACCTTTCGTCTAATCTTCCACCTCAGTTTCGTCAGATGCACTGTCGCTACCGCTATCTTCAGCAAAGTTGATAGTGACTGGTTCAATATCTTGGTCAATCCGTTGGTCTATGTCCCACATTATTTTTTCTTCTTTCAGAACGTGTGAACAGTTTTCTCCAGTGACGCTTTAAGGTAATTTTGTACGCCATTTTAAATATTCTGTTTTCTCGTGCTACTTGTCCTTTTACTTGCGCACAGATCAATTCTATAGGATTAAATTCGCAGAGGTAAGGAGGTAATCTTAAAACTGTCATTCCACGACTTAACGCCATTTCATCAACTGCGAATTTTTTATATGTATAAACATGTAGTTTTGTAATCTGTAGTAATTCCGCCTTTAGACTATCTTTGTTATAATGGATGTTTTTATCTATTAACCATTGTTAAATTTCAGCTTTTTTCCATGATTGTTTCGGTAATGGTTCTAAATGCCGACTATGATAGGGGACATTATCCATGACGATGACAGACCCAGGTTCCAAAAGTTGAATGATACCTTCAAACCATTTTTCAAACACCTCTGCATTCATCTCCTCATGGTAATCGCCAGTTTTTTTAAATTTAAAGGCTTCCTGTATTTAATTCAAATACAGGAAAGGTTTGCCTTAAGTAAAAGAACTTTATTTTAACTTATGAAGGACGGTTCTGTCAATTTAATGAAATTCAAACTGTTAAAATTCTTTGTTTTTATAATTTAACTATGTGCATATGTATAATATAGGCACACTCTACTTGCTATTCTAATTCTTCCTTATTCTAAATCAATCCCATAATGATACGTTCGTGGAATTATCAGGTAGAAAACGGATTCCTGCTTACTCGCTGGTTAAAATGTACTTATCAGTGAAACGGACAAAGACAGAAATATAGATATGTACAGCGTTGCCATGAGTTGTATAAAAGAATACGCAATAAATAAAATAAGTTATTTGAAATGGGGAGGAAATGATTTGTAAGTATTACTCATTAATGTTTTTTTCCTAAATAATATTGTTTAATGATACTTTTATTGTGTATAATTAGCCACAACCTTCAACTTTACCGTTTATATTTTGATTATGTTAAAAATTGGTAAAATAAGAATGAGATATGACAACGCTATTTTGCTTGTTGTATGGTCTTGTAAATTCTAAATTACTCTCAAACATTATTTGTTATAGTGTAGAAAGGTATTATCGAACAAAATTACATTACATTCAAATAAAAACAACGGTTCATAAACTGCGTCTACCCCAGTTCGGATCATTAGCGAGCTCATTAATGAAATAAACAATAATTCCAACATTCGTCATATCAACGAGTGATTAGTTGTTTGTTCAACAAACGATTCTTCAATTAATGAAATAATTACAAGTTTACTTTATAGAGAATTGATGTGGTAGTGTGCCCGTTTTTCCACGTTAAAAATTCATAGTAATCATTGGTTTTCTTTTTCAAATTACCGCTTGGTCTTCGTCGAACTGTAATTTGTAAGCAATTGGTAATGTATTTATTGCCTTTCAATGTCGAATTAAATGAGTTAATATTGTGATGTCAGGCGGGTTTTTTTAAACACTGGTGTAGGGTTAGACTCGTTTTATTGGTTGTTTTTAGGGTCGCGTCTTCCGACAATATATTTCTTAGGTATTTTTTGACAAAAGGATGAAGCTCACAGCTTATAGTACTCCTTTCCCCACGTGTTGCAAACTATACTTTATCTACGCTACCATTTGTGGCTGAAATGAGCATCCTATCGAAAAAAGTTTAATATAAAAGTTATAGACAATTAAAAAGTCTAAAACTTTTGTTTCAATCATTTCTCATCATAACATCAAAATTATCGAGAAAAACGACAAAACCCGTTTTTTTCCTCAGTTTGTGAATATGACAGGACTACTTTTAGTATACCAAAACCTTAAAAATTTCTTAAGTTTATGATTAAAACATATTTAATTTCCTACAAATCTGCAATTTTGTTTAAAGACAATTAAAAATTATTAAAAAATATTGACGTAAATTTAAAGAAAATTATAATATATATTCGAAAAGTCAAGTGAACTTGGACTATCCACCTGATCCAATTACAAATTTCTGATTTCTTCTAAAAACCAAAAGCAGGCATTGAATTCTATTAGTCCAGACGACCCATCTCTTTGTTGCCTTACCTACAATAGAAGAAAAGGACCTGATTCCCTCCCATCAATTTGGTTTTAGAGAAAAACACTAAACGATCGACCAGGTGCATAGAATCTCAGACGTAATTGAAAAGTCTTTAGAGGAAAAGAAAGTCTGCTCCACCGTCTTCCTAGACGTGGCCCAGGCTTTTGATAAAGTCTGGCATGAGGGCCTTAACCACAAGTTAAATTAGTTACTACCACGTCAGTATTCAGAACTCTTAAAATCCTATTTATCAAACAGATATTTCAGAATAAAACAGGAAGATGTATATTTTGATCTAAGAGAGATTAAGGCAGGAGTACCCCAAGGTAGTGTACTAGGTCCAGTACTCTACTTACTGTATACCAGTGATATTCCTAACCTTGAGCACGATACTGTTGCAACATTTGCTGATGATACTGCCATTCTGGCTATTGAAAAAGACAATGAAGAAGCTAACCGAAAATTACAAACATCTGTAGACCAGATTAACACCTGGACTAAAAAATGGCGCATGAAGTTAAATGAAAATAAATCTGTTCATGTTAACTTTACTAATAAACGAAACCAACAGATTCCCATAAGAATAAATAACGCTCAGATTCCCTATGCTAATACAGCAAAATATCTTGGAATGACACTCGACGCTAGACTTCGCTGGAAAGTCCACATTAAAAAGAAACGTGAAGTGCTTGGTATAAAATATAAAAAGATGTATTGGTTGTTAGGAAGAAACTCCAAGTTGTCCACACATAACAAACTGCTCCTCTACAAGCAGATATTGAAACCCGTTTGGACGTATGGTAGCCAGCTTTGGGGCTGCGCCAGTAAAAGTAACATTCAAGTTATCCAACGTTTTCAAAATAAAATATTAAGGAACATCGTCGATGCACCCTGGTACTGTCGCAACAGTGATCTTCATATGGACCTTGATGTAGAAACTGTTGACAAGACTATATCTAAATCTGCCAGCAGCTATAGCTGCTCCAACATGGGTCATCCAGCTCCTCGATAATACCAATTTAGTAAAAAGACTCAAGAGGACCAAACCTTTTGAACTAGTTCAGTGACAGTGCTAGTTACAGACAAAGTATTGTGCGGATTTGTGTTACACGTTACCGGTAGTGTTACTAAAATTATCAGACCCTAAGGTACACTAGTGAGTAGGACCTTAGTATTTAAGAATTCTAGTTAAGTTAGGTTGGAATAAAATTGCTTAATGATCTTCATGATCAGATTGTAATTATAGAAAACATTCCCACAGTGTTTTGCTACGAAAAAAAAAAGACGGGTTGCGATATAATTTTAAAGTTTTAAGGAGAAAGTAGAAATCTGTAATTGATCATACATGTGTAGGCATGCAGACCGTTTAGGCCTGCAGCTTTGTACATTCTGTCTATTTCTTGCAGACATTCGTTTTATTCTTCTTTTGATTTCTTTAACCTCTTCCTTGGTCTACTTATTTCCTTCAGGTATTTTCCATGATATGAGTCATTTATTATTGTCTCTTCTTGTTTTATTTCTCGTTTCTGGTCTATCTGTAACCGTTTGTTAGTTAATAATGGAAGCAGCCAAAGAAAGTTGCGAAACAACAAATAGTATAAAGGTTCCAGCAACAGTGTCGCCATCCTACAGAACCAAGATGCAGTGACAACTGCATTGCTTGGTTTAGAACCCCACCATCAAAGTTAGCAACGACAGATATCAGAAATGACAGATGGTAGTTTTATTGTTATATATCTGATAGGTTATGTATGTGGTCGCTTTCACCGTCTTGGATTTGCAGTACAACACTGTTGCGGGAGCATTATGTAGTAATTCATCGGAGTCAAGTCTGCTGGGCCCCCCACGTCAGATGATTGATAGATCAGGGACTAGGTGGCTCCTAATCTTGAACCTGTAGCTTGACAACATTGTTACTTGTGGCTTAGTTAAGGTCATCACCAGAGCACTATCTCTGTGACCTTCTGCGAAGTCCTACGACGCCACTCTGTTTTTTTACTACTGTTCGCTGGACATCTAGGGCCCCGATGACCGCCATATTGGATTGTTGCCTGCCTAGTTTATAATACAGTCCTCAAACGGCGCCGGCGGTTTAAATATCTTTATATAATATTTCCGACAATACACATGAATCACAAGAGTGAACGAACTAATATTGATTTGGACATGGAATATATTTAACAACTTAATAAACAATTAGTCATTAAATACAAACCGACAATAGTTATGTAACAATCGTCAGTTTACGATGACAATGGAAATATTAATAAAATTGTCGCACGTCCCAGTTGTCAACTAATGCCTTTGTCAAGTTTCCGAATTTCCGACGGAAAATATAATGCGTAAGACGGTAGTCACGTAACAAATTAAAATTAATAAGGAGTTCTTAAATTTTGTATAAGAATTGTTAAAAGGTATTCACAAAGGACAATTATGATTTTTGGTACTGGAAAACCACATTTGAATTTTAATGACTAGAGCTGTGAGGTACATTCGACTATATATAAAAAAGTTTTATTGTTGTAAATAGATTTACAAGAATATACAGAGTAATAAATAAAACTCTTAAAAACAAAATAACGAAAGGGAAATAACGAAGTGGAATCTACAGTAGTCACCTATGATAATATCGATCAATCTAAGTTTGTAATATCCCGAGTAGGTACAAGAAAAAAAAACTGGACCGGCGCCAATGAGTAACCTAATTTGATAACTACAAGTCGCCAAGACGAAGTGTTCGCAATACTTACTCAGCTAGGTAAGGACGACTGAAGAGTCATACCTGGAACCTAGAAAGAAATAAAAGCTACTGAAACCTGGAAATGATTTGTATCAAGGCGTCATATAGACCGTATCGTAGAGATAGATCTTGATGGTCGGGTGCGAGATCTTGGGCATCAGCCATTAGAAGTCTTAGATTTGGTTGGGGGAGTTTCACTTTGGGTTACTTGGAAGAGTGGCAGGCAACGGGGACGTTTTCTTGAGTACGAACAAAGGTAACATACAAGGGAATTAAAAGTCTAGCACGAGAAGGATCCTCATCCAGATCCCCAGATCTGGTACCTGCAGACGTGTGATTAACCGGCACGGTATCCTAACAAATTTAATGAAGGATCAATTATATACACACAGTCTGCAATTTTGAACCTAATAAAGGTCACAATAAACATCTGGCTGAAGGACAAGGAAATGAAAGAATCGATCCGGCCATTCCTGATGTTCAATTGATTAATAAATCAACTTCCCAAAGCTGTGAATTATAAATGTGGAGCAAGAAGATGTTCAAGTATGCCGAGAGAAAGTATACATCTAATATGTGAAGGGTGGATAAGGATCATAATAAAGATTTATTTGTATATGAATACTGTAAATCTAAAGACATTAAAACTGTCATTTTATTTCCTGTAAGGAAGAAATTAAGTCAGTGGCGTAGCCAAGGGGGGGGCCTGGGGGCAGAAAATGTGGTAACTATATAAATCATAATTATTTTACGTTTTTGAGCCAGCGATTGATGACTTTACGATGATTTACAAACAATATACACGGTTATTCTACGCAGTGAATGAGATATTTGGACAGTGAAATGCCAAAAAGTAGATTTCTGTCTTCCTCAAAGTGCAGTCGATACTTTAAATGTAGCAGATCCTTGTTTGTTTCCGAACATTTTTACGCTATTCCAAATTTTAGCCGTTTTACCCGTTACCACTGCCTCTGTAGAACGAACTGAACGAAGTTTCTCAACGATGAAAAGACTGAAATCATATTTTCGGAATAATACATCTACCAATTGATTAACAGGCCTAGCTTTGATGTCGGACAAACTCGCAGAATTGCCTTTGAATAATGCTCATTCAAAGTTCAATCTTATATTAATAATTAGTTGTCTTTTAATCTTATCTTAATAATTAACAAATTGTTGTTAAATAAAATAATGTATTTAAATAGCCTACATTGTATACAGGGTGACCCAGACTTAAACCTTAAACGTTCGGGATCGGGTTTTCAGGAAAAAATACGATTTTTTTCTCAAAAACTAAGCGAGATACGAATAAAATTGAAGAAGCAAATAATTTGTGTGTTCAACTGTTTAATCCAAGGAAAGTAACGAACATACAAAAAAACAGTGGCGTACAATGATTTGTTCCAATATCAATTAAATTACCTTGTGGATCGTAACTGGAATTAATAATTTAATTCTAATAATATTTAAATTATTGCCGCAATTAAGCGTGCCAAGTTCTATCAAAATCAACCAAATTGTTTTTTGAGCAATTCATAAAAAACTCTTTTGTTCTAAAATCAAAACAAGTCAGGACCCAGGATAATGGGAATAAAAAATCTTATTTTTTCCTGAAAAACCGATCCTGAACGTTTGTCGGTTTAACTCTGGGTCACCCTGTATATTTACCCCATCCCTGCTGAAAAAAGTATTTATAGTAAGTATTATCTAAGAGAAATAGTGGGGCCCCTCCGAAGAAAATTCCTGGCTACGCCACTGAATTAAGTTAATAAATAATTCGTATTGGACAAAATACAATTGAAAATAAAAGTAATATTTAAATACTTATTAGCAAATGCAAGGATTATTCTAAACATTTGGCAACCTTGTATATCTAATACAGAATAAAATTTATGACGTAATTGGTGACGCAACTACCGGGTGACAATGAGACCAGCGCCATGCCTATATCTCCATTACTTTTCAACCGATCTGAATAAGATTTAGTACATAGATATGAGACACCATTTTGGATTGACAGACGTATAAAAACAAAATGGCCGACTTCCGGTTTCGTCAGAAATGTCACCAACTTCGCTTTTATAAATGAACCCCTATATAATTGGTATTTTTTTGATTCTTCGGCTCAAACTACATACGACAGTGTTGCCAATTTTCAAATTCTCGGATTTTTTTTAGCACAGGAGGCATTGATCAGGTCAAAATCTAGTCTAATTGACATCAGTAATTCATAGTAATTGTCCTTCATCGATGAGATCAATAACAAATCCTACAGCAGGAATTTAAATTTTCTGAATTCATCGAATAAGTCGTTTTTTCCAAATGGTACCTACCGTCCATTCGATAAAGAATTTAATTACCTACCAATTCAACGATATACATTATGTACCTCTTTCTTTTTGTTAAAACCTAAACATGATGATTTATTGAATAACAAATCTGAGAATTTGAATTTTTAATTGAAAATAAAAAATTTGAGCCATAGAATCCAAAAAATATCAAATATATAGGGTGTTCCATTTAAAAAATCGAAGTTGGTGACATTTCTTTCGAAACAGGAAGTCGACCATTTTGTTTTTATACGTCTATCAATACAAAATAAAAAAAACGTGTTTTTAGGGAGTTTTAGCAAAGTTATTAAAAAATAAAAAATGTATTCGATATATATATATAGAAAACGTATTTCTTCGAGATTTTATTTTGACTCATTTAAGATGGAATTTTCATATAGACAATATTGTAAAGACATTGAGATTGCTGCTTTATTAATTTAAATATTTAAAAAAAAAAATAGATGTGGCGCACGTCCGCATAATATATTTTAGTCTTGTAGAATCAAGAATAAGATATTCAAAGAAAAATAATAAACAATATATAATAAGAAAACAACTTACCCAACAGATTTAGAATATAATGAAAGTAAAATAATGGACATTATACAGTTATATGTTTTTAATTTATTGATCTACATTAATAAAAATACGAGTATTTTACACCATATACAACATAAATATCAGACTAGAAGTAAAACTAAAAAAAAAGTTCAAACTTGTTCAGTTAATAAGTTTGTGGGTCATAGATCTTTTATATACTTATGCTTCAAGATATTTAATTTCCTTCCAGAAATTTATAAAATATATTTAACAATAAACTCCACAAGTTTATAAACTTAAATTTTTGTATTACATTGTAATGGGAACCAAATTGATTAAACGATTATTATTATTATTTGCGACATATTGCTATTATAGGGTCAGTGACGTCAGATTTGTTGACATTTTCGAAATGCTTTAAGAATGTAAGGCGACAGGTTTATTGTCTGAAAATTGTTTTTTCCGCATCAACTGACCTGACTTTATCTATAAAAGTGATTTTCAAACGGGCTGCTATGAGACAAAAATCTTGGTTGTCATCTCTCTTACTATACGTACTTACCAAATACATTCTCATTGTCACCCGGTATAACTGTACTATTTTTAAAAATTTAGAAAAGTTACGAGACCCCAGCGGCTAAACCACATTTAAAGATTATGGCCTAATATTTAAATTTTTTAAACATTTTTGTTACTATTTTTTTCATGAAATCTCATATTTGAAGTTACTCCAATTCATCTCCAGAAAACATCCTCTCCTTAAAACCCATATATTTCGCATGAAAACATAAATCCTGGAAATTCTATTCTCCCACTTAAATAACAATAATAATAACTTAATAAACGAGAGAGCTATAAATAAATTCTGCCAGAAAAATATACAGTAAATAAGAATAAGGAGCCGTAAGTCATGCGGTCAAACTCGGAGCATGTTTTTGACAAATAGCCGGTGACCGCCCCGAGCCGAAACAGAAATGATAAAAGAGATATACTATCTATTATGTGACAAGAACACATGTACCCTGCGACCCCGTTTCCGAAACGCCCCCACCTTAAGGAATAGCCATTGTCTTAGAGGGTGATTAAATGGTTAAGATGACAGTGGCGCAGAGCATACTCGAGTAGCGTCCCGTTTTACCTGTTTTAATCCGGGTTCAAGTTTTGAGATGTTTTCTCTATGTGTTCTCCACTTTAAACGTCGGTCCAGGTGAATTCCTAGGTATTTTGCATTTTCTTTTTGTTGTACAAGCTGCCCATTTAACGCCACTGTTGGACAGGTTCCTCTTCGTTGGGTATAGGTAACGTGGATTGATTTTGTTTCATTCACCTTGATTCTTTGATTTTTAGCCACGTGGAAATAGCGTTCAGGTTGGTCGGCAAGATTTGGGAAGAAATAACAGGATCTTGATGAGATGCCAGGACAGCAGTGTCATCTGCATATGTTGCCGTAGTTATATTGGTGTTTGTGGGAATACACTTCCCTCTGGAACCCCTGACATTATTGGACGCATGGTTGAGATTTGACTTGAAAGTGTCGGTCTTGCAGGTAGGATTTTAGGACAAGGAATAGGTTAATTGGAAGGCTTTTCCTGATTTTGTATAGTAATCCATCGTGCCAGACCTTGTCGAATGCCTGAGCGATGTCTAAGAAAGCAGCAGAGCAGTATTCGTTGTCTTCAAAGGATTTGTATATTTCTTTTGTAACTCGATGGACTTCTATCGGCGAATGTTTCGTTCTAAATTCAAATTGATGTTTAGGTATTAATCGGCTGGCCTTCAGGATTAGTTCTATTTTTTCTATCAGTAATTTTTCTAATAATTTTGACAGAGCGGGTAGTAAACTGATTGGTCTGTAAGATGTTGTTTCCTCCATTGGTTTTCCTGGCTTAGGGATTAGTATGAGTTGGGAAATAGCCCGTTCTTAGGATTGCATTGTACAATTGTGGCAAATATTTCATTCCCTTATCCCATTTGCGGTTCAATATATCGTTTTATCATGTACATCCAGATATTTTCTTGACGAAAAAATGTCCTTTTGCTTTAACCTAAGTTCCTAAAAGTTTGTAATCTAGATATCACCTGTGATCCAACCTAGTATTTAACGTAATCTGCTCACTTATTTGTTGTGGCTACACAGCATAGCACTGACTCTGCTTTACACTAACTTAACACTTACACAAGCTCAAACGGTGTAGTTCTTTTGAGCCTTCACACCTGTGGTTGGTCGTCTAGAAGTTGGAGCACTTCAAGGTTGGGATGTTTATGGAGCCTCTCTTCATGTCTCCTGGCGACTTTCTTAATTTAATCAGGGATCTCTATGCAAATCGTTGTTCCGAATATACCAAGGAGCACCTAATATTCCTTAATATTCGGGTTTTGAACGGTTCTAGGCATCTATAATTGCCTTTTTTGGTACAACCCCATAGTTGCAGGCGATAAGTCTATACCGGTTTTAGAACCTGTTTGTAAATCAATAATGTATTCTGAATGGAAAGCTGAGAGTGCCTACCTATCAAGCAATACATATTTTTATAATTTATCTTCAACTGTTCAGTTTTTCTTTTAACGTTCCTTCCTTCCAAGTTTGATGTCCAGATTTAAACCCAGATATTTCGCTGTTTTCTTATTAGGAACAATACTATTATTTAGATTGATTGGGAGGTAACTTATTCTTTTGTTAGTAAAGTTAATAAGTATGGCCTGATTTACCTTCATTAAATTTCATACGCCATTTTTAAGACCAGTGTTAAATTGGGAAATTGGAACCTTTGGTTTATCAACTAAGTTGAAACACTATCGTCTACCACTCAACCAAAACACGAATTTTAACACACAGTCTATCATCAACTCCTGATGATGTCAACATAGTTGGCGAAACGCACGTAGAGTATGTTAAAATTCGTGTTTTGGTTGAGTGGTCGACGATAGTGTTTCAACTTAGTGTTCTATATCATTAACTGCATTTTGTAGATTGGTCGTTGTTTTCTTTTCTTTAGCTTCATTATCAGGCCTGGGTGCTATACTTTGTCGAACGCTGTAGCTATATCCTCTATTTCGGTTATTATCCAATAGATCTGGTCTATAGTAGAATCTTTATCTGAGCCGAAATGATGTATTAATTAGAGTAGTAAGCTTTACTATAGCTTTCCTGTGTAATTTTTTTAATATCTCACCACTGATCAAGTCAAAGCCCCACCAGAAGCTTTTTTGTATTGATGCTCTTTATTAATTTAACATCTTTTGTAGTATCCAATAATATGTTCTCAGATTCAGTGGCTCCCTGTTCATCATCTACTTGAGTTTTCTCAGGTTTTGGTTGAAAAATTGAATTTGTAAAAGTAGTAGGTAATTAACTATTTTAAGATTAGTAAAATAAAGTTTTAAGGCATACAAAAGTGAAAAAAAAATCTTTCTAATAATGTGTTTTTATTAAAAATAAATAAATACTTGTTAATACTTCTAATGTATTATGCTTTATTTGGGACTCAACAAGAGAACCAGATTAGTTTATTAAATTCGTTCTGGGTGACCTTCGGGCGCTACTTGACTATCTCTCGGGCGCTATTCGACCATCTTTTAAGAGGATTAAAAAATTTGGGACCCTACTCGATACTCAGAAAGAAATTAGCGAGATCCATGATTTAATCTTCTCACTTTTCTTAATTCTGATACTTTTTTATAATTTTTTAATAAGATATACATAGAAAGAAGACATTTAGCTTAACAGCATAAACTTTCAAAAGATGTAAGTATATTTCTCTAAAGCGAATATAATTTCTCGTTGGCAAAGTTCATGAAAATTCATTATGTTTCAAGAAATTTGTTTTCTATGGAAATGCGCTTCATGCAAATGTAAATGAAGCGTCAAGTTTTGGAAAAGGAAAGTGCAGGACCGTAATAGCACTAAATGTTTTTTATTTTGATCGTTTTTAGTACTAATTTGTTCAGTACAAATATAATTTTATCCTCTCTTTAGGACTAAGCTTTCTTTTTCAAATTACCAGTTGTAATGGTATTGAATATAAAGCCTTTTTTTAACGTATAACTGAGACAGGAAGAAAATATTACTTATAAAAGTTAACCTTAAAATTCAATCTAATAAGAATTCAACATAATTAGTTTAAGTTAAACGAAACGATAGTAAATTAAACGAAAAAGAGTTTAGTATTTATAAAATTAAAGAAATATAGCAAAAAAGTACAACAATAATGAAGTTTAATGATATTTAGAGAATCAATGATGACGAACAAAAAGTGTCTTTGTACGAAGTTAATATAATTCGAAATGATATAAAAAGTATATCAAAAATTTTCTTTTAATCTATAGAATAAGATGTCATTAGTCAAAATTTGCAATAAAATCAATAATTTTTTTAATTTTGTAAAAATTTAGGTTAAAAAATGTCAAATTCTCATCTAGGAAGCTGTGACATTGTACTTTATAAAAAGCATTTCGTGTGTCAAAGCCAGGCTTTTTACCAAAATCTTTTGAAGAGTTCACGTCGCTCCGTATCATAAAAACAAAAGAAAAACCCAAAGCAACGCGATTTAAAAAGGAAAAAATTGTTACCTAGCAGAAAAAGTGAGGTTAATAAATGTTTATAATTCAAGAAGAACAACAATCTTAAAAGGTGGCTTTATCCAAAATTATCCATCCTATCCTGTGTTCCTGTTTGGACATCTCCAGTCCCAGCTGTATTCCTGTATAAAAGTATCCAGATCCAACTATATTCGGCATAAAAATATCCATCCTGTTTCCTGATTTTGGTGTTATTTGGAAAAACGATTTTATAGAATCCCATATATTTTGAACAACTAAAATAAGAACGAAAAGCTTAAATTGAATAAAAGGTACCATTTTAATTACTAAATATCGATATTTAAAAAGTTTAAACTATAAAAGGCCATAATAATAAAGTTAGATTGAAAACAATCTAAACTTATAAAAGTTTAATTATGTTAGGTTAGAAGTTTAAGAAAATTTCGTATCACACTTACAAATATTATTTTTATAAAATTTTTCATTACGTTCGTTGTCATTGATTTTATAAAAATCTAACCTCTTAAAGAACCCTAGAACCTGAGATAGATATTGGCTATAATTTCCTATATAATAAGACAGATGGCGCCCAACTACAATAACAATATTTACAAAACACGTTCTGTCTAAATTTACGGTAAGGAAGGTAAATTAAATAAAAAATTTAATAATAAATATAAAAAGAAAAATCACAAACCATTATACAGTCTTTAAAAAATTCGGTCACTATGGTCTGTTCGCTGTCAGGTCACATATCAGTAATAACACCTTTTTAAAGCAGCCAACCATAAACAGACCATAGATATAAAATTTCATAATAAATCGAATAAGGACACTCCTGAAGTCCTTTAGTTATGGTTTCTACTTCCTGTCTTACCGCCTTCCACCTGCCACAATGGAACAAGGTGTGTTAGGATTTATCCACGTGCGTTGTAGATGTAGATCCACAGATGGACCGGTTAATGCTTTCAATCACTTGGTCTAAACGGTCTTGTATGAGCTTGTTACCCTAATTAAGATTTTACTTTGTGACCAAAATAGTTAATTTCAGTTGTTTCATCGTTCCGCATAGCTTTGTGCCATATAGATCGTCGATTTCATCACTTGGTGTAACAATATCTGTCTCTTGTTGGTCATTCTCCTTGTCAGTTTAGCGGTTCTCTATTCAGATGTTTTTGTATGTTTAGAAAATGTTAATCCGACATCTAAGTTTATTCCAAGGCATTTGATAGCTCTTGTGGAATGTATGGTGGTTTGGTGGTACATTTACATTCGAAAGTTATGTATTTTGTAAGAATTCTTTTTCTCTGGTTGATGATTGCTTAACCACGGGTCAGAAGATATTTGGTTCGACTAATAAAGGCCTATTTAAACTTCAAGATCCGTTATAACAAATGAAAATTTAGGGATATCCAATGTAGTTTTAGTTTTTCACATGTAATGGCAAAACGGGTATATGCCAATAGGGCGCAGAGGTCAGTTTATCCCTTACAGTTTATAGACTAGCTCCAAAAGGGACAGGTCAATTACGCCAGACTTATGATTGTACACATCCAATGTCCTATAAATGTACATTCAACAGAAAATAATAATAATTATTATAAGGTTAGATTACGTTAGGTTAGATGGCTGGAGAGTGACAACACAGCAACGAACTATTGGTCCACACAATTCCTGAGCGGTCACGCTAGCTTCTGTACGTACACAAAAAGGACAGGGAAAGAGGATACCGATACCTGCAGATTCTGCGGTGGAAGCGACACAGCCAAACACTCAATTTTTGAGCGTGACAGATAGGAGGAGAATAGAGAAACGCTCGGATGGCAACTGGACGAAGATAACCCAGACCAGCGAACCAATAGAATGCTAGAGAATAGCCGTAACTAGAGAAAAGGATTTGCAGCAGTGACAGATATTATGAGGATAAAGGAAGAAGAGGAGAGAAGAGAATTCCAGATGGAGACGCTAATGGCGTCAGGGTGCCATGCGCTTTCCCCCATCCAAACAAGTTAGGTTAGGTTAGGTAAGAGTGTTTGTTATGAGAAAAAATAAAATATATTTATAATAATTATTGTTTTATTTAGTTTTCTTTTCAGGTTTTTTTGCGCGCAACTGACCAATCTACCGAGGGTAACCCGAGCGCAATCGACCCATACAATTTCACTATAGCTGGATACATTTCTTACCGCCGCGCGCTATTGTCCGTTGTCCGGCAAAACTTATTCGATTGATATTATTCTAAAACCGACCCTGCATATTCGGTGGACGCGTTCTGGGACTAACCAACTTGCGGCTAAGCGATTTTCTGTGTTCTCATCAACGCGAATTGTGCCCCCAATTAGTCACCGCTTAAATTTCCTATTTATTTTATCCCCAGAGCGTCGCCATTTCTTATTCAGAGCGTCCCCAATGGGCCGATGGTGAAATTTTGGTTCGTTTTACTATAAGGGTTGTTTAAATTCCAAATGGCATTTATTCGTAATCTGGTCGTAATTTAATGAAATGATATGAAACCGACATAAATAGTTAAAATCTTCGAAAGTGAAACCAGAAAAACACAATTTCTTTAAAAGCATTTTATTTTATATATATAATATATTTTAAAATTATTTTTTTTTAATATATACAGGGTATTTCCAAATATTTGACCAAATTTTGCTGAACATTTTTTTGGCAAAGCCAAATTTTCCACTTACACCAGTGGCGTTCTTGTAACCAAGTGATGACAAATTTTGAAAAGAAAACGTGGTAAGCCACTGGTTTTTTTCGAAATAGAATTTTCTTGTTTATAAGAATTCATTTCTAAGTAAAAAAGGACCCTTGTCTTTTTTTGTCTAACGCATTGTTTTCGAGTAAAAAAAATGTCATGAAGACACAGAATTGGAGATATTACGCATAAGAACTTGACGATTCATTGGACGTACCTAATTCAATTCATTTTCAAGTTAAAAATCTCCTGTTTTGTCGTATCTAGGGATTCACCAAGCCAAGTAGTTTTCTTTAAAATATAAAAGTTTGGCTTGAGCTTGAAAGTCAAGCGTTTTAAAAAGGAAAGCTTTGCTGGGTTTGGGTTTCAAGCTTTTCCAGCTTTCAGCTATGATGGCCGTGGAACACGTACCTTGTCACGTGCTCAGTGACACAGCATAAACAATTGCCCAACTGTCGCCATCTACTATCTACTCTTAGTTACTTATTGAGGTTAGTGTATAAATATGAGTCAGACAAAAGTCTCCGATTCCGACGGACCGATCACTTTATCGAAACTCAACTGTTTAAGAATTTTTTAAATTAACTAAATCTAAGATATCTTTTACAATTGACGGGGTTTTATGACATTACAGCTCATTTTATTGGTCAAAATTAGAAAATGCATGCAATTTTATGATTTTGTCTCTGCAAAAGGATCACGTACAGGTAAATCTATTGCTCAAATATTTCAGAGCACATTACAGTTTTATGACCTACACAACAGTTGGTATTTAAGGTGTAACAACAGACAATACCAACACTAATTTTACTTTTGCCACAGAGTTATCAGGAAAAATATTTTGAATCGTTTGAAAAATCGCTTTTTTGGCGCCTCTAAATTCCCCCCTTAAAAATGGGCCCCACATGAACAGCTACGATTTTGAGGTGGAGTTTTCCCGTCTCGGGGGAACCCAAGGAGTTTCCGGAGACCCATCAGAATATTGGGCATCGTGGAGAAACTTTTTTAGCCTTCCAGCCACCTGTGATTGTGGACCCATTATTCGATGCTAAGAAGTATAATTAAGAATTAAGACACAGGAGTTTATATAATAAAGGTATTTATGTACGATTGACCAATAAAACGCTGGTTATAGAACAGTTTTGGGTCAACAAAGTAGCACTTTATTTTACTGTAAAATAAAGTGCACTTTATTTTACTAGTAAAATAAAGTAATTGTCAACGTCACTGACAAGTTGCAAGACAACTAATTTGACATGTTTAAAAAATAAACAACTACTTGTCATCGCAAATGCTGTCAGCCAAAATCGTATCAAATTTTTATTTTTTCAATTTATTATTATTTTTTAATTGCAATCGAACATAAAATCATGTATATAACGCGTACATAAACAGGCTTTATGGACTCATAATTTTATAGCCTCTCTCGCAAGCTCGCTCGGCGATAAAATTATTCTTCAATAAAGCCCTTGTTTATGTACTTGTAATATAAATAGCTATAATACAAAAAGTGATTTGCTATTTTTAAACTACCAGAACGGTAAATGTACAAGCCAAAGGATTGGTAACCTACATTTTCAAATTTCCCATATGAACAATCAAGATTCAACCAACTGGAAGAGGATTATACAAAAAAATGTATTAGGTAGTTATTTTTTATTGTTCTAATGTTATTGATTCACGAATCATGTGTACCCTAGAACAAGTAAATAATTTTAAAACATATATCAACTGCCTTTGAATTTCGTCAAAGTAGACGCAAATATTTGAAATTTTAGAGATGTCGTCTCCACGGCATAAAATAAAGGTTTGATTTGCGATTTTCTCAATTTCACCAGTGTTTTTTGTAACTATCAGAATGTACCTTCCTTTATTTGTCTCCAGTCCATAATTAACTAATTTGGCACAATAATTATTATTTTACTGTCCACAAAACACAAATTGTATCGGAACACCTAACCTCTGCATGTTGTTGCACTTATATGGGCTATGGGCGCGGCGCGAAGAGTTAATCATCTACGCTAGTTGTTCGTAATATTAATGTTCGAAGAGATTGATTTACTATTAGGTAGCACTATTTCGGCGTGTTTTTAAGCAATCAATGGTGGCATTCATAGATTTAACCTTTAGTGTTCATCAAAACAATGAAAACCGTTAATTAATTAATCAAAGATTGTAGTTCTTGGATTTATAAAAAGTTTTTATGGTTTTAAGGGTAAAGTACATAGGTTTATAATAGCAAAACATTGATTTGATTAATATTTGTATTATATTAAGGATACATTTAATTAGTTTTGACGACGATACTTTATTGATTTTACGTACAAATATTTTTTCAGTGATAACTACAATATTTTTTCTTTTCGATACAATATCCGAAAATATTTGGACTCTTTATTAAGCTCATTTGGGATAATCTGATAACTTTGCTGTTAAAACAACAATTGTTGAGCAAACTGAGCGACTTTGAACTTCCCCCGAAATCCAGTTCTGGATTTATGCCCAGTTAAAACCATGTTAGTTTCAAAATACCTAAATCATTTATCATGACATTTAAATAAAAAAATTATTTCAACTGTCCATTATTTTTTACACAATGTAACTAATATTCAAATAAAGCTTTTAGTTTTATATTTCATATGATTTTTTTCAAATCAACGGACACGCGTAATTTATAAAAAAATATTGAAATAAATAAAAAGCAACATAATTAAATTACGGAAGGTTTGATATTTGTATAAAAAAACTATTTGATTAAATCAACTTCGTTTTCAATTATCTCTCTGTAGACATCCCTGCCATATAGAAAATTAAAATCAATCGTCGAATTCCAACCACCACCAAGCAATCACGTCAATGTAACAAATCCAAATTTACCATTAAATGGCTAAACAGTAAATCAATTGATTCATAGAAATTTTATTGGTCAATAGCGTATAATATCCTTCAAATTGAGGTGCACTAATTTACTCCACGACTAATTAGATCTTGCTAACAAGTCTGAGATTGGAAAGTTTTCATTGGTCGAGGGGTCTCCAACTACGTGGGGAAGGCGTGTCGGTCCTGGCTCCGCCCGTAAGGATTCACGTTGCTGTCGGGACAATTACTATATTAACAGTATCGTCGCAAACATCAACGTCATCGGTTAGTTAGTCACGGTGTGATTATTTTTTTTTTGGTAAATATGGAAATGCCGTCCAATGAAACTATGATTAGAAACGATAGTGAACCTGTGACCAAACCCGTTCCCAGACCTTTTTCTATAGAGGCTTTAATGAGTGATTGTGGACCACGAAGGAATACGAACTTGTTACCGTGGGAACCGCAAAATCAGTTTGTGCACACTATTTCCAAGGACACCGATTCTGAGGGTAGTATTGAAATGGATTTAGCGCAGGATTTGTCCAATCGGAGCCAAAAAGATGGTAAATACAAAATTTAGGATAAGTTCCGTATAAAATATTGGGATTTTAAACGATTTTTGGATGATGAAATTAAAAAAATATATACTTTTTATACATTTTACCAAAAAAAAACTAACCCCATTTACCACCAATTTTCTACGTCAATAGCTGGACCCGATATTTTTACTATACGAGATGTTTTAAAGAGAGCTAGTATATCTGTATCAAAATTTTCGGAATCTTTACATTGGCTTTGGAGCGCTGATTTTCAAAATGCGCACTTGACGCCACCAACTCTTAGTACAAACGGTTAAGTCGAGAAAGAGGAGGTGAGTGCAACGTCATCTTCACATTTATAATAAAATCAAAGCTTGCCCAAACTACACAAAACTGGTCCTTTATTGGTATTTATGTAGGCGCCAGTTTTCTAAATTCCGTATGGGTGCTTAGCCAAAGGCGGCAAAAATAGTTGCGAGGGATTTTTTTTGGTAGCAAGATCAAAGATGTTTTTAGGCTTTCAAGATTTCTTAAAGACCTACAGAAAAAATTTTTATATAAAATTATTTTATTAATATTTACATGGAAAAAATGTTATACTTGACTTTAGGTACAAACAAAACCAAATAAACTGATGAATCGCAGTTTCGAGATTTCATAAAAATCCATATGAAAAACAAACAAATAACTCTTGTTAAATAAAAAAAATAATCACAGTTTTTGCCGAGGGAATTCACTACAATAATTAATCTTTAATCTAATGAACAGGGCCGCCCAGAGCTGAGCAGGGCCCCGAGGATAAAGTCTCATCGGGCCCCTCCCCTCACGAATTCAACAGAAAATTGGGAAAATTTTATAATGCCATCGACAAGGGGACAAGCTAAGCTTTCTAATGAGGTGCGTTGAAAACCGATATGGTCCTTGATTATCTATTAATTCCCGATAGACCCAAGCATTTTCGAAAACTCCGGAAATCCAAAAAAACGCCCTAAAAAAACATGTTGTTTATCGAAATACACAAAAATAATTTATTGAATCTTATATTTAACACCTTACAAAGCCCCATTATCCAAAAGGATTCGGTGAAATTAGTCTTTATAAAAGAAATATGAATAAATTTATAGGAGGGTCAAAATATCGAGCAAAAACAAACTTTGGCCCGGTTTTTCAATAATCCAGAGAAATAGATAAAAGGAAAAAGTAACATGATTATAGCTACAGTTTCCTTCTTTCATCTGAACTTTGAGTCATGAAAAAATATTAATTTTTACGTGTTTTATTGAGCGTGCTCTCTAAATGCAGGGCAGGAGCGAAAAAGGGGGGTGCGTTTTGGAGCCAGTTATGTCGTAAAGTATCAAATTTTTGACAAAAAAGATAACGATCATTTTTGTAGGTAATGAAGTGATCTTCATTTTCGTCCAAACAAAAATTCTCTAAGTGTCATATTTTCGGAAATATCGGCAAAAATAGGCGAAAAGAAACGCATTTTTGAGACCAATGGGCCATTTTCCCGCCCTTCCACACGTCAAATTTAAACTTCCCGCCGGTTCTATTATTCGTTTTTGGTTTTATTGTTTTCCGTGTGTCTATTCCATTTTATTTCTTCAGACAATATTGATATGGATTTTGATATTTGTCCGTCAACATAATTGGATTTTTTCCCGGAAATGTAAAATTTTCTATTTAAAATAGAAAACAAATCTCCAGGAACTATACTAAAATTGGGCATTGAACACATGATAGATGAATATGACGCTTGCTTATGTTGCAATAGTTTAGATCTTCGAATGTTTTTTATTAATAGGAAATTTAGTTGAAGAAAATCTACTTATTTAATGGATTTTTTGTCTAAACTTACAAAAGCCAAAGGTCAACTGAGAAGAAACCCCAGAATATATTTTCCAATCGAATTGATTAACTGAAAAATATACTGAAAGTGGGTGCGCCTAAAACTACATTCATTTCATTCATTGAGGCTCTTTTATAAAAGGGAAATTTTTTGTTTGCATAATAACCGTAAAAATAGGGCCCGCGGCCGGGCCCCGGGGATTTTGCCCCCCCCCCTGATCAACCCTACTAATGAAAACATGTTCCGCCTGTGACTATTTCTTTGTATAAATATATTTGCAATTATATTATGGTCTAGTTCCTTTAACAGATCTCTATACGTATTTAAGACAATACAGTCATTCAGTCTGGCCTGCGTTATCGTTGTCCTTAAATTGTTTTCAGTCTTCGTAAATTTGAAAAACTTCTTTCAGAAGTAGGTACCTACATGATGTTATCTGAAAATAAATATTTTAAACGTACATTTTGATTAAAATATGAAGCGATTTCTGATACTGACTGAAAATTTAGTCCCACGGTAGGTACTATCAAAAACATTTTTTGTGTAAATAGAGTCTTTCGGTATCAAAATCGCTACGATAATTTTCCTGAATAACTTCCCCGTTTTGGTTGTTTTTCAATAAAAAAGCTTCAATATCTCTTGCTATTTTTATTCCATTCTAATTAAAACGGTTATCAATACTTTGAATACAAGTATCTATGATTTCATAATATAAACATCTGTAAAGTTCTTCAGGTGAATTCGAAAAAAATTGATTTTTTGACCCACCTAGTTTAAGAGGAACCTTTCTTTTTCTTGTCTGAGTCTGAAGTGTTTCCTCAAGGCAATTAATCTTTTTTATTGCATCTGCAATGTTAATGTCAACTTTTTGAATATTAGTGTTTAAAACTTCTATGTTTTCAAAATACATTTTTCCTATATACTTCTTTGTAATTGTCAAACAAAGATTTTAAAGACGGCACACGAAGAAACCATCTAGTGGGACAAAAAAGCCTTAAGGAGGTCGAACCAGCGTCTTCAGCGCTGGTTTCAATATTGTTAAAAATGTTTAAACGTTTTGCTGTATCTCGAATATAATTTAAAATGTCTTTAGCAAATACTAAATAAATCTCTTACTTTAGGTATGCTGTTAAATTAATCTTGTAGGCCCCGAAGGAGAAGAAAACCGCTCGCGCCAGTGGTTTATTTTTGACCATTTAGAAATTCGTATGGGGGTTTTGACCCCCTAAAATATTCAGTATGGGTGCCCCCTAGCACCCATGGAGTCGGCGCCAATGAATGTTTGACAATTTTTCATCAATTTCATTCCTATATTCTTTAACATCTAAATCTAAGGTCCATTG